>CAWVRF010001574.1:0-421000 GCA_963932465.1 Maratus speciosus | reverse complement strand
ATATATTATCTAAAATAATTCATTATAAAAAAAAGTATTATAGTTAGGACAACTTTGAACCCCCAAAAATGTTTTCAGTTATGTAAAGACTCCGAATTTACATTTCACAACATCACAAGATTTGTATAATTTATGATATTACAACAAATATTATGTAGAAGAAAAGTGGAAGAAGAGATCTATGAATATTTTGAAAAAAAAAAAAAACTGGTTATTGTTTATAGAAAACATAAAAATGCAGTAAAAAATAATTTTCAATGTTTTAACTCAATAATATATCCATAGTTACAGTAATACATACGAGTACTAGTATTATTCAAACAAGAATAATATGTATGAAATGTCAAATTTGGGTAGCTCCGCCCCGAATAACGCCTTTAAATGAATTTTATGTATTTTACACATATTTGTGAAAATATTTACATGTTATATCTAATGCACACTTTCAGCATTCATATAAAATATACGTGCAAGTATGAGAAATTTTTAACAGTAGCACCTATAATCAGTAAATTATAAACATCAGTATAACTTTGAGCCGGCTCAAAGTTACCCTGAAAATGTGGTAAAATGTTATTGCCTTATTATTTTACATTTTATTAACTATTAATAAATAAATAATCACAAAACATTAACACATTTACAACATTTAGATAATAATATGTCTGATAAATGAGTATATTGTTACTTAGTATGAAAATTTGATTACAACTTCAAAACAGCATTCAAAATTAACTTGAAAACAGTACTTCACAGAAGTAGTTAGATGATGTAATTAATTGCGCACATTGTTGCTGATTTATTTTCTAAAATAAAGCGTAGAAATCCCAGTTTAGGACCTCGCCAACAGAGCACAGTTCTGGAGTTTATTTAGTCTTTTGCAGTCAAAAATATTGAAAATTAGGAGGTGGTGCAAAGTTACACCCCATGGTTCAAAAATACCCGTGCGTTTTATGAATAAACGCATGAAATTTCCTGAAATTACTATTTACATTCCAAAGAAAGAAACGGACAATTATAAAATAATTTATAAAAGGTTTCCATTTTCAACTAAAATTGAGTCCTTCCTCAAATAAATCTTTCTTGACTGTAGTGTCCCTGAAAATTACTTGACACTAAAAAGACCGTGAGGGGTCATTTTGACCCCAATGATAAGAATATATTTCTGTTCGAACCAGAAATTTCTTTGTAAAATAAGTTTAAAAGACACAAAGAAGAAAAATGTTAAATAAATATGTTAAACAGATTTAAATAAAAATTCCGGTGTAAAGTATTTTTATAAAACTTGAGTAGAATTTCCAGTCTTTGTAGTATTAAAATTAAAAATTTGACACCGTTATCTGAATGATCCGTTGCTTTTAAAAGGGAAAAAGGAAACACTGCTCAATTGCTTTCTATCGGAATAAATATACATGGCAATTATATTTACGTACTAATCAAAGTGACATCGTAAATGTGCAAAATAGGTCCAGTCACAGGCCCAGAACAGACACAATTATCTCACTACAATATTATTACAAACATCGATATACTTTGATGCCATGGAAATACACCATGACGCAAAATCAGCAGCAATTTTAAAAGCAAGAAAATTTTTCTGCCAAATGTACCCTATCTTTGACAAACTGTTCATTTTTGCCGCCAAATTTGACGTAGACAACATTCGTTGAAGAATAATAAATTTATTTTTTTATAAAACATGGAAAATAGCACTCAGGATATGACTTACATAATCGCATATGTACAAACTTTCTAGTCTTAAACTCCATTTATCTGGAAAAACAGGTTGCGATAAATATACACGTAGCATCGGTGATTTATGAAGCAGTATTGTATTCACTTTTTAGTATGTGTAAAGATATATAGCCAGTTTATAGATGAAATCCAGATAATCCAGTAAAAAGGAGTTTTATTTGCCAGGTTTGTACATATCGAGGATTCCGGCAGAACGGCCGGTGCTGGAGAGGACACACTGCATTTTATGCTTACAGATGCACGATCAGGAAAAGAATGATGTCATAACCACATTTTAGAGCGTTGAGTTATTGGCGAGCAGCAATTTACAAAACTAGCAAGCCAGTAGAAATCTGGCGAGAATTAAATTGAAATGAGACACGTGTTAAAAACCGTTAAGCGTCGTTTACACGGAGCGAGTTTACTAGCTACAAGCCGGCGAATTCACTAGCTGCTAGTAAACTCGCCCCGTGTAAACACGTTCGCTAGCGAACTATCTGGCAGCTCAGCGAGTGAGAAAAAAGTTGAAAGCTCGGCTACTTTTCTCGCTACTCGCTGGCGTGTTAGCTATCTGGCTAGTAAACTAGCTGTGTGTAAACGGTGTTGCTAGTGAAATGGCTGCGAGTATTCGGTGGTTTCGTGGTTCTGCATATGTAAACAATGTCGACTGGAGTAGTTCGTGCCGGCGTGAATGAAACAAAATAGATTTTTTCGAACAAAATTAACAAATAGGATACCAATAAATAAAATATTTTTGAGAATTATTCACTGTTTGAAATAACTACCATAATTATCACAAGGTGAATGTTATAATTATTTTAGATAGATATTTTAAAATACTAATGTCGGGGAATTGCAGTTATCAAATTATTGAGACTGTACGGGGTATTTAAAGGGCAATAATTGGAAGAAAAAAAAATCTGAAAAAAAAGTTTTGTATCAGTGCATAGATTCGTATATTTTCCACTATTTTTCACAGTTAATATTCCAATAAGTGCAATTTAAAAATTAAATGTGATTAATTAGATTTTCAGTTAAAAGATTTTATGCCCTATTAAACATCATTGAAATTGCATTTTTACTTTCTTCTATCTTTACAAGAAGAAAGTATTGGATTCGTAAAAATTTTCGACTTTCGGTTTTCGACGGATTTACACGTTTTAGAGATCAGGGATTCCGAAAAACATGTTTTTACAAAATGTCTGTCTGTGTGTCTGTATGTGACACAAATTTTGTGGGCGCTCTATCTCAAGAACTAATGCACGGAATTTAATAGTAATTTATATTCAAGTAGTCCCTAATATAAATTGGTGCTGATTAGATTTTTGGTGTAAATCGCCCAACAGGTGGCGCTGCTATGCTGCATTTTTCAGAATTTCCCCTACAGCTCTATCTCAAGAAGTAATGCACGAATTTTCATCAAACTTCAAATTCAGATATGAAATGGTGCTAAATTGATGTAATTTCTTGTACTATTTAAATGATTTAATTGACATGATTTATATAGAAAAAAGTTTTGTGATGGCCACAACAAACTAGTTAACAGTGATTTCATGGGGTGTCCATTACTGAAAATAGACAAATGAAGCGTTACAATAATGGACACGGGTCTTAAAACCTTAAAAATTAATGAATTTTATAAATGAGCATTAGAATATAAAATTCAAATTTCATCTTTTAATTTCGTATTGCAGTAATCTGTGTGTTTTATATTCCATAACACAGTGTACTCTTGGTATACATTTAAAAAATCAGCAATATCATTTGCGTTCCACTTCATTTTTCCACAAACACACACACAAAAGAAAAAAAAGCAGGAAAACTCTGCACTTAATATAAAAACAAACACTGTTTACAGAAAAAAACATAAAAGAAAGCTTTAGAACGCAGCAAGTGATGCAATAGCGAGTTGGCTACTGAGCGAGTAAACAAGTTCGTGTGCAGAGTTGGGCAGTATCGAAAATTCATGTATTTGAAATACATTTTCAAAATACATTTGTAATTTGTATTTTGTATTTTAAACCTTCAAAAGAAATGTATTTTGGTAATGTATTTTGAAATGCTTTTTCAAAGTATTTTGTATTTTCAAAATACTCAAAATACATTCCTCCAGATTTCAAGCTGTCGTGTCTAAACCGCAGATCCTAGATTTGCAGCAGGGAAACACATGTCTGTCTATTTTGATTAGTTTTCGAATTCGTTTCTAGAAGTTTATGTATCACATTGTTTAACATTTGGTACGACGTATGATAAATCATATTAATGAATCGGATGTTTACTTCTGCAGAAGCATTTTTCCTGAGTAGTCACAAAAATAGTTTTTATAATTCATAACATTCAATGAGAATTACAAAAAAATTGTGTGAAAATGGTTGTATAGGCAGGTGCTGCCTATTTACATTAGAAATGTAATGCTGTTAGTTACCGCAGAGGCTCATGGAAATAAATGCTAAATTTCCTAATGAAAATTTACTAAGAGTATTAATTATAATACATACACAATCTGCGCATTAGACATGAAATATTTTTAACGTTCAGTTGTTGATGATAAAATTTTTTAGGGAAACTACCAGCAGTATAAAACAAGATGTTCGATTATAGGTTAAATTTTTGAATGATAAAACAAACTTCAAAACCTATTTAAAGGTACGATTTTAGTCTTATACCATCATATATCGATTTTAACATTATTTTTCATAGTTTCTTAGTATTCATTCAGCCGAAGCTCTAATATGATTTATCGTATCTTTGATATTCATTTAATTGGGATTGAACTTTGATGTAACAGTAGTTCAATTTATTCATAAAGTATGAAAATGTTCATTAACTGTATTTACGTTGAGTATATTAGATATTGGATGTTTAAATGCAGACTTGGCTTTATTAACAGGTAAACCTTCCGCAATCGGTCGGCACACGATGTAGATTGTTTTTTTTAAATCATGCTTGATTTTAAAAAAAATGACAAATCCGTAAAGAAAGATAGTTTTCAAAGAAATTGCATTTGAAGGTACATTTTTTTCTTTATTCAATGGTATAAAACTTCAAATTGTGGGATGATTAGACGTTAATAAATTTGCTAAAAAGAGAGTTATTACTCATATCGCTGCTATCGTCAATACGGCATCAGCGTTACTAATGGTCAAGTTTTTGTTTTATAATACCGATCAATACTCAGGCCCGATTTTTTTTTTAAATATTTTCTCAGATTTCCAACCAACTACACCGAAACAGCGTTTTTGAGACTTTCTTATTAGACTACATACCAGCAGGTAATCGCGAAAGGTTTTTATCATTTTTAGAAACTTTGTTATTTGGATTATTTCAGCATTTAAACGCGTAGTTAAATTAGGTGCTAAATTCATATATTATCTATGTATTTGTGAGATTTTAATTTCGTTTAGCAATTTAGTTATGGAATATTACAGATAAACAAACGAATGCTAAATTGCATCGCTGTTTTAAGTACAATGGTTAATTGCACGAATATTTGCGAGATGAATTAAAAAAAATTCAAGCTTGAAAATTATTTTTAAAATCCATAAAAGCTGGGTAAATTGAGATACAATTTTTAGAGAAATCACATTTGAAAGTACTTTTTTTTTTCTTTTCCACCGTGTAGAAATTGCAATTATACGATATTTAGACGTTATTAAAAAAAAAAAAAAAAATGTTTATTTAGGTCGTTGTCACTATTGATATGACATTAGCGTTATTCACGGACATGTTTTTTGCTTTATAATATAGATTCACCGACATGTTTTTTTCCTTTATAATATAGATTGTTCGTAAGGTAATTAACGCAATGAAAGTATAAATTAGCTGAGCAAGATTTTCAGTCCTTTTTGAAGTTTCATCAGAAAACGAAAATGAAATTTTAACCAATTAATATAATATACAAATATGTTATTAATTTAATTATTCACAAGCACATACATCTTTCAAAGGCACATCATTATGTATATGTGGGAGAGGCATGTAACATTCGTGAGGGAAGGGCGGGGCGCCAATTTACTGCCTTGCCCTGAATGAAATTTAGTCTAGATTCGTCGTTGTTAGTATGTATATTACATTAATAATAATGTGTAAAAATGGCTTTAATAAGTAAATGCAATATAGAAATGACATTAAGTTCAAGTTTTCTGAAACCATATTATAAATTATAATGTCAATATTATAGTTGAAATAAAATCGCCCAAGCTTTCGGATAAAACCTAAATATTATGCAGTTTAGCAATGGAAATTAAATTTCACGTCATTCTTCTAAAATGGAATATATCGCTACGGATCTAAAATAACCTATTTTTTCGTTTAAGAAAAAAGGTTTAACATTTAACTACACTTATTTGTTTCAAATATATTTCAAGAACATTTCTGTACACCACATTCATCATTTGTCATACTATCAACACTACATCCAAGTATTATTGTTCGTGCAGTTTGTCGTTTTATCTATTTCAACAGTTTGCAAAAACAGTTTTGTGGACAATTGTTAATTATCTTTAGGAATGAAATTTTCTAAATGTTAATATATAATTTCTATGTGTATATCCAATGAAAGGTAAGTAGTTAGGTGAAAAGCTAAACACAACACGTTGTTAGCTGTTTTCTAATAGCGTAAACAGTTTATAGGAACTCAAAACTTCAAAAGAGCGTATACAGAGGAAATATGTTAACTTGAAGAAAATTGATTAAGAATTTGATACTTGGCATTCAATGTAATGCATAGTTCAATATAATGCAAGTTTTAACTGTATAAAATCTCATAAAACACAATATGTTAGTAATATAATGCAACAAAAAGAGAAAAATTCATTGAAAACATTTATAAAACAAATTTAATTGAGAAATATGTTTAAAGATGGCTAAAAAAAACTGATTATCTTTTATATAGCGTGTTAAAAAAAAACTCTCCGAATTTATTGTTTAAGATTAGAATTTTTTTTAATAATGCTAATAAGTTTTAATTATTGAGATTAATATAACTAATAATTCATAACCAATGAAATATGAAATGCGCAAGATTTATTCGTAGTTTAATTTTTCATTCCATATAAAATTTAGATTTATATATTCTTTCTTTCCTTATATTTAAATTAACGCAACATAGACGGATACACATGGCTTAGATAGTCAAATGAAGTTTTGAAAAATACATAACAATTACGTTAAACTGATTTTCTCCTGAATGTAAAATATTAATCAAATTACGTAAAATATTAATCAAATTCCCTTAAAATTGAACAAGCTTTTGGGTATAATATATATATTTAAATGCAGTTCCTATTACATTTTATAGTCTTCTTTCGAAATAGCATTTTCATCAAATAACATTTATTTACTGAAAAATATCTGAAGAATATTTTCTCTTCTGCAGCTTATTTTCCCTTTTCATCTTCTTGCTATCCGACAAAAATTTGTCATATTGTGTAACTTGTCATTTAATCCGTTGAAGCAGCTTCAGCAAACAGTTTTATAAATGTGTGATATTCTTCTTACCGGGATTAGTTTTAGCTAAATGCTTTATTTATCTAACAAAAGTGGTAGAAAAATAGTTGGGTAAAAAGATAAACACCAAAAGGTTTAGCCTTTTTCTTGATAGCTTGCTTTGATGATGGAAAGTAAATTCAAGTTTTAAGTAATGCAACAATGCAAGCTCCCACGAACAAGAAGAGCGAAAATTTTCACTTTTCTCCTTAAAATAATAGAGAGAAATGGTCGTATTTTCACTATAAATAAAATATCAAACAATAAAAAGAGAACTTACTATGTGTTGGTGTAATTTCCAAAGAAGTTTAATTCAGGTATAACATATAAAGATAGCTAAAAGATCATATCTGGATAATGTGTATGTGAAACCTCTGTAAAAGCAAGAACTTTTTGCTTATAATTCAGGATAAGTAATTTCACAATTGTTAACTACAATTATTACTACAAATAAATGAACTGTAAAGTTTAAGATATGAAATATACAAGTGCTATTCGTCCTTTAGCTTTACATTATTAAAGACATTAGGGGATCGTACCTGGGACTCCCGGGTTACAGAATATAGGTGAAAACATTTTTTTTTAATTGAAAACTAATAATTTTTTTATATGCAATAAATTTTTTAGATTGTCCACTTATATTATAAAAGCATTTTTCACATGAAAAATACGAATTATACAATCAAATAAATTTTTGAAATTTATCAAAAGCGATATTTTCTTATTAGCCGAATGATAAGTGTTATTTGATCAAGATTTTGCTACTTACGGCATCCTTTTGTATTCTCATAATTTCAGAGTTTATACATGTCTGTTAAATTTATGTTTTATTTATATTATTTTATTTATTTATTCACAGGGAAGTTTTTTTAAAATGGATATTAGCCGTAAGAAAATGATGAACTATTTATTTTGTTTTAAGGGAAAACGGATTAATCTTTCGTAATCGAGCTCCGCGCGATATAGATAAATTAAAAAATATTTCATGCTTTAAAATTGTTTTTTAAAACCATAGACAATTAGTAAACTGAGATGAACATTGCAAACAAATTCCATTTGAAATAAAAAATACTATTTGGTGATCTAAAAATTTAAATTGTACGTTTACAAATATGTTAGATTTGTGGGTTTTTTTTATATTACTCTTTTATTTGTTTATAAAAGAAGTATTAATTTCGTTAATTTGTCTTTCACAAATATGTTAGATTGGCGTTTTTTAATATTACTCTTTTATTTGTTTATAAAGGAAGTATTAATTTCGTTATGCAAAAAATAGTCAGAAACAAATGCTGAACAATGTTTGTTGCTTTATGTGCAAAATGTTCATTATTATCATGTATTGAAACCGGCACGAGATAAGATAAATTAAAAAAAAATCATGCTTAAAATTTATTTCAGAAAACATAATACATCAGTCAATTGAGGTACAGTTTTTAAACAAATTGCATTTGAAAGTAAAGTTTTTCCTATGCGAAGAAAATTGAAAATGTACGATGGTCAGAAGATTAAAAAATTGCAGTATCGAAAATTTCAAGATCGAAATTTGATCGTGAAGTGTTGCCATTCGCAAAATGACGTCAGCATTACGTACATAAACTTTTGTTCTTTATAATATAGATACTTAATCAGTAAAATATAATAAAGAGCTGTTATTAGGATGTGGTTATCAATTGAAGCTCTTATGCTTGGTAATCCAGAGTGAAAAACAACAATTTTCACCTTCTGAAAATTTGCATACGCATTTCTCATATCCGTATTCATCATTTAAAAAAAAATGTATTTTGTTTGATCGTTTTAAAATCATTTTAACTCAAAACTTGAAATCACTATTGTCAGCAACATCTTTTATGTGAACACTCTTTACTTGAGATTCTAATTTCAATTCCGGAGGGTAAAAATTTCCGTAATTTATGTTTTTTAGACGCATTTGTGTTAAAATGTTTAGTTTTATCTAAGAAAATTATCCTTTTCTTTTAAATATGATTTCATTTTCACTTAAATAAGCATTTTGCCTAGTGTATGAAACTTAGTATCAGTACGCATGCAGAAAGAAAAACAATATAGAAAATTTATGAGGAAAAATACGTGTTTTCAAAAGCAGTATGTCATTTTCCGCTATTATGCCCCTTATATAATATTATGCTCCTAATGGGATTTTGCGCCACTAAACCCTATACGGCAATTTTTATCAATAATTTTGAATTTTTATCAGAAAATGGCATGAATAAAGATAAAAGCACTTCATTAATTCTCTCTTGTTTGCTATAATGAAAGCTATCCCTCATAGCATGCATGGTCACGGTGACGTCGTTGTGACGTCACTGTAAGTCACTGTGGTCACGTCACATCTGTGACCAAAATGCCACCACTCAGTGATGTCACATTGTGACTGAGATGTGAACTTTTTAGAAAACTTTAAAAAATTACGAAAATTCTTTAAAGCATATTATTTACTGTAAAATTATATTTTTCTAGCAATTAAAAAAATTGTGACGTCATTGTTATGACAATGCATGTAACGTACGTCACGTCACATATGTGATAAAAAAACCACCATATTGTAAGTCGCAATGTGACAGAAATATGAACTTTTAAAATCTTTGAAAATGAAGAGAAATATTTTAAATAGTATTTTAAATAGTCGCGAGTTTCAGCGGCATAAGGAATGAAAATATACTAGTGCATAGCAAATGGTAAATTCTGTTACGAAAGGGGGCGGGGGGCATAATATATAAAGTCCACGATACAAGCATTAATAAACTAAATTTTCACGCTATATTTTATCAGTTTGATATCTAAGACAGTGAAAGTATACTTTTTCATGATTTAAATTTTATCTAGCATTGCAATTTAACATAATAATCTTTCACTGATTGTTATTATTATAAAAGTGTTTCTCGGAAAAAATGGTACGTGCTGGAGTAATTTGAATAACATATTTAGAATTAGGAGTATTAAATCTGTACACTTTACATATTTAGTTTGCAGGGAGGAATTTTTTTTTTATTTCTTTGCCAACCAGTGGCATTCGAAACACTTCTGTGGTTTCAAACTAAAAGTTTTCTATTACAGTTAAGTGTGCAGCTTTTAATGAATACGTAGAAAGAATCTTCAGAGTTTATACATATATGCATTTCTTGCTTTATAATTTGCATTTAAGTCACATTTTTCCGGTTTGTGTTTAACTATTTTAAGTAACTATTTTTTTTCAAAAATTCTACTTCTTTCAGAGTTTTTAAATAAAATTAAAATATTTTCCGAAAATAAAAGAAATACACAAAATTTATGCATAACTTATGATATAATTAATTATTCGTATTTCAAATTTGTATTTTAGAGATATGACTTTAAAAAAAAAGTTATTTTACAAATTGTTTTATTTTACAGAAAATTAATATGAAAAGAAGGAAAGATTGACAGAATTATGAATATTATTTATAAAAAAGAAACTTTACAATGCATTTTAACTTTAATTATTTGGAACTGATAAAAAGAAAAGGGTAAAATACATTGGAAAATTCTTCAAATAGAAAATATTAATTAAAGACACTACCATAAAATTATTGCTCATTTAAATTTATAATCTGTTGTATGCAACAGGCATGAAAGAGTTCCTCCTAAAAGAGGAATTCCGCCTTTTTTAAGACAATTTTGGTCATTCTCTGGATCGATGCAAAAATGCAAAGAAAATATTGGAAGCATAGGTTGGGGGGGGGGGGATATTTTGTCTACTCAAATCCTTGGAGTTTGTTTCTGAATTACTGTTCAAAAGAGCTATCAAATCAAAGGAAATATATAATATAAGCATATGAAAGTCGTGCAAATGAAGTTTTTTAATGTATCTTTCTATAGGGAAAATTTTGTTAGACTTAAGAAAGAAAATTTTCAATTTTTGAATAGAATATTTTGTCCTAAAAACACTTTGATTTAAAAGATTTTTCTTTTAATGCTTTCTAAGTTATGAAAAGAAAATAACAACCGTATACATTTTATTCTATAAATAAAAGTTAAAATGTGTCTAAATTATAAAAGTTTGGTATCATTCTATAGATGAAAAAATTTTCCCACCTTTTTTCTGCTTTCATGCCTGATACAAAAACAAATAAGCGCTAAGGAACACCTGCCGAAATCGTCTGCGTAAAATATAACCGCAGAAAAAGACGCGGGAAGTCGTTCACTATTTAGAACATCGCCACTTTCTACAACAGTTCTTTTAAGGGTGTATTTCAATCCAAACTGCTTATTTTCTGATTTATTTTTAAATTCATTTCTACTCTCAAACGCATAAAACTGGCAAATTCTCTTATTCAGAAACTACACAATGTGCCGTGCTTGTCAATTTTTTGATAAATGCAGAAAAATATTACAAAAAAAGCTGTCAAAGTGAGCGTTTTGAACCGAATTTTCCAAAGCGAGAGATCTGGGAATGAAAAAAATGATCATACTGAAAAAATAGTTGTTTAAAAATCAAATTCTAATGAATTGAGCGAAAAATGACATCACACGGCCTCTTATACATCTCTTCGAAAATCACCTCAGCAAGTTTCATGTTTTTCTTTTTAAAAATGAGTCTGTAAATGTCTCGGAAAATTTCGAGCTGTTGAGGGTGGAAAAATATTTTTTCGAGTACACCCTTAAGATAAGCTAATGACAGCAGCCATTTTAGGATACACAAATATTATTAAAGGAACATAAACGTAAGTCTTATTTAATTTAAATATTTTATTCCTGATGTGTTATGAGTTAAATTGTTCTATGTTATATTAATGCAGGAAAAATTAATCGTTACTTTCACAGTATTCATTTGTTTCTGTCTTGTATTACTCGTCTGTGACTGTAACCGCATTCTTATTGTTTCATTTTCATTGTTACTTTATATTCTTTGGCAACGGAAAAAGAGAAAAAAAGTCATGTGACGTAACAGTTGTGTAGTGGTAGTGGAGTTTGTTCTAGGCAGCGGGAAGCTGCGAGTGTTATAATGAGATCTTGGTTTTATATTAATTGTCTTTTATGTGTAATTAAATGTTGTGTTCGTCATTTAAAATGACTGAGAATTTATTCAACCCCTAGACATCCCGACCCACAGAAAATTGGGGTCTCGGCGCGGAATTAATAATGAAACTTGTGCCAACGGAATAATTTTCCCGCCCAACTGTTATTGTGAACCATCCGAGTTCTAAAGAATTTTGGAGTCGCCCTGACTCTGTGAAAGAAAAAAGTGAAAACCTCATGGTTTTATGTCGAGAAAGAATCAACCTGATTCTCTATTTCGGATCATCCTGTATCCGTTTGTGAAATAATAAAATAAGTAAAGCCATCTGGCTTTCTCCACAAGTCACATTGTGAAAGAATCTGTGAATAAAAAAAAATGAAACACACTAGTTTCTTTTGTGAGCTAAATGTTGTGAAAGTGAAAGAATCAAGATCCCGATTCAAGTGTTCGACGCAATTGTCAGTTATAAATTTTGTGAAACAACCATCCCGGTATATTTAAATTTGTGAAATATTTAATGCGATCGTTAAATTTGTGAAATATTTTGTGCGATCGTTAAATTTGTGAAATATTTAGCGCGGCAACAAGCCGTGTGTTTTTCGTTTCATTTAAAAGCTTTGTAAGTCGATTCCATCAGTGTGACACAAGAAAGCAAGTGTTTTTCATCAGAATAAAAAAAAGAAGAGACCAAGTGATATTTTTTTGTTGGTCTCAAATTCTACTTTTTAATAGATAACAGATAAGCAATGTGGATCCTTTTTTTTTTTTTTTTTGTATAAGTGATTTATTTACTGTGGTTAAAAGGAAAAGACTTTGTTTATGAAATATAAATTTTATTTGGTTGAGTATTTGAAATACAAGTATATTTTTATTTATTTTTCCTTTCTTATACAAATATGTGATATCAAAGAGAATGTTTATTAGTTTCATTTTTCCTAATGTATTTATGTTTCAGCAACGATTTGAGTTCGGTAAGTTCTGTTCTTTTTCACTGATTTAAGAACTGAAATGCATGCAGTGTAAGTTTCTGCTTTTTATCATTTGTTTATTTCTCATTTAACTGTTGAATCAGGGTTGAGTGCACTCAAAAAAGGTTATTCTAGTTCTGATTTTTATCATGATATTTGATTATTTGTGATTTTATTTTGACTATGCAATTTGACTTTTACTTTGATTATGCTTATATGATATAGCCTGCTCGTGCTCATTTTGATTTATTTACCTAATTTAATCTCAGAATTTATTTGTTTTATTTCGCTTCTGGTATTTAACTGACGATACTTATATTTATTTATTTTTATTTGCATTTTTTTTTGTAATTTGAAGTAAGATTTAAGATCTGATCGTTCACGTATGTGTTTTAAATCCCGAATCATGTTCCTTAATTCTAATTTGTAATTTTATAAGAACTAAATTTTTTAGTGGTGATAATTTTATAAAAACTAAATTTTGGTTTCTTAATAAGCAAATTTTAATTTTTGGGGCCTGAAGGATAGTTACATAAAACTGTGTTTGAGAAAATGGCCTTCCTCAGCAAAGGTATTAAACAAGATTTGCAGCACGTCGCGATGGAATTGGGAGTTCCAGACGTAGAAAATTTAAAGGTTCCTGAATTAAAAGATGCTATTATAGCAGCTGCTACGTATGAGGAGGAGTTTGTAAAGGGCTATTTAGATACTGTTATCGAGGAAAGGGAAAGGAATAAAGAAGATGAATTGCGAAAACAACAAATGGAGTTTGAATTAGAAAAAATACGCCTCGAAAATGAAAGAATCGTCGCAACCAGTAACCAAAGCGGGAGTCAACCCGAAAGTAATGGGAAACCGCGTATAAAACTGAATGATATTATTAAAAAGTTCGATCCCCAAACATGCGATATAAGTCTTTATTTAATTCTTTTTGAACGCCAGGCGAAAAGGGCGGAAATTAAAAAGGAATTTTGGGTTACACACCTCATTGGACTTTTGCCCCAAGACATTACTGAGATAATCGCTAGGGAGAGCGAAGAAGTAACCGATGATTACGAAAAGGTCAAAGAAGTACTACTAAAGAGATATAAATTTACACCTGAAAAATTTCGACAATTGTTTGTCAAGCATGTTAAGAGAGCTGACACAACGTGGCGAGATTTCGCATACGAATTGAAGAACTATTTTAGCGAATGGATTCGAGGTTTAGAAGTGACAACCTTTGATGAGTTGTGCGATTTAATGATTACCGACCAGATAAAACGGAAAATGTCTCCTGAGGTAAAAGAACACTTTTTCGACGAATGGTCGACGTTTAAATCGTCAGAAGTTATTTCAGAAAAGTTAGATGATTATGAAAATATTAAAATGACGTTTAGTAGAAAACCAAAAGAATCTCAGTACAAAGAAAGCAGAAATATTCCTTTTGGGAGGCCACATTTTAGCAATAACGGCAAAGAAGATGGGACGTTTGCGAGATCTTACCCAGAGCAGAGGGATTTTGGCCGGGGAATGGCTACAGATCGACAAACGGAAAGGTTCGAAAGAAAAAAAGCATTCAAATGCTATGAATGTGGGGAAAGCGGCCATGTCAGATCGTATTGTCCCGGACTCTTAAGAAAAAACGGAAGTAAAATCAATGAAGAGAAGGTTTCTGATGCACATGTAGCAAGAAACTCTAACGTCATCGCATTTAAAAAAGTTAAAACAAAAGAAGTTACCCTTAACAATCCAACTATTCCTGTACTCATCGACACAGGCTGTTCAGTGTGCCTTCTACGCGAAGACTTATACCGACAAATTTCTGATCGTCCAAAGCTGTCCAACAACTCTTTAGTATTATTGGGAATAGGGTCATCTAAAGTTTATACAAAGGGATCGATTGAGCAAGAAATAGAATTAGATGGAAGTAAATACTCCCTAACATGGCATACAGTGCCAACATCACAGATGGATTACCAAGCAGTTATTGGTATGGACATTTTAGATCAAGCAAGATTAAATTTTGACAAAAATGGCGTTGAATTTTGCAAGTACGAGACGACAAATGCATTATTCATGCAGGTATCCCAGTTACGCAATAAAGATGAAGTTGAGCTGAACCACGTTCATGATACGCAAATAAGGGCAGAGCTAAAGGAAGTTACTTCTGCATGTAAATCGGAGAAGAACAAATCGGTTGATGTCCCTATGAAAATCGTGTTGACAGACGACACTCCAATAGAATCTGAAAAATCGTATTTAAGCCGATATTTACGAAACAGAAAGCTAGATGTAAAGGATGAAAAATCAGCTACAAAGCAAAATGTTTTGCGAAAGTTAACATTTAGAAGAAATAGAAATGCTCTAGATATACCGGATTTAAAGTCTAATGTGTTTTGGTGGAGCGGTGTTGGAAAGGAGCAAGGTTGTAAACTTGGAGACATACCAGAAATAAGAGAACGAATTCAAAAAGCAAAAAATATCCGGCCTTTGTATAGAGTTATATTTTTCCAATGGCCCACTAATAGTCGAGATATAGTTGGATACATTCTTAAGTTTAATGGTTTCCAATTTGATAAATCTTATTATTATTATAGTAAACGTCAGAGCTTTATGAAAATCATGCTTGATAAAACCATATACCACATATGTGAACTCCTGGATATGAGAAAGGACGATAAACTGTCATGTATCAAGAATATTCTTGACTTTTTATTGAACCCATCTGCAAAAATTGACCCATCTACAGGTCCTAGGTGGCAGTCAGCTGTTCCTCTGGAGAGAATAAAAATTGATGATGCATCTTTTTGTCAGTCATCAAGTAATGTTCAACTAAGAAAAGGTAAATGTTTTAGTATCTCCAAAAATCCAAAGGAGAAGGATGTTAAAAGCAATTTGGTTACCCCTACAAGATCAACACTGAGTTCTGGTTCTGTCAACCATTATATTTTTAATGCAGCTTCACACTATGACAGAAATGATCATGTAATCCGTTTGAATAACCATGAAATAAATTTAAGAAACAAAGATTGCGATGCATTTAGGTCATTCTTTCGGTCAAATTCAAGCTGAAAATAAAAGGACTTATGGCAGAAAAAGAAAAAGAGCGTCTAAATACAAAATTGGTGATCTGGTGGCCATTCAACGAACTCAGCTTAGCACAGGGTTAAAATCAAGATTTAAATTTTTTGGCTCGTATAAAATAACTAAAGTCAATCCCAGAGATAGATATGAAGTGGAAAAAGTTGGTGACCATCCAGGCCCCAATAAAACTACTGCATCTGCTGATATGATGAAGTATTTCTGAAATATGTAATAAACTTGTATAGTATTATTGTAATTCCGTGTTTAAATTCTTCGTTGATGCATCAACTGTACAGTATTATTATTTTTAGAAATTTGTATTGAAGTATTTAATCATTTTATTCATATTCAGTAGTATTTGCATTTTGTGTATTATGTCTTTTATATATGGTAAAGTTTTGTATTGTAAAGCGTCAATGAGGCCAGTGACTCGCAGGATGGCCGATCTCTGTAGGAAATATTAATCGTTACTTTCACATTCGTATTCATTTGTTTCTGTCTTGTATTACTCGTCTGTGACTGTAACCGCATTCTTATTGTTTCATTTTCATTGTTACTTTATATTCTTTGGCAACGGAAAAAGAGAAAAAAAGTCATGTGACGTAACAGTTGTGTAGTGGTAGTGGAGTTTGTTCTAGGCAGCGGGAAGCTGCGAGTGATATAATGAGATCTTGGTTGTATTTTAATTGTGTTTTATGTGTAATTAAATGTTGTGTTCGTCATTTAAAATGACTGAGAATTTATTCAACCCCTAGACATCCCGACCCACATTAATAAGAGACTGATCTTTAATTGTTTTCAGAAGCCGATTCAGACTGATTTATGGTTACATTCATAGGGAAATTAATGAAAACATTAATTTTCAGTTACTTGAGATCGAAAATATGTTGAGACAATGATTTAGTGTTTTTTTCGGCATTTCACTGTTTTCTGATTACTAACACTTATAGATTATATAGATATTCGATTATTATGATATTACGAAATTGTCTCAGATTAGAAATTAGCATTATACTGGGAAAATGTACTTTTACATATTACAGTAGTGAAACTTTTGAAAGTGTTTTCTTTTAGTGCTAATAATACTTTTAATTATTTTTTTAAATCCTAAATCTTCATACCAATGTTTTCAGATTTAACCTTTGTCTAAATTATAAAATAATAGAAATTCCTTATAACATATGGAAAGATTTTTGAGATATTGTTAAATCTAATCATGCATTTAATTCATCTATTGTAGTTTGTTGTTGTTTAATAGTACAACTATAAATACTAATTATTATTTTTAGTGTTTTTTAAATTCGTATATTTATTTTTTTAAATTGTATGTAAGCACTTTTTTTTCTGTTTGTGATTTTAATCAAACATTTAATTATAGACATTTTGAATCGATTATTAAATTTTCTTTTATTATAAACTCATTTTATACGTTTATGATGCACGTAATTATTAGCACTAAAAAGTAAAATATGATATTTAAGCATTGAAATAAAGTGTTTTTCATGTCTGATAGGAAGTTATAGATCAAACTGCTTTAGTATATATCGTTTTAAAGTTCATATAATACAGGATACATAATATAGGACACAAAGTTGAAAAGTGATTATGACTTCGGTTTGTCTCTCCGTCTGTCCGCGCTCTAACTCTCGTAAATATACTCGGATTGCCCTAAATTTTTTGGATGTTATTGACGTCTACCATAGCACGGTCCCTATTTGTAATGAAGTTTGTAGCATGTTTAGTTCATTTACAAGGATTGCCAAAATTATTCCGCTACATTACGGCCTATGGGAAAAAAATCGTTTCAAATGATTTTTAATGATTTTACGCACGCTTTCAAACAGAATAAAATTGATATGCATTTATGAAGCGCACTAAAATATGCATTCTGTTGACAATGCGATGCAAAGAATAGTTATTGTTCATTTACAGGGCTAAAAAAGGAATTCCAATACATAATGATATAGGGGTGGAGGGAATTGTTTGCTACGTACTTTAATTATGTTAATCTATTTCATATATAATGAAATTGCTATACGTCGCGGAGATTTACATACTATAAATTATTTCGTGTATAATACGAATTATACGTATATAGCATTTACAGGGACACTTTATATAAAATATTTCAGATACTATATGGTATCCGAAGTACTGTACATTATCAATGACGGTTGGAAATGCATTTTTAATTATGATATGCACTTTTATGATTCACTATATTTATGCATAGTATATGGTGTATATAAATGCTATAATTCCTATACTAAGGCTACACAAAAGTATTCGTAAGGGTTACTGGGTATGGGCGCAAATTGCTTAAAGGTGGTTTTTAAATGAGTTATGCTTTTTTTTTTTCGCTGAACTGCATTTAATTTACTAAGAAATGATTGTAGAATATAGATAAAATGATATACAGGGTCACGTAAAGAATTGGATACATAGCCGTCTATAAAATATAATTTCTGGAAATGTGATTTCAGCAGTTTTAAGAGTGTCTTAGTTTGAATTAAATTTCAACTAAATAGTCGCGTGTAATAAAGATTCTAGGTAAACTACAGGGCTGTACAAAAGTATTCAAGTATGTTTCCATATATTAGTATAAATTGCTGAAAGAGAATTTCAACCTGTTAGGCGTTTTCTTGCTAAACTAAATTTTCCTATTATATAGTATATATATCAACCTACAGATCAAATACAGGGCTGTTCAAAAGAATTGGGAAACATATTTGGCTATGGGCGGTAACTGCTGAAATCAATTTTTCATATGTTTTATGCGTTTTCAAAATGTTTATCTGGGAGCACGGCAGTGCGTCCGCCAAGTTCGCACAAGCCGTAAGTTACCTTTTCCTGAACCATTTCGGCATACTTTTCACCCCCTCATAACGTCGTTTTAGGGAGAGATATCGAAATTTTTCTTTTATACACATATTCGTATAGTCAAACTGAACTAAGGATCCACGATTTCATGTTTCTATATTTAGTAGTTTTCGAAATATTAAATTCCGAAAAAGCGCTTTTTTGTCACTGACTCACTTCGCATCATCAAATAACTAAGGTACTTCTAAAAGTCGTACAATCATGAAATTTCACAAGTAAGTCGGGTTTGTAGCACAATTAACCAGAAAAATCTGAAAACACAGAATTTCCGCCTCTAAACCCTTCATACAGGGGGTATTCATTTGGCCGTAAACAGTTCCTACGCATTCAATTGTGCCAATGTTGGTCGCCAAAACTCGATTACAGAGCTTTGAAGGCGGTCACGAGATTTCAAGCAGAATAACATTTTATATATATGCTGTTCCAAAGATGTTTGTTAAATAGAAAAAATGAATATACCTAAAAATTTTAATCAGTATAGGTTATGATATATTTACGATATTAAAACAATAAAACATTTAACAAAATATAACCGCAATTCGGTACGTTTCCGATATAGTAGCCTTGGCGAAATACAGAAAATAGCCTTGACGAGAAAAGAAATTTGATAATAACGTATTTTCTGGCAACCTATTTACTGTGTCATATACGCAAGCAATTTTTTCCATATGTATACAATTTATTTAATGTAAGGAACCCGTTTATTTACTTTTATATACCAACATAAATAATCTGTATATAAAAAATAATATTTCATACATGTATAAATAAAATGTTTATATGTATACAAATACATATAAATAACATAAAAGTTCATCAGGTTTGTTTTCGTAGTTGTTTATATCATTTGGCAACATATCTCAGTTTCTGAAGTCCGAATTGCGCCAAGATTTAAAAAAAAAAATGCCAAGGTCCCTATAGTGGAAAAATATCATAATTCCATATGAAAGTTTAAAAATCTCCTTTTAATTAAATGAAATGTGTAACTAATAAACTATCTTTAACGATGTGCGGCAGATGCGGCGTCCGAAGTCCTCTGCTAATGTTATTATATTAATTTATTGTTAATTTTAAATCTGTAAAAGAAAGATTATAGTTATAGATAAGATATGTTGGTCGCCAAAACCCGATTACAGAAAATTAGCCTGAGTTATAAAGGTGTTACATGATTTCAAGCTGAATGAATTTTTATATGCTTTTACAAAAATCTTAATAAGGCAAATCTTTCAGTTTATCTGTCCATCTTTCTATCTTTTACTTCCTTAAAACAAATTTTATTAAAGACCGGGAGGCGTCTGCACAGATCATCACCTCATCGAGTTGACGGCTGAAATTTTAGGATTAGTTAAATATCGATTAGCGTATTGAAATGTAACTGGTCTGCCAAGTCATATCTTTGTGGAAACCACCTACAGACCCGATTTTACGGGTTAATTGGTGGATTTTCCATTGTGTTTTCCTGCACCCATTCCTCCATGTTTCCAAACTTTTGTATTCAGGAAAATACAATAGTAAACCTATCAGTTAACCACTAAAATTAGGTCTTCAGGTGGTTTCTACCAAGATATGACTTAACAGACCAGTTGCATTTAAATATGCTAATCTAGTTTTAACTAATCCTAAAATTTCAGCTGTAAACTCGATGAGGTGATGGTGTGTACAGACGTCTATTATAAATGTCGGTATTCTAATCTCAATAGCACTCTGGTCAATCTGGCAATTATCCCTACTATTTGTGAAACACTATTCCTTTAAGTACGTTTTAGTGATGTTAATGAACTTATGCATATGCATCATACATATTATACATATGCATATAATACGTAATACATTTACATCATACATATTATAGGTATGTGTGTAATACATAATACATATGCATCATTATGACGTCAGAATAAACAAAACATTTTTTTGTCGCCAAATTTGAGAATTGACATGATATATTACCAAATTTGGAGAAACTTTGCTAAATGTCGCCAAGCTTGGCGAATATTTGACGCTAGTGGCTATTTTTCAATGAGTTAATTATTAATGCCAGCCATCTATTTTTATTTTTCCGCATATCATCTGAATAGTTAAATGATATAACGTACTAATATTTCCAAAGTGCTAATAGTTTCGTCACTACCCAAAACCTCTGCTATTGTTATTATATTGTACTGTTATTATACTTACTGTGACTATGTTGTTAACCTTTACACTGCTAAAACTTCTGTATTATATAAAGAGAATTTACGGAAACTATTAAAGCAATGAAACTGCCAGTTCTCCTTATGATTATTATAATTCTATAATATGTAACATGTTAATCAATATGTACGTTAGAATGAATCTTCTATAATCCGGTTCCTCGCATTTTAGTTTTCAGGTTTCGAGTAAAATTAGCTAAAATCTTAAAACATTGACTAATTCTTCAATACGATCAGATGAGAAGAATGACAGATTTTTAAATGGATCATGGCAGTGATCCGGTAGACGTTCTATTCTTCCGTAATCGAGTCTATTGAAAAGGTTAACGTGAAACAAAAAGATATTAGCATCAATATGGTTTAATGCAAATACAGATATTGTCGAAGGATTTCATAAGAACCATTTCACTTGTACCCAGTCGTATCAGTTAAAATACAACAATTGGCTGTGATCCCAACTAGAAAAGATTTCTTAATAGGATTAAAAATTTCCGCATTAGAGAACGAATCGTAACTGATAAGGATACATGCATTAGTGAGTTAAGAGATATTTGTCACAAAAGATGAAATACATGACAACACAAAATATATGATGTGCTCCATGATCGTAAAAAGTTCTTGATTTCTCTATCAAAAGCTTCCGAATTAGCGAAAGAATGGGCAAGTAAATTAAATTATGAATCACAGTAACATGATGCAACGTTTAACATAGAAGTAATACGGTAAATACTGCTTGCTAGAGGCGGCTAGTACTTTAATATAAAAATAAATAAGGACTATAAGTTTGTAAAGCTCAATAAAATAAATTTAGGTATTTTTATGTTAGCCGGGCGCAAGTGGCAAATCGCCAAATACTGTTCCCAACTCCATTGCTCATATTGCATTCATTTCATTTAAAGATATATACTTTTCAGTAATCCCATTTTAAATAGATGCATTTCCCTCATTTTATTTAATAGAATATTTAACATAGAAATAAATAAATAAATAAATAAGAAATAATAACATAAACCAAAATATTTTATTTGAAAATCAAAGCATTGTTTCTAATTTACACAAGTGAAAAATGAAAACTGCTATTGGCGAAAAAACAAAAGGCTAATGAGGAGATTTGCTCCCGGCTAACATAAAAGTATCGAAATTTAAGTTTTTCATATTAATATAGTTTAGAATAACAAACTTGAAAAAACATACAAAAAGCAGTGATATCCCAACAAAAAGTTTTCGGTAAAAAAAAAAAAAAAGCGCCAAGTTCTTCTTAATGTTTCGGCCAGAAAAAGTAGTGATATCTGATGTTCGCACAAGTTAAAAGCCAAACATCCCAAATCTTTCATTGAAAATGGCTTCCTGCGACTTGGCCGTTAATGCCTTCGTGAGAGTTTTTCAAATTTTAAAATATGTACAAATGAGCTACATGCCAACTACATTTTTTGATTATTTTAGGCATTTTGTGACACAGAATACAGAAATAAAATACACATTTGAAAAAAGCATTTAAACAACTTCAGTCTATTTAAATGCTTAGAAGTTAAAAATAACAAAATACTTGTATTCAGGAGATAATATCCCTAATTGCTAAAACATAATTAATATCAACTTTTAACAGTTTATAAATCGAATACCTCTTAATGTTTGCAAACAAACTATAATAAATGTTCAAACGAAAAAAATCTCTTTCGTCAATACACAAGATTTCAATATTATACAATGAAATATAATGTAACATATTGTGAGATATGACGTAAGTAAATTTTGTTTTATTTCTTGGGTTTTACGTTAATGACTTTAGCTTTAGACCGTACAAAATGGCAATTAAACCGCAAGTGGACTAAATGATCTGTAATCAAAACTAATGTTTGTTGAAACTGAACGGTAGTTATCAGAAATCTTTTACTTATAATGCCTTTATGTGAATTTGCCTCTTTGCATTCTAATATTACTTTTAATATTTAAATAATTCATAAATGCGTAATTTCTAATCATTAATTTTGAAATGCTGTAGAAGGCATTAACGGCCAAGTCGCAGGAAGCCATTTTCAATGAAAGATTTGGGATGTTTGGCTTTTAACTTGTGCGAACATCAGATATCACTACTTTTTCTGGCCGAAACATTAAGAAGAACTTGGCGCTTTTTTTTTTTTTTTTACCGAAAACTTTTTGTTGGGATTTAGTTATCTTATTTACGTTATTTCCCAAAATTACGATGTCTTGTTAAAGCATTCAAGAAGTGTTGGAAAGTATTTTATAATCTATGCTTAACGCATGATTTTTCTTACTTATTTTTTCTATTTCCCAGATCAGTCTTTTCCTATAAAACATACCAAATATATTTAGCTCATATTCACAAAATACAGTATACACGGGAATAAAAAATTTAAATAAATATTGCTTATCATACCATTCTATAAATAATAGTTCTATTAATATCCGTTAGACTCCATGTTCGTATTTAATAAAGCAATGAAAAAACACAACACATTAAAAAACTTACACATTCTAAATATCAAGCTTGAACTCAATATCAAGCTTAGAACTTAATAAAAAATATGTCAGTTGATAAGCATTGTTTTTTAAGTGGAGAAATTAAAAATGTTTTAGAAGAATAGGGCTTCAAAATAGCGATATTTTGCTAAAAAGTACGGTAAAATGATAAGATTTTATATTTACAACAGAAGTTTATTTTAAAATTCATCGCAGCATTAATACTTAGAAATTTTCCAGAGAGAAACATTCGCCTTATATACAATATTTCAAATGAAAATCAAATTTCAAATTAATTGCTTAAAAGGCGCAAAGGCCAACATAGTGAAAAAGATTCCACGCCGGGACTCGAACCCGGGCCATCAGTATAGTGCACTGACATTCTACCGACTAAACCACATGGAAGGACACCCAGCCTGTAAAATTTCTCACTATTACATGTTGGCAAGGAAACAAACGCAGCACAAGATGGAATATTTATCGTGAGCCACCCACATGGGGTAGACACGAAACTCAATTAAATCCAGCATCGACTGAAACTATATTAATAATTGGAAAATTTTCCAGGGAGAAACATTCGCCTTGCATACAATATTTCAAATTAAAATTGACTTTTAAGCAATTAATTTGAAATTTGATTTTCATTTGAAATATTGTATGCAAGGCGAATGGTTCTCTCTGGAAAAATTTCCAAGTATTAATATAGTTTCAATCGATGCTGGATTTAATTAAGTTTCGTGTTTGCCCCATGTCGGTGGCTCACGATAAATATTCCATCTTGTGCTGCGTTTGTAGCCTTGTCTACATGTAATAGTGAGAAATTTTAGAGGCTGGGTATCGTTCCATGTGGTTTAGTCGGTAGAATATCAGTGCGCTGTACTGTTGGCTCTGGTTCGAGTCCCAGCATGGAATCTTTTTCACTATGTTCGCCTTTGCGCCTTTTAAGCAATTAATTTAAAATTTGATTTTCATTTGAAATCATCACAGTGTTTATGACAAGCTCGTCACAAATGACACATATTTCACAAATTGGTCACAGTGTGACTTCAAAGCATTGTCACTTTCGTCACAGGTTCGTCACAAAGTTAATGGCAAAATAGTCACAAATGACATACTTTTCACAAATTTGTCACACCGTGACTTCACAGAGGGGTCACAATGTGACGTCACAAACGACCTCTAAAACGGCCATAACGACCTCGCATTCTAGTCACTATGACGTCACATCGACGGTCACAAAATCACAGCGTGACTTCACAACGACGTCGCCGTGACGTCACCATGCCTTACGGTATCTAATTTGCACCATTTTGAAGAATTTTCATAAAATTCTTTTAAAATTAAACGATAAATGTGGGGATATATATATAAAAAAACAGATAGTACGATCACATCTACAAATGAACAGCTTTCAGTTTAAAAAAAAAATATTAGTAAAATTGGTTCAGCAGAAAGATCAGGGCAGATGACTAAATAACACACTTGTGATTTAAATATATAGATTATAAAAAATTATGAAAAATTAAATTAAGCAAATTGTCTTATTTTGATAAAATTATAGTAGAATGTCTTAAAGAATAGCAGTAATATTTATTATTCGACAGAATTTTGGACAAAAACTTCAGGAACATGATATTATTTTAAACCTCGAATTATTTGTTTGCTTGTCTAACTCGGCGAAGCAAATCCATCCGGGCGAGAATTATCAATTTCTGTAATATAAATCGCTATTATTTGCATGTACATCTCTTTTATACGGACACTCCAAATTTTTGTAAGACATTTTATTAGTGTGTGATTTCGATTACATTATTTTCAAAAGTGAAGCATTTTCACCTGTGAAGAATTTCAAAGTATCTGGGCTGGGAAAATGTCGCACATCTACAAAACATAATTCATGTTTAAGAATTAAAATACACACTTTTTTATAAAATGACGTCATTTGCATACGCTAAAGCATTCCACGTTTACAATCCAGAGTCTTAAACTTCGTCTATAGAAAAGTGTGCACATGACGTCATTATCACGGAATAACAGACAATATTCTTGACATAGCCCATATTTTAATTTCAACTTTTTTTCAAGTTTTATGAGAAAATGGCAACAAAAAGATGCAGTATCTCCTATTTTCGACTATTTTCCATTTACTTTCAATGACTTTCAATAGAAATGAGGTACTTTTGTTGCAACGATAAGAAAAATGGTATTTAAAACTACAAAAAAATTAATATCTCAAAAATAAATTTAGATACAGCTTTTAAACAAATTGCATTTAAAAGAGTATTTTTTTCCTTATACGACGGTGTAAAAATTTAAAATGTGCGATGTTTAGAAGTTTAAAAATTTGCAGTAGAGAAAATTGCAAAACCAATATTTTATTTCAAATTTCAAAGTGTTGCCATTCGCAAAATGACGTATGCGTTACGCACAGATATGTTTGTCCTTTATAATATAGATAGAGAGAAATGGTCGTATTTTCACTATAAATAAAATATCTACCCTATATATATATAATCCTAATGAATCAAATTGAAACGAATTTATGTAACGAATCTATGAAACGACTGATTAAACAACTGATTAAATTTCACGGCGATTTCTCCTAAAATATGGAATACTTTGCGATGAAATTAACACCAAAAATCCGTATTGATCCACAGATCTCAAAACTGGTATTAGAATTTTAAAATTAGAATTAGTTTTCGAAGTATTAATTTTTTTCTAATTTTAAATACTTTTTTTTTATAATGATGGCAACTCAAATTTTAATCATAACAGATATTTTTTTTCATATTTGAGAAAAGGTTATTTTAAATTAATTTGGCGACGAGTTTGGCCTCCCTTAAACGTATGCTAAGAAATGCATCATGTTACTTTTATTCAGAATTCAATTTGTATTTCATTATCATTTTATTTAATGCAAAACTTTCATTTAAAATTGAAACCTTTAAAATAAATGGCTTTTACTTCATTCTTTTTTTTAAACGAAACGAAAAGAAAAATATTAGACACAGATGTCATATACGCAACGGGGTACCTAATTGGCGCCAAAATGGCGTTATTTTGCCTGACATGGTAAGCCGGCTATTGTTGCTTATTTATTAATAAATGTTTATTTGAATTTATTTTCTTTTTATTTACAAAAAAGTTATAAATTGTTTTGTTCTATAGTTATTAATTTTTTTTATTATTTATTGTTATTTCATTTTAAAAATAACAGAAAATAATTTAAAAATACATATGTAACAGGTATTTGAAAACGAGGTTTTCGCCGAATTGTCGTAAAAAATAAAAATAAATAAATAACGCCAAACCCGGTACGTATGTGACAATGCAACAAATCATGAGATTTAATTTGCACTTCAAAGCAACGCTTTAATGTTATTACTTCTCCCGTCGAGTAATTTCGCCAAATTATACAAATTGACATATTATTTTATTTTAAATAACAAAAGAACAAATAAATTAGTATAACATTAATAAAAATACAAATAAAACATCGAAATAAAAATCACTTGATGGCGTTAACATGTGTAACTTCCTTAAAGTCAAGTGAATGTGACATTTACGATCAACCATTATTGGCATTTAATCTTATAATTTGGCGACAGATTTTTGGTCGATGGGATAACCAAATAGCACCGTTTAAATTTACCACTCGAAAAATAAAAAAATGCTAACTGGCGAGTTAAAAAAAAAGCTATTGGCGAGATTTTCACCCGGCTAACATAAAAGTACCAGGAATTCTTTGTGATCATGGCAATTTTTATGTAGTTTTATTCGAAAAAATAATTTTGATTCTTTAATGAAAATGGAAACCTTTCTTAAGAAAAGCGAAGGAATCAGCCCGTTTTTTATGGCAGTTACATGACTTGGACTATTATAATATAAACGAAATAATGGGGATAGAATAATATTCGGCGACTTATCACACCTGTGGCTGGCTAACATTAAAGTACCAAAATGGCCGCCTGGAATATAAGAAGCGAAGGTATCCGCCTGGATCTGTTGATGATAGTCACATGACTTAGGCTATTATTATAGAGATTGTTTTCAATTTTAAAAACAGCGCAAAGAATAATATTTCCTAACGATTAAAAATTTATTTTCACGTGACTATTAAAAACAGAAAAAAAACCTTTAAAATTACTACTAAATGAGTACGTGTTAAAGGCAGGAAAATATTGAAAATTATGTCCTAAAAATTGTATTTACACGTGAATATTAAAGGGAAAGGAAACTTTAAAATAATAAATACATTAATATGCGTTTAACCCTTTCACGGACAAGGCACTTCTATTCGTAAAATCCTGAAATCAGTGAATGGCACCAGAATTTACAAACAAATTTCGAAATACAAAAATGCTTTTGTTCACTTTCTTTTTCTTTTTTTTTTTTTTTGACACCCAGCCAGGACTCCAACTGTGAGGTTTATGGAACTAATGTCCTGGCGGGAAAAAAACCCTCCACCATCCAGCTCCACGCACTACCAAAGGACCGGGCAAACCAACGGCATATATAATAACAAAATAAATAACAAAAGCGTAAACTCTTATACAAAAATAAAACATAGCAACTCGCTATGATCAACAATATACAAAAAGCATGTTTAGAGATTACCATGCAACTTTTACAAGAGTGTGGGTTTATGGGGAACTCCACAACCAACTGAAGAACAGAAACAATATCAATAGCTGAAGATAGTCCAATAAAATAAATAGTCCTTAAAATCAGAAATATTTACAAACTTAAGTTCATAAAATGCAGGAAAAACTGATAGCCAATGATTAACAACCACTACGCAGCAAGATCAATAATCAGTCCGCCAGTACGTAGGAATCCATCCATAGCACTACAGCTACCAGGAAGGGTTGCGTAATAGATAAAACGTTCAAGCACTCACAACGTGAAGAATAGGCGCGTCCACCAGAACCACTGTATATGAACAAGTTCAATAATATTAGCGAGTCCAGTAAAAATAAAAGTCTGTACACAATGTTCATAAAATCTGAGTCTTTAAAATCGAAAGTTTTAAAATACAAGGGAGATTCATAATAGTTGTGGAACTTGGTAACTATAATATACTTGAAAATTTTCATTAATAGACTGCTTTAGAACCGATATCTTATAAAAGAATACTTTGCATTAAGTGCATTATATATCGCACATAACTTGCCGTTGTTTTTCTTGTCAAATAGGACTCTTCTGAAATTATAACTGATACTTTGTGAATTATCAAAATGAAAGAAAAATGGTACCACAGGGCATCTGCCAAAAAGGTAATGATGTACATTACCCACGCTGCCACAATCACAGAGTGCATTACTTCTTTTTCCAATTTTAAACAAATATTCCGGGAAGCTTCCATGAGAAAAAATAAAATATTGAATAACTTGGCTCACACAAATAAAACTGTCATCTACTTTTTTAAAAACTTTGTAGGTGTCACTTCCTTTAACGCTGTGTCTCCAATCTTCTTGCCAATCACTACGTATATTTTCCAAACAAATTCTCTTCACCCATGAGATAGGAAATTTCACCTCTTCCACTACATCAGCAACCGCTGGATCTATAGCTGCTTTTGCCAATTCATCGGCCCTCTCATTTCCTGGATTACCAATGTGTGCTCTTGTCCATCCTAGGGTAAGCTCCTTTTCTGGATGACTATTGAAATTATCATAGATGTTCTTTACAATGTTATTAATTGGAAAGTTTCTCTGAAGAACAAGTGTGGAAGCCTTTGTTATCTGTAAACAATTAAGCCATAGTAAAATGTGAGGACATAAACCAATCAATAGCATATCTAATAGCAGTTAATTCTGCTTGATAAATACTGTTTCTTCCATTCAGAGAGATCTTGAAATCAAAGATAAAATTATTATTATATAGTACGGTGAACGCTGCTCCGACTCCCTCCACCATCTTAGATCCATCTGTATAAATGAATGGGTGTTTCTCGTTTATAAAATAATGATCACTTTTATCAGTTATTATCAGGTTTTTCAGACTCGTATAATCTGGATAATCACAGGTACCAAGGTCATGCATGATATTATCTTTCTTGATTTCTATGTCACCATCATAAATACTCATTTGTCCATTTAGGACCTTATGTTTTATCACACCATGTTTCAGCTTAATATAGATTGGGGCGACGCCTGCCAGAACACATAATGCCGCTGTGGAGACTGTTCTATACGTCGAGATGATAGAAAGCAGGCCCAATCGTTGACTAGAACTCAGTTTACTCTTGCCATGAATATTAAGATCCTGCAGCCATACTTCATATCCATAACTTATTTGTTTCTCTATAACAGCACAATACCAAATTTTTCTGTAGGTCGCCTGTAATCCCCTATCTCTAACAACAGTCTTCTTGATGTTGGATGTCAAAGTTCTCACTTTTCCCCTAACTTTCTCTATATGCGCAATCCAGTTAAACTTGCTGTCAATCGTAACTCCAAGATAATCAATTGTGTCCTTAACTGGAATACTGTTACGATCAATCTTGAATATAGGGCGTCTGTCTTCAAGTAAGAATCGGCCAAAAAGCATGCTTACACACTTTTCACCGCTAATCTTCAAAGACAACTCATCACAGATTTCCTTGAACCATGCGATCCGTGCATTCATCTGTATTTCAAGTTCCCGTCTTGTATCAGCTCCTGCAAAAATAGTAAAATCATCGGCATAAGAGATAATTTCTTGATACTTTGTCCTATATTTCTTGATAAGAAAATCCGCCACAATTAGCCATAATAAGGGTCGAAGGCAACTGCCCTGAGGACAGCCCCGATATAGAACAAACTAGATAATGCCATATGTAAACTTAAAGCCAATCTTTCTTTTACTGATATAATTCTTTATGATGCGCTTCAGATATGCTGCTATGGGTAGTGAATCTATCAGATTAGCCAAAATCTCCCACACTACTGCATCGAACGCAGCCTGGATATCTATAGATGTCATCGCGTAGTATTTATAATCTTTTAAGTTATTCTTTACCAGATTTCTCAAATGCTCAAGGGCAGAAATTGTACTTCTTTTCTCCCGGAATCCGAATTGGCCATCATCAAGGAAATTTAAAGATTCTAATTTCGGCATTACACGTATTTTTATTATCCTCTCTAACAACTTGCCAAAGATACAAAGTAAACTTATAGGTCTGTAAGACCTAGCTGAACGACCGTCTTTGTTGCGTTTCCGGAAGAAAATAACAACACCGTTTTTCCACAGTTCGGGAAAGTGTCCAAACTTTAAACAGACGCTTAGCAATCTTTTAACATAATTTTTACTCTTTCTACAAATATTTTTCACTATGGATGCATCCAAAGCTTCGTGGCCCGGAGCTTTGTTATTATCTTGCTTTGAAATGACATAATTTAGCTCTCTATTAGTTACATCCTTACAATCAACATTATTAAAAACCTGTGATGTAAAATCATGGATATTTGCAGGTACGTTATCTATTCCAAAATGCTCCAGCATCAGTGACCTTGCGACCTCGTCGTAGGAGTCAAAACACGCAGAATCATCTAATTTAGTAAAAATATAGTCAGTATGCCTTGTAGCTTTCCCAGATACAAATTTATATAGAGTTCCAAAGGAATCGTTAGTTTTGTTACAGAAATTTTCCCAAGAAATCTTCTTCGCTCTTCTAACATTCTTATTATAAGCTCGTCGTGCATTCTTGTAAGATTCTCTCATATCGTTATCATCCGGGTTCTTAACATAACGCTTATACATTGCAGAGACCTTATTCCTCTGTGTTTTCAAATCCTAAGTAAACAACCTAATAGTCGATTTGTGTGATAACACACCTTTTCTAAAGCACTTCTCAGCAATTCTGGTGACATCAGAGATAAAATCTTTTACATGTACGTCTAATTCCTCTGTGTTCTTTACCTCGATAAGACCCTTTAGCCAGCCATTTTCTGAATCTTTTATATAAGCATTAAATTTTTTGAAACTTTTATTCTTAGTCTTGAAGCGAGTGTTTGCTTTACCAGCTGGCGTATAACCCAAAGAATATACTATATAATAAACTTCCAGTCCAGCAAATGTAAGATCAGGTCTACCATGCAGATAGCCTTGAACAAAGGAATAAGGGGCGTCGATGTCATTGACGATAACTAAGTTCTTATCCATAAGATGTTCTAGTAGAATTTCCGTTCTTTCAGATTGACGAGAATAGCCAAGTTCAAGCAGGGGAACGTTGAAGTCACCAGCTAGAAGCATATTATCAAAACTTTCGAAATGGTTACTCAAATCATTGAAATCTTTGTCTAATTTACCACTAGGGGGAGAATACTGAGAGCCGATATAAACAACTTTATCTAAAACATTTAAAGAAATTACAATGGTATTATCTAGCACCAGAGAGCTGATAACGGCATAATCCTTGTTAGTTATAATTATAGCAGAATTAAGAAGACCAGAGAAATAAACGGGCCAATCAGTTGGGATGCCAGAGGCGACACCATCTGATACATAAGGATCTTGGCAAAGTATGATATTAATATTATTAGCGACAGCATAATCCGATACAGCATCATTTGCATCTCTGCAATGATGTAAGTTAACCTGAACAATCCTAATTCCACCAACAGGACCATCGCCGCCCTTAGTTACGATTAGGCAAGACTTTCAATCTATATTTCTTAAATTCCGGACAATCAGCACTATCAGCCCTATGGGCACAATCCCCATCGGCCTCACTATGATAGCAGTTAGCACATCTTATGGTCTCAAATTTACAATCCCGGAGCAAATGGTTGCCAGCACACTTTACACATTAAGTTTCTCCATCACAGTTATTGGCCATATGGCCGTACTTTTGACATTTGAAGCACCGCGTGATGGAGACGAACGCCACCACACGGTACCTCTCATAATCCACACAAATCCTTTTCATATTAAACAGAACTTTTTTACAATCGGCATCTATGTCTAGCAACCAATTAACTTTACACATTTTCGTCTCTATTTTCCTTCTGACTCTAACTTCTACATCCGTTTTACTCAAAATGCCCTCTAGCAAGGTCTTAGTCGCCGGATCCAAATACGCATCTTCAAGCTTTTCCCTAATATTACCATAAGTAATATCTTCGGCATTATTTTTCAAGAGAGACTCCACTTCATTCTTTACCACTTCCTCCGTTATTTTAGGATCTACACTCAATATCGAGATTCTTTCTCTTCTCCTAACCGGTACATTTATTTTAGCGACTGCCTTTAATTCATCCGAGTCCACCAGGGCATTTTTTACTAACTCCAAATCCTTCTTATTCTTATACTTTAATATCAATTGCCTTGATTTCTTCATAATTACATCGTTAGGAACTGGCACGTTTATGTTTACCCGACAGACCTCCTTGATTTTATCTTTTATTTGAACCAGGTCCTGTTGTTCTGTATTTGGAGTCAAGACCATTGTATGTTCGTCTCTTCTCTTCTGAACATTCTCTTTCGCCTTTGGGGCCACATCCTCCACTGAACTCACTGATGTTCTAGAGATCTTCTGGGCAAGCTCCCCCATAAGTGGACTGTATTCAACCCTATCCTCCAACCTGGTCCTCAGCACCTTATTTTCCTCACTTAACTCTGTGCATCTTTTCAGCACGTACTCCAATGCCTTCCTAATTGTATTTATCACAGGAGCAGTAACACTGTTACTTTTCGATCTTTTATATTCCAGTAAATCATGTATCTTTCCGTGTATCTATATTATAAAGGACAAACATATCTGTGCGTAACGCATACGTCATTTTGCGAATGGCAACACTTTGAAATTTGAAATGAAATTTTGGTTTTGCAATTTTCTCTACTGCAAATTTTTAAACTTCTAAACATTGCACATTTTAAATTTTTACACCGCCGTATAAAGAAAAAAATGCTTTTTTAAACGCAATTTGTTTGAAAGCTGTATCTCAATTTATTTTTGAGATATTAATTTTTTTGTAGTTTTTAATACCATTTTTCTTATAGTGGCAACAAAAGTACCCCATTTCTATTGAACTGTCATTAAAAGTAAACGGAAAATAGTCGAAATGACATCATTTTATAAAAAAGCGTGTATTTTAATTCTTAAACCTGAATTATATTTTGTAGAAGTGCGTCATTTTCACAGATCAGCTGCTTTGAAATTCTTCACAGGTGAAAATGCTTCATTTTTGAAAATAATGTAATCGAAATCACACACTGATAAAACGCAATGTTTTACAAAAATTTAGAGTGTCTCTATAAAAGAGAGTTGACATGCAAATAATAGCGATTTATATTACAGAAATTGGTGATTCTTCCCTGGATGGATTTCCTTCGCCGAGTTAGACAAGCAAACAAATAATTCGTGGTTTAAAATAATATCATGTTCCTGAAGTTTTTATCCAAAATTCTCTCGAATAATAAAATTTTAAGGCTGTTCTATAGGACATTCTGCTATAATTTTATCAAAACAACATAATTTGCTTAATTTAATTTTTCCTAATTTTATATACTCTATATATTTAAAACACAAATGTGTTTTTTAGTCATCTGCCCTGATCTTTCTGCTGAACCAATTTTATTAATATATATTTTTTTAAACTGAAAGCTTTTCATTTGTAGATGAGATCGCACTATCTGATTTTTTTTTTAAATATCCTCACTTTTATATTTTAATTTTAAAAGCATTTTATGAAATTTCTTCAAAATGGTGAAAATTTGATAGCTTTCATTATTGCAGACAAGAGAGAAATAATAAGGTATTTTTATCTTTATTCATGCTATTTTCTGATAAAAATTCAAAATTGTTGATAAAAATTGTTGTATAGGGTTTAGTGTCGCAAAATTCCGTTAGGAGCAGAATATTATATTAGGGGCATAATAATGGAAAATAACACACTGCTTTTGAAAACACTCATTTTTCCTCATAAATTTTCTATATTGTTTTCCTTTTGCATGTGTACTGATACTAAGTTTCAGACACTAGGCGAAATGCTTACTTAAGTGAAAATGAAGTCATATTTAAAAGAAAATGATCGTTTTCTTAGATAAAACACATTCATTCATTTTAACACAAATACCTCTAAAACACATAACTTACGGAAATTTTTACTCTCCGGAACTGAGATTAGAATCTCAAGTAAAGAGTGCGTCTGTTCACATAAAAGATGTTGCTGACAATTGTGACTTCACGTTTTGAGTTAAAATGATTTTTAAATGATCAAACAAAATGCAATTTTTTTAAAAATGATGAATATGGATATGAGAAGTGCGCATGCAAATTTTGAGAAGGTGAAAATTGCTGTTTTTCCTTCCGGAATACCAAGCATAAGAGCCTCAATTGATAACCACATCCTAATAACTGATCTTTATTATATTTTACTGATTAAGTATCTATATTACAAAGAACAAACGTATCTGTGCGTAACGATGAAGTCATTTTGCGAATGGCAACACTTCACAACCAAATTTCGGTCTTGAAATTTTCGTAACTGCAATTTTTTAATCCTCTGACCATCGTACATTTTCAATTTTCGTCGCATAGGGAAAAAATTTACTTTCAAATGATGCAATTTGTTTAAAAACTGTATCTTAATTGATTGACGTATTATATTTTCTAAAATAATTTTTAAGCATGATTTTTTAAAGTTTATCTTATCACGTGCGGTTTCAATACATAATAATAATAATCATTTTGCCCATAAAGCTAGAAACATTTTTCAGCATTTGTTTTTGACTATTTTTGCATAACGAAATTAATACTTTCTTTATACACAAATAAAAAAAGGATATTAAAACAACCACCAGTCTAACATATTTGTGAAAGACAAATTAACGAAATTAATACTTCTTTTATAAACAAATAAAAGAATAATATTGAAAAAAACACAAATCTAACATATTTGTAATCGTACAATTTAAATTTTTAGATCACCAAATACGATTTTTTTTTTCAAATGGAATTTGTTTGCAAAGTTCATCTCAGTTTACTGATTGTCTATGGTTTTAAAAACAATTTTAAAGCATGAAATATTTTTTATTTATCTATATCTTATCTATATCTATATCTATATCTATATTATTACAAAAGATTAATCCGTTTGACCTTAAAACAAAATAAAGAGTTCATCATTTTCTTGCGGCTAATATCCATTTTAAAAAACCTCCCTATGAATAAATAAATAAAATAATATTAATAAAACACAAATTTAACAGACATGTATAAGCTCTGAAATTATCAGAATATAAAAGGATGCCACAAGTAGCAAAATCTTGGTCAAATAACTCTTAGTACGCAGCTAATAAGAAAATATCGCTTTTGATAGATTTCAAAAATGTATTTGGTTGTATAATTCGCATTTTCCATATGAAAAATGCGTTTTTAATGTAAGTGGCCAATATAAAAAATTTATTGCATATAAAAAAAATTATTAGTTTTCAATTTAAAAAAAAATGTTTTCATCTATATTCTTTTACCCGGGAAGCCCGGGTACGATCCCCTAGTATCTATAATTGCCGAACATAAATCCTCTTTCTTAGTTGTCTCTATCCATGAGTCAACGTCGTCGTCATCCATAATTCAGACAGAAGATCAACTAATATAATCAAATAACCACAAAAGCAAGAAAAATTGCACTCCAAAGACCCTCTAACTGAAAACTTTAAACAACGCGTCGAAACGCGAGTAGCTGATTACACACAGTACAACCTTTCACCATATATAAGAGGCCGACCGAGTGTCAGACCTATCCCAAATGATCCAAATCAAAGCCAGTACTACTACACTGTTAAAAATCTGCAGCATTTGCTGCATAGTCACTCCACCGCTTGTATAGAAAACGGTTACTTGACTACATTATGGAGCATTCTCATTGGTCAGAATAGAGATATTCCATAATAGTGGCGGAGTGACTATGCAGCAAATGCTGCAGATTTTTAACAGTGTAATGGACAAGTACTCTCCTAGAAACAAGTGATGCACAGTGCCGGATATACGGATCACTACGCCGGATAATGGAATCAGACCACCCGAGACAGCCTAACCTAACCACGTGACCCAGGCACACTCCTAGACAGAGACACTGACACAGACAACAATATATACACACAACTGTACCCCCGAGAAACACCAATGTAAAAATAAACAATAATAACAAACACTAAATAACCATAGCAACCCCAACTATATAAATACACACAAGAAAACAGCCCCACACAGGACACGTGATACACCAAGTAGAAACAATTGAACCAAAATAACACCCAAAAACCATAAGCACAAACTCCCCTAATAAAAGTACTCTAAATCAAATGTCATGCAACTAATTGCACAAAAAACACAATTCGCAAATCATAACTACAAAATTAAAACAAACTACAGCAGGAGCAACAAAACAACTCAACACAACCAAGCACAAAATGGCTACCAAAATAGAAAATGGAGGAATAAATGATACATCCACAAGAAAAACTTTAAAGACAGAAAACTACTTAATTAATGCATAAAATAACAAACAAAGTTAGCGATAAGGAACTATAAGCATGTATAAAACAACTGTATTAGTTTGTTAGATTGTAAAGTGCATGATATGTATTAAATTAATAAGAGATAGAAATTTTAACATAAATCGCCATGTCAATGACACGCGAGAAAGCAAGAAAAATTTTTCAAAGTTAGATAATTCAAATTATACTTCAGAAAAATCAAAATAAATTATACCAGATTAGTACAATAACATTTTAAAGAGATTATGCCAAACTATAACAGAACTGGGCAAGTAATTACCAAAATAGAAGACTTTATATCAGGAGCTCCAAAAACACGTAAAACATCAATGGCGGCGAGTTTGTTATTTTAACCCATTTTGTTCACTTACTTCATAAAAGGGAAATTTTCATCCCAATATTCTGATGCTAATGTAGCATTTAAGAATTAAAATTAAGTGGTCCAAAAATGAACCACCGCCCTTGAAGAGGTTAAAGCAGCAAATTTTAGTAATTGTATTATGTCAATCGTTTTATAACGCTGTTAAAAAATACCGAGAGACAAAGACTCTGTTTACTTAATTCATTTTATTTTAGCTTCTTTTCAAATGTTTAACTGATCTTCTTTAACCAAACACGAAAAAAACCATTGGATGTCTTAACAGCAACTGATTCTACCTTAAATTTTTGCAATCAAAGGGAACTGAATGGAAACCCGTTTACAGGGAGATCGCTACAGGTTTTTTCAGTATAATTCAATCTTCTCTAATCTTTTTAAAACCGATCAGATTAGTGTGCTTTTAGATTCTACAGTGTCTGAACGGGGGGTTGGCGAGCGTAGCTTGCAGGGGGCAGAGCTCCCTAGTCAAACAATAAAAAGAGAACTTACTATGTATTGGTGTAATTTCCAAAGAAGCTTAATTCAGGTATAACATATAAAGATAGCTAAAAGATTATATCTGGATAATATGTATGTGAAGCTTCTGTAAAAGCAGGAACTTTTTGCTTATAATTCAGGATAAGTAATTTCACAATTGTTAACTACAATTATTACTACAAATAAATGAGCTGTAATGTTTAAGATATGAAATATGCAAGTGCTATTCGTCCTTTAGCTTTACATTATTAAAGACATACAAATATTACGATTAAAGCATTGCTAATGTACCTGTATATATATTGCATTTAAGTGTAGTTAATAAAAAATAACATTATCAGATTTATTTTCTTACTTTAATATAACATGTAATTTATAGTCCAGTGGTAGGGGAGCAAAAAAAGGCTGAATTCGAAATTAATTAGAGGAAATCTGGAAATTATTTTAATCCCTTCAGTTTAGGTGTAGGATGAATATACTATGTTTCCCCCCTCGTACTAGGTGAGCGTTAGGAAATATGTATAGATTTATAGTCAAAAAACACGTTTTTTTAGATACCATAACAGTATCTCCAAACAGCTAACTCTGTCAAAAACATTGTGAATACAAATGTTGTAGAGCTTAAAATTCTGAGTAAAATGAGTACCTACACTTAATATTTTTATTGAACATTAAGGTCACAATTTCAGTTTAAAATTTTAGACCCGTGGTCAGGGGGTTGAACTCAGAATTAATTAGAAGAAAACTGGACATTGTTTTAATCCCTTCAGTTTAGGTCTAGAATGAACGTACTATGTTTTCTTTCTCGTACTTGGGTGAATGTTCGAAAATATGTACATATTTATTTTCGAAAAACACGTTTTTTTTTTTTTTTAATTACCTTAACAATATCTCAAAACAGCTAACTGTATAAAAAATATTGTCAATACAAATGTTGTAGTGCTTAAAATTTTGAATAAAATGAATACCATCATTAATATTTTTGTTCAACATTAAGGTCGCAATTCTATTTCAAAATTTTGCCTTAATCGTTAATCAAGAGCTTGAAGCCAGGAGAGACGAAGTTAACTTAACAATATCTCAAAACAGCTAACTCTATCAAAAACATTGTCAGTACAAGTGTTGTAGAGCTAAAATTCTGAGTAAAATGAGTACCTACACTTAATATTTTTGTTTAATATTAAGGGCGCAGTTTTGAGATATTGTTAAGTTAACTTGGTTTCTCCTGGCTTAAAGCTCTTGATTTGAAAAATTTTGAAGTAAAATTGCGACCTTAATGTTGAACAAAAATATTACTGATGGCACTCATTTTATTCAGAATTTTAAACTCTACAAAATTTGTATTGACAACGTTTTTTATAGAGTTAGTTGTTTTGAGATATTGTTAAGGTAATAAAAAAAAACGTGTTTTTCGAAAATAAATATGTACATAATTTCTAACATTCACCCAAGTACGAGAAGAAAACATCGTACGTTCATTTTAGACCTAAACTGAAGGGGTTAAAACAATTTCCAGTTTTCTAATAATTAATTCCGAATTCAACCCCCTGACCATGAGTCTAAAATTTTAAACTTGAATTGTGACCTTAATGTTCAACGAAAATATTAAGTGTAGGTACTCATTTTACTCATAATTTTTAGCTCTACAACATTTGCATTGACAATGTTTTTGACAGAGTTAGCTGTTTGTAGACACTGTGTTGGTATGTAAAAAAACGTGTTTTTTGACTATAAATCTACACATATTTCCTAACGCTCACCTAGTACGGGGATGAAAATATAGCATATTCATTCTAGACCTAAACTGAAGGGATTAAAACAATTTCCAGCTTTCCCCTAATTAATTCCGAATTCAACCCCTAACCACTGGGCTATTAACAGATAACATAAAATCGTAACCGATTTCGAATGCAACCTAACTTTTTAAATGCAGTTTACAAACGCTTACTAAAACTTATATCTAATTTCTAAATAGAGAGCATTAATATTATTTATCGGTAATTTCCACTTTCTATTTAGAAGTGAAAAAGTAGTTTATAATCTAAGAATATTTATTTGTTAAAAGATATTTAACTTCTAAATTCTCGATTATTTTGATTTATTTAAAGAAAATATGATGGATGTGTTTTAGCGTCTGAACTGCCAGAAAAAATATTTTAAAAATTTATATTTAAAAATTTATGAGTGGGAGGGTAATAAAAGATTATAAAAAATGTCAAAAAATGGACTAACTGATTTTAAAAATCAATAACATGCAAATATAAAAAAATTCTTGCAGGACAGATGTAAATAAAATCCGGAGAAACTTCTCTGGATGCTATCCCCGAGGATGGACAAATTTTGTTCGCACATGGGATTGGCCGAAACTGTGGGAATGTAATTGTGTTATACTATTGTAAGCAATCTATGTGATTTGATTTATGAATTTTTAAATATATATTACATACAGTGATTGGCCGTAGTCATACTTTGTTTATTTAAATACTGTGTAATAAGTCCTTTTGGAAATGACTGGAAAAGGATTTTATAGCCCCCATTCGTGGTCAGGAAAAGCTTATAAATATTAATAGGTTAAAACCTGCTATTCTTTTGTCGGAAGAAAGATAACTTCATTCTTCCATCTAGTCACCTAGATATTACTAGACCTGGAAGGAAGGTTCATTTTCATCCCCACTTGTTGTGTGAGACTGGTGAGGGAGATGTGTTGCGAACCGAGAGGCATTAACTTTTTATTTGTTTACCGTCTTTATTCGCAGCAGAACTGATCCTGTTTCCGATGTCAATTCCTGAGGATCACCGAAAAGCTTTGTTTTGAGTGTTGGCGCGTCAAATTAAGTAAACCGTGCCGTCAAACTTCTCTCGCTTTTAGCTGAGGTCTACTTTGGGTTGGTATGAGAATGGCCAGCTTTCGCCAATTTTAGACAGGGCCAAGACTAAGGGGGGGGGGGAGCAGAGAGGGCATGTGCCCCAGGTGCCATAACGAAGGGGCGCCAAATGAAGGATTATACCTTTGGAATGGATCTTTTTCTTCTGATGGACTGATGGCTTCACCTAACACTTCATTTATAATGGTTGTTTCATAATAATGGAAGCCACCAGTCCATCAGAAGAAAATAACTCGGTAAAAGCGGAAACTCGGTTAAGCGGGACTCGGATAATCGGGACTTACTGTATATTTCATTTTTAAAATGATCTTTAGAATATTTTTCTTGGTGTTCAGAGGGGGTCATGACACGACCGTGACCTCCCCCTTGGATCCGCCATCGTAGATTATGCAGTTCGCAGTATTACATATTTTATGATTACATATTTAAAATTTTAAATTTTAACCTTTAACTGATATTACCGGTCTCTCAGACCGCGGCTTTTTTCAGTTTTTATAGTTTAACTTGCAATTTTCAGTTTAACTACAAACACTTCTGAAATTTTGTTCCGTTTGGAACTTTAATACTATCACCAGATATTTTTGAATAGGTGAATTTTAATTATACCAGTCCTGTGCAAAAAGTTTAGTACAAAAACACCATCCTATGAGTTAATCGCGCCTTTTATTCATCTTTTGTTGCAGCGGTCTCACAGACCGCTTCACACCAGTGTTGCGACAATTTTTGTGACATCATCTAAAGGTTAAAATAAGTCAGCTATTAGAAAATTAGTAAAATTCTGTTTGTAAATATACTTTGCGGAAGGGGGGGGGGGGGGCAAAATCAATGTTTGCCCCGGGTGCAAAAAAGGCTAGTTTCGGCCCTGATTTTAGATAAGAAATGAGATAGCGGTTGAGAAGCTCTTACTCTGTCTACTTTACGCTTCGAACTGTGGAGAGGCTATTTTGGAGGTACTGCCGGCTGCATAGCAAAATATTTAACGTTTTATACCTGTTGTTTTACTCCGATTTCTTTTTTAAATTTTAATGCAAGTATGTTACAGTATGTTACAGTACATGTAGTTGAATCTCAGCTTAACCATCCTTAAATAGTCAACGCACGGAATATTTGACAAATAATCACTGCTAAATGTTTCGGAAATAGTTTAAAACTTGTTATCTGCGAATAACTATTTTTAGAGTACTCTAATTGGTAGAATTTAACCTGATATCTATTGCAGGATACACAAATAGCCAAGAGCTCCATATTGAAGGAGTTACAAGAGGTGAACTATCACACAGTGCGTTTGTGACTGTTTTTCTCATGAAAAAAGTAGGTGTGAGCATAGCTTTAGCGTCCGAAGGTATGCGGCTACTTTTACAGATGTTTAAATGTCAAGAGTCAATTAAAAATCCCAATTTCGGGCTTGGTGTTCGTAGTGTATCGTATTCTCTATGAAATTTAAATTATGCGTAATATCATACAATCTGAAATATGTACCATTTCCTCTCGCTTGCTTGGAGCTACAATTTCGCGCTACAAGTAACTTTTGTTTTCAGACTGACCGGAACTCGTCAAAGTAAGTGACACATGGATCATTTGACGAGTAATCGCTGCCAAGTGTCAAATTCCAATAAACGAGAGCAGTTGTTTTTAGAGCGCTCTAATTAATGGAATGTCTATTGCAGGCGATACAAAAGAAATGATTTAGTCATTGTTAAAGGTATGAAAGTAAAATTGTCATACGATCGCTTGTTTATGATACGATGTTTTCGATCGTTTTTATATTGTAAAGCCTATTTATAAGAAAACAGCTGACATTTCTATGCCAGAATAGTACGCGTATTAACAGCTGTAGATGGAAATCGTTGTCTGATTAACCTTTGTATGCAAAGTCTCTTTGTAAATAATTTTTGTCTTCAATAGAAGTTTATTCTGCAAGTGTATTTGTTCTGTCTTGGAAGTTTATTCTTGCAGGACAAATGTAAATAATATCCGGATGCTATCCCTGAAGATGGACAAGTTTTTAATTATCCTAAACGGGAGGAATGTAATTGTGTTACATCATTGTAAGTAATCTATGTGATTTTATTTATGAATTTTTTAAAAAATATATTATATACAGTGATTGGCCACAGTTATACATTATTTATTTAAATACAGTGTAATAAGTCCATTTATAAGTGACTGAAAAAGGATTTATAATTCTCATACGTGGTCAGAAAAGTTTATAAATATTAATAAGTTAAAACCTGCTATTCTTTTGTCGCAAGAAAAGTAACTTCATTCTTCCACCTAGTTACCTAGATATTACTAGATCTGTGAGGAATGTTCCTTTTCGTCCCCACTTGTATGAAACTGGCGGGGAAGTTGTGTTGCGAATCGAGAGGCATTAACTTTTATTTGTTTACCGTCTGTATTCGCAGCAGAACTGATCTTATTTCCGAAGTAATTTTCCGAGGATCACTGAAAAGCTCTGAAAGAGCTGTGAATATTGAAAAATCTGTTTATAAAAAACAGCTGATATTTCTATGCCAGGATAGTACGGGTATTTGAAGCTATTGATAGAAATCGTTGTCTGTTTAACCTTTGTATGCAAATTCTTTTCGTAAATAATTTTAATGTTCAACAGAAGGTTATTTCTTAAAATTTAACTAATGCTTCGTACAAAATTTTACCAATTATGATGGAATTACAGGTACTATCCTTGCATAATCAATTTAAGATATTTCCTCATAAACAGGTTTTTTTTCATGGGAAACGGTCAAAATCGCACCATGTGATAGTTTACCTCTCGTAAATTTGCCCAGGAGGAATTTACCGCTATTTGCATTTCTTATAATAGGCATCAGCACAAATTCCACCAATCAGAGCTCTTTAAAAATAGTTGTTTCCAATTCTTGGATTTTACACAATTTTTCGAAACACTTAGAAGCGATTACTCACCAAGTGTAAACCGTGATACTTACATTTACAAGTTCCATTCAGTCTTCGAAATAACCCTCTCTGCAACGCGAATAAGCCACTTGAAGGACACGAGAGACTATAGCATATATTTCAGATCTTATTATTGGAACTGTAATGGCTCAAGTTAAAAACAAAATTATGAGTCAATAAAGTATAATTTCATGGTTAATGTAAAGAAACAAATGATGTTTAAAACATTACATGTTTACAGCTATTACATACTAAAATTTGGTTCAATTTACAAAGAAATTATTAACAGTATAATTATCAGCTATTCCCATTTATGTATGCTATCCCTTACTCCATGCTTAGGTATCCGTTCTCGTATGAACCCAGTACCAAAAATATTTATTTTCGTTCGATACTAATGTTCTTATACTACTTACAAATGTTAATACTTATCTCTTAAAATTTCCAGATATCAACTATTTACCCATTTTTAAACAAAAACCCATTATTTTTATCACAAGAAAGTTTCTCCAAACAATTAATATTAATTAAAGCGTTCAAATTAGGAACACATTAAAAAAGGAATAGAACAATAGAGTTTATTGAGGCTGTCTAGTCGAACAGTTAAATAATGAAATGCTTCCAAATGGTTTTTAAATAAAATCGTCAAAACCATAAGCTTCAAGTTTTTTCTGGGTATTTCAAGAACTATTGGAAAGAAAAGAGAAAGAAATGGATTAGAAAGAAGGAATATTTGGTAAATTACATTAACAATAGTAGTGGCCAACTGAGTAAAAAAAAACCCCAAATTATCAACCAATTACAGTGAAACCTCCCTGTGCGACCACCTCCCTGAACGGTAATTTTTTAATAGAACGAAATTTATTCCCATAGGCTCAATACTAATTTTACCTCCATTCAGAGACCATCCCAGTTGAACTCCCTCCATGAGTGGCCAATTTCATTGAAAAAAAATGAAGCAAATTCTTCTTTTCCCTGGTCGCTCGAAGAATGTTTTATTAGAGAAATAATTCCAGGGGTCACATTATTCTTTAAACTTCTAAAATAAGTTTAGAATTTTTTTTATTACGGTAAATTTGAAGTGTTTAAACCCCTTTGTGCCTTTTTAGGCAATAAATTTAACTCTGATGACGAATTAAGAATGGCTGTCGGTCAATAAACACCCTTGCCCTATTCTGTAAGGAAACTCTCAAAGAAATAGATAAATTAATGAAATCGTCATTATTTGTTCCCGTCCAAAAAAATATTTCATTTATTTATTGAACTCCGAAAGGAGTTGGAAATAAAAGTTATGAAAGATAAAACCGTAAAAACAAAGCAAGCGTCAATATATTCATTTTTAAAACTCTGCGGCAACTTATGTAATTAACTTAAATTTTTATATTTTTTTCCTAATGTGAAAAATAATTTTTAGTAATGTTAATTGTTACCTTTTTACAACAATTAAAATCTAGATTTAAACATGACCTCCATTAAGAGACCACCTCTCGAAGCGACCAATTTTTATTGGAACGGAACGTGGTCGCTTTAAGGAGGTTTTACTATACTAGGTTTTGGCTTTTACTCTCATCATCCGAGTAGGCTACTTGTCTAAAATATATAAATCATAAGACAACTACGCAGGTACTAACCACAGAGTGGTTTATTACTTAGATGCAAAAGGAACCAATTTTTATTATTATAAGTAAAAACAATTCCAAGGTAGCCAATCCTCAGCATCATATGGCTTTATGTTACTGTCAAATATCGAAATCGGCCACTTCCCGAATAGCCACCCAAATCACAAACTTTACTTACATTCATTGGCGAATATCAGATGTTTTTCTCCATCCTAGATTTGGCCGAAAATTTTGCGAGATGGCATGCGGTGATTTGCCGCAGTTAAAAGAAAAGCGTCACGAACAGATTTTGAAGTTCTGGATAGTTTGATGCATTTATAGTGTTATGTATACATTTAGAATACAGGCCCTTTTTGCCGTCATCTCTCCTGGTCTGTCAGCTAAAGCAATTGAAACTTTTTTTTTTTTAACTGAAAGCTGACCATTTGTGAATGAGAAATCAGTATGTATTTTTTTTAATTATTTTTAGTTTAATACAGTAAACTCAAGACTATCCGGCCCTCCGTACTATCCGGCCTAGTAAAAAAATGGGGAATGTTACAGGTGGCGGAGACTGGCAGGTTCCCGTCCGTAAGAAAGTTCTAACTCACGACAAGAAAAAGCAAGAAGGGATTGCAGAATGCAATAGCAGAGACAGATAGAAAGGGAGGAGGGGGGGGGGTTAAGGCTTGTTAACCTGTTTCATCAGTTATTAACAAGTTTGGACGATATTTTCCGCTTATGATGGTCACTTTCGTATTATCTTTTGGTGAGCTTCGTGTTTTTTTTTATTAAAGATTAACCAAATGGGTGATAAACGAAAAAAGGTTGTAGTGACTATGGAGGAGAAACTACGAGTCAGAAAGAGCAAGCGACATTAGCTGATATTATCTGCTTGTGAAATGGAGGGACATTACGTCGCGGAAGAGGGCTAACAGGGAGAAGCAATCATCTATCAACTACTTTTTCAAAAACTAAAAACTAAGTTTTGACTTTGTTATCTTATGCATAACTTTTCATGTGTGTGCAATAATTTATTAATAAACAGTCAAATGAGATTTACTCATTTTTTTTTTTCAAATTGGGCTTACATTTTACATTAATGTTTTGCTTATTTTGAAACTGTATGTACTGTATATATAAACTTTATCTTAAAATGTGTAACACGTGTTTTTAATATAATGACGGGTGCAGGAAGTGAGTAAATATTTATAGAACTCCGGCCTATCCGGCTTTTTTGTTATCCGGCCTACCCTTCCGCCACATTAGGCCGGATAGTCGGGAGTTTACTGTATTTTAGTTTTATACGTCTGTCATGAAATGTCATCAAAATAGTGGCAATCTGGTTATTTTTCTGTTACAGAATAAAGAAAATAATGAGGATTATTATATCTATTAAAATAAATATATTCCCCATTTGAATAGATGGTGTTTATGACCGTCAAGGGACTTAAAGGTGTAATGACGTCATTTATGAAATAAAGCATGCATATAAAAACATGAAACTGCAACATTTTCCTATAACTGGGTCAAAATGGCACCACTTTAAAACATTTTTCAGCCCACTTGCTGTGAAATTAGAGAAAAAAATTTGAATTGAAGTAATTACTTTCAGCTCTGCAGATGACGTCTTTTTAAAAAAGAAATTGACGACGGAAAATGCACAATTTGGCTTAGAAAATTGCAACGGTTTTGTACGACAGTGTCTTAATTAATTACACTGAATTTTACTTCTTCCTGATACTAGTATTAGACACAAAGTATTCTTAAATATTTCCCGTTAGTGCACAAAGCGCAGAAAGGCAATTTGTTTTTATCATTCATAATAAGACGTCATGTTTAAATATAAATACACATTTTCTGACGTAAAACTGTTGAATTTCAGTATTATGACAGAAAATCTGAGGAAATATGTAAATTATAGTAAATGATTTTTAGAAATTTTGCATTCAACTGGCATTGAAATTGAACACGTAAAGTTTTAAATATATGTTGGAGAAATGAAAAGTCAGTGAACAATTACGGCATTTTGACAAAATTAGAGTAATTGTTTTATTTAGTTTTATAAAACAAAATTTATCATCAACAAATCATAAAACAAATCATATTTATAACTCCATTTTACATTAATAAAAGAGGTCGGCTTTTTCCCCGTTAATGATTTTTTTTTTTTTTTTTTGGAATGCAAAGAGATGGGGTCAGCATATACAAATGACATCATATTTGACAAGAAGCTTACATTTTAATTGATAAAACTCGTATTTTTTCAACAAAATCTAAATAACGTAAATGTCTGAATTTTTTACGCCTCTGGTACTGAGATTAGGATATGAAACCCAAGTTGGCCATCGCGAGCAAAATTCAGTTATTATGCGAAGTTCTTCGTTGTAAACCTGACGTCAATTAACGAACTGCGGGCGCGAAGTACACAGGACATCGTTTTACTGAAGTCACCCATTATAATGACTGCCATTTAAAGGTTTTATTGGCATAAAGCGACCTAGCACACAATGTCCGTTATAGTGACTTTTTTTTTTTATTATTATTGCCATTAAAACGATTTACAGGTGAACAGCGTCGAAAATTCTTATAATGAGAGCTTCACTGATATCAATACAAAAACCATTAATGAGTTAAAAGTTTGTGGCGCAGGACTTTAGTTTATGGCTATACGAATCTGAAATATGGGTCTTAAAATAACTAGTATACGTCAGACCGAAATGTCGGAGCATGGAGACGCGTAAACTTAAAAGATATTTTTAAAAAAATGTTTTATTTTCTAGATTACTGCTTAATAGTATAAAAGTAAGCTTGAAATAACAATCGTCGATACTTCATATTAAAGTGTTTAATTCAGTCGTGTCGGTTGGCTCGGGTAATGCGCAAATGCAAATCTGTCAGCAAGTGCTCCCATACATGTAATTTGGTAAAGCCTGTCCTTAGCGAAAATCGCTTCCATTAGAACATCCTCTAAATGACAAACTACAGTAAAAATGACATAAGCTGTTTTATGTGACAACACCTTTAGATGAATGTTCACAGCAGTGTTTGAGAAAGTTAAACTCTGGTATTTGTGTATGGTGGGAAGGTATGCAACAGTTAAAGGTAACTGGACTTCATGAGAATAAGACTTTTTCTTCTTTCCAGTATTTACAAATGGGTTTGATAAAAAAAAAAAAATTCTTCCAGTGAGAAATGGCCTATGATCCTCAACAAAATGAACCATTATAGCCTGTGGCAAGGCGCGAGTTTGAAATCGTGGACCATAGGCGTACTTTTATCGTACTTAGTTCACCGTTTACCAATCCTCACACCGTCCAGATATTGGTATGTAGCATAATGCCCTGCACCCAGCTGCTGAGGAAATCCCAGCCTGAAGTCCAGACGCGTGATCATCTTCACTCCATCTTGCTATTTAATCATTGTGCTAAAATTCTTGTTTATTGGTACCCGCTTAGATTTAAGAAGTACTTCTTGATTATATTCTTTAGCTTGCTTGGTTTTGAGAAAAAGACATATGGCACCTTCAAATCATTCAAGTTAGCCGAAAGTCTTTGTCTTTGTTCAAGGTCAGCCATAAGACGACATCCTATTATTGAAAATTCGCCAATATTGAGAAATAACACTGAATCCATGCTGAGCTGTCGATTTATTGCTAACTTTTTAAATTAGCGAACTATTTAAAAAACGTTGGTTCTTTAAGCGCTGAGTGAATTGCCTTGTCTTAGACATCAAATGCTGCAGTACCTGTTAGTGTTAAAAGAATGATATCTTCTGATCCTAACTGCTCTATGATTGTTTTGAGATATCTTCACTTTATTAAAAAAAATCTCCACAGCTAGTTCAATCATTGAATAAACTCGCAATTCAATATTAAAACATAACACTTTTAATAAACAAATACTATGTACATATCTACACGGAGAATAACTATACAGATTTATTTAGTGGAGTTTACAAGCCACATTCCAGACTTATTTTTAAAATCACCATCACACCCTTATTTCAGATTCATATAGCCATAAAGCAAAGTGCTGCCCCGCAATAATTTAATCCATGACAGGTTTTTGTATTGATATATTATATGGACACACACGAGGGTTTTTTGACACAAAAAATGGTGATTTTCGTTTAAGATTTTATTTTTAATTTTTTTAATTTTGTTTACGTTATTTCAAACCATTTCCATTAACAGCAAATATTCAAATATTCTCATTATGCGTATTTAGTATCTCTGTAACCTATATTAATGGCATTAAATTCGTTGGAGTTGTTTTTGAGAAATTGGAATTGTATTTACAAAAAACCATTTTATTTAAAATCTCATAATATATTTATATTTATAAGGGGATAATTGGAGAAATATACTTTCAGATAGATAGCTACATCTTTGACAAAGATAAGGAAATTTGATTGATTTTGTTGTCATGTTGCCCATGCATATCGGGCCTTTTGACATTATTTGAATTCTACACTGTAAAAAAAAAGGACTATAGTTACGCTTAATTTGAGTTTATGAAATGCCAAATGAGGATTAAATATACTGTAAGTTTGGTGTAAACGCCGAATAAAGTGTCATGATACACTCAAAACGGTTTAAATATACACAAAGTTTGGTGTAAACACCGAATAAAGTGTCATGATACACTCAAAACGGTTTAATTTTAATCTTTTAAAGAAATTGTGGAAAACAAACACCAGTTCGGGTGTAAAGTTTTTAAACATGATTTAGTCCGCCATTTTGAATGTCTTCTTTGGCTAATTTCTTCGGAATAGTGTAAGAACTTAAAACTTATGTTTAACTTCATATTTTTGAAAAATTCCCAATCATTTTCCAACATTTTTATACCCCCTATGTATCTCTAGCTGCTATCTATATTATAAAGGACAAACATATCTGTGCGTAACGCATACGTCATTTTGCAAATGGGAACACTTTGAAATCTATATTATAAAGGACAAACATATCTGTGCGTAACGCATACGTCATTTTGCTAATGGCAACACTTTGAAATTTGAAATAAAATTTTGGTTTTGTAATTTTCTCTACTGCAAAGTTTTATACTTCTAAACGTCGCACATTTTAAATTTTTACACCACCGTATAACGAAAAAAATGTTCTTTTAAATGCAATTTGTTTGAAATCTGTATCTCAATTTAATTTTAAGATATTATTTTTTTGGTAGATTTTATTACTTTTTTTGTAATTGTGGCAGCTGAAGTATTCCATTTCTGTTGAAAGTCATGTTGAAACTAAAGGGGGGGGGGGGAATGAAAATAGTAGATTGCTGTATCTTTTCGTTGCCATTTTTTCATAAAAACCTGAAAAAATTTGAAATTAAAATACGTGCTATGTCAAGAATATCGTCTGTTATAAAACCCAGTGAATTTTGGCTTTATTTCGCTTTTATTTATCAATTAAATGATTTTGCCGTGCCATCTCCATTGCGAAATATTAATAAACAATTTGCACATAAAAAAGTTCAGAATTTCTCTCCCGCTAATTTTCTACAATGAAATTAAAGCTTCATCAATAAATAAATAAAAGAATAATGTATAACAAAGCACGTATTTAACATATATGCAATCGAAAAATTTAAATTTTTAGAGCCGAATTGGGAAAAATATGTGCTTTTAAATATAATTTGTATGAAATAGAGGTGCTAGGCAACTGTTAAAGTAAAAGAGAAAAAATAATCTATAAATTGAAAACACAAGATAGCTTTTTTAGACATCTTCCCTGAACTTTCTACTGTACCAATTTTGCTTATAATTCTTTTTTTTAAATGAAAGCTGTTCATTTGTAGATGTCGTCGCATTAGCTATTTTTCTAAATATTTCCACTTTTATATTTTTAATTTAATTTGAAAAGTTTTTTTTTTCAAATTTCATCAAAATGTTAGCAATCGTATTATTTCCACTGTTGCAGAAAAAAAAGAAATATTGGGGTTTATTTATCCTTAATGATACCATTTACTCATTACAATTAAAAATAACTTTATTTTAAGTCTGAACAGAAAATGACGTCACTATTTAAAAAACATTTTCGCTCATAAAGCTAATGTTACAATATATTTTCATTCGGCTAATACCGAATTTGAGACACTTGGCGTAATGCTTCAGTAAGTACCATATTTAAAAGAAACAATCCTTTTCTTTGATAAAACTATATATTTTTACACGAATACATCTAAAAGACATCAGTTTCTGCAATTTGTACTTCGCGGTACTGAAATTAGAACCTCAAGCCAAAAGAATACATTTTCACATGCAAAGTTTTAGCTGACAAACGGAATACTTCACGTTTGAAAATCTATCTATATTATAAAGGAAAAATATGTCTGTGCGTAAGGCTGACGTCATTTTGAGAATGGCAACGCTTGACGATTAAATGTCGGTTTTGCATTCTTTACTACTGCAGTTTTTTGAATTTCTAAACAACGCGCATCTTCAATTTCTACACCCGTTACATAGGGGAAAAAATCTACTTTCAAATGCAATTTGCTTGAAAAGTTTATCTTAATTTATTTATTTATTATGTCTTTTTAAATAATTTTCAAGTATAATGTGTTTTAATCTATATCCATTGCGTACAGGCTCCATTACGAAATAAGCCATTTGCAGTTAAAATAATATAAATAGTTCAGCATTTGTCCCCGACTAATTTTTATAGCGAAATTAAAACTTCATCAATCTATTATATTAAAAAGTGACTATCCGTTTGTATTTCACAGCTGTTCCTCCTAGAATATGGAATGTTGGGTGATCAAATTAAGGCCAGGTATCCACATGGGTCCGAGGGAGTGAAAAGTGGTCGTAGAATTTTAGAATTTGATTAGCTTTCGAGAAAAAAAAATTTACGTAATTTTTAATGACATTTCTGTAATGATGGAAAATAAAATTGCTCCATTTTTGTGGATAAAAGAAAGAAAAGGGAAAATGACAAGGATTATTAGGTATCATTGTTTGAAATCATTTTTAAATTGAAATTAACGTTTATTTGACTAAATAGTGAAAACATTATTGTAGTTTTCAAGAAAATTTCACGAAATACAAACTGACACATATTCAAGCTTCGGGAATCCGTTTATTTTAGAAACACAAATTTGACTCTCGACTGGAATATTGAGATAAATTCTGTTGACGTCAAAAGAAAAAAAAACATCGCACGTTATTTTCATTTAATTTAAAGTCGAAAAGTAGATTTTCAACTATTCCCTTAAGATGGCCAATAAAACATTTCAGAAGCATTCAGAAGCACATTTCATTAAAAATGAAATGTTTTAGCGAGAAAAAAATAATTCTCTAAATATTTATTTTAATTCATAAATATAAATGCTCCTGAATAAATTCGTCCAAACAAATTCATTTTTGTATAAGATGACCCAAATGACATCATTTCTACCAACTCCTAAATTTGAAGCAAAATCTTGGAAGAGCGAAAAGCTCTAGGCAAATAAAGTTATAATATGTGTGCATTTTTATTGGGAAAGATTTTGAGTTAAATTGTAAATATAACTTATTATTTGAAATATTGTGTTTAATAAAATTAATATTGTAATGGCTTTCTAAATTTACAATAAAGTTAAGATTTCATTTTTCGCAAAAATATCGATTGTCTCATGCAATTCAAAAGCAACACAACGGGTTGCTACGCAACTAGTATTTATAATTTCATGAGTATATGAAGGAAGTCAACCTACTTTGTATTGGTGCCATTTTCAAATTTTGGCATTTTTGTCACTTTTGAGACGCTCAGCAACTCAGCATACAATGAATTCCGCTTGTTAACTTTAAAATAATGTTCGATTCAACTAAATTAAAGATCGTAGATTATTTTTTAACCAAGAATTTTAAATTTTCAATAAGTTTTAACCATTTGCGAGCCATTTTAAAAAGTATCGTTTTTAGAATTACGACTTTCGTTTTCTCATAGGAAATACATTACGTAAACAACGATATTCTTAACCTTTTTTAACTACAAAAACTAACTTTTTCTGAAAAACTAATGTAATATTCAGCTCATTTAAAGCTTAAGCTTCAAGATTCTATCTAGTTTTAAAAGTTTTGAACACTTTTTGTGTATTTGCTGAGCATTCCAAAAGTTGACACTTTTATTCGATTTTCCAATTAGAACTCGCCCATAGAAATACATGGGGTTTTTACTGTTGTTGACATATTTTAACATAGCTTGTTTTCAACTTTTTATTAATTATTTTGAAAAACTAATTCATTAAATTTGGTATAAAATTTTTTGTCTCTGACCACTTTCCCATAGCGTTACGCGTTTTGTTTACTTTGTTATGCACATTTTTTAACTATTTAAACCTTATCATTTTGCTCAACTATTAGTATCTTTTTAAAGCTTAAATTTGAAGCTTTCCAGCGGTGTAGTGTTTATTAATTAATTATGCCGTTAAGTATTTTTAATTTGCATTTTAAAAGTGATAAAAATTGTTCTTTAGCGCATGAGAGGTTGGTATGGTTTTTAGCTCTCTGTATCTGATTTTTGTACAATTTGCAATGTTTAGTTGTATTTGTGGTATGTTTATTTTAATTTGCTTAGACTATTTATTCGAAAACCAGTCAGGCCTACGCTGAGTTTAAAAAAAAGAGTCAAGTACACGTGACGTAAGTCCAGATGTAACGAACGAATGATTTGTGAGGAAATTTCGTTGTTTACCAAAACTAAAATGTTTAAAAGAGATAATAAATTATCGCAGTTAAAACAATGTTTAGTAGCCTCTTTGCGTGAAACTATTTATTGTAAAGTATGGTTGCATTAGATTTAAAATGTAATCTTTGAATTGTTTTTTTTTATTTTACTGTTAAAGTGCAAACCAAATAAGCAGTAGTGTGACTTTACACCAGATAATCAGTAGCGTGACTTTACACCAAAAAGGCTGGCAACTAAGTTGCCACTAAAAGTGGTGTTTGTTTACACCATTTGATAGCTGGTGGCTCATTACACCAGTTGACAAATGGAATTTCATTACACCACTTGGGGTGGCAACTTAGTTGACACCCTTTTTGGTGTAAAATAAGGGATATATTTTTTAGAGTGTAGAAAATTTTAACTTCAGACACAAAATTCGAAATTCAGTCAAAAATTTTGCGAATTATAAACTCCTAAAGTCTTGAACTGCTGAAGGTTTTCTTCTTGTTATTATTATTATTCATATCTCCAATAACATTTCTATTTCAAGCTATTTTTTTTTAGCCCACGGTGCGGCATGCTATTTCTTTCTCCCAGCTTATTTTGTGTCGTCTTCAAAAAATAACGTTACCCTACAGAAGCCAGCCGTAAAACAAAGTAGCACGATTAAATACTCTATAGCAATTTTTTTAACTTCTAAGCATCGCAAAATTTCAATTTTTATACCGTTGTATTGAAAAAAAATAAAGGTACTTTTAAATGCAATTTGTTTGAAAACTGCATCTCCATTTATTTTTGAAATATTAATTTTTTTTGTAGATTTTGGAGCCATTTGCTTAATATTGGCAACGGAAGTACTCCATTGCTGTAGAAAGTAAAGGAAAATTAGTTGTAAAATAGTAATTATATATTTTTATTAGCATTTTTCATAACAACCGAAAGAAAATGCAATTAAAATACGTGCTATTTTGAAAAAATATAAACGTATGATTTCTGTTAAAACATGGAGCTATTATAAACTATATTTAATTTTAAGTATCTATAGTTACAAACAAATGAAGGCCCGTGAATCATTAGACAGCCCTTTTTTTTTTTTTTTGTCGAGTTTCTTTAATGACTGCATGTGTGTATTATTTCGCGATAGTGACGTCCTATGCCTACTTTACTGTAGCTGTTTAAGAGTGGATCGTCAATGTGGGATTCTTAAGCGGAAATAAATTTCTGGAACTTTTTAATACGCGTTTAAAACTTTTCATCTTATTTCGTGGATCAGCACTATAGTCAAAGTGATCGTATGGTAATTGAAATTAATCGAAACCCATCTAAATCGGTGTTAATATCTTATTTATTTCTTAAGTCACAGCAAACCATGATTTGAACAAATCGGAAATCGTATGTCAAACGTGACAAATGAGATGTGTTCGTACTATAACTAGTTTTATAAACAATCAGATCTTGGTGCAATAGCTGTTGGACTCTTATGCAAAAATGAATGAATACAAAATCTATTACGATTATACATAGTGAAACCTCCCTGTGTGACCACCTCCCTGAACGATCATTTTTTCATGGAACGAAATTTATTCCCATAGGCTCAATACTAATTGCAATCTCCCTTATCTTGGGATTTCTGACAAATTTTTACAGATCAACACTGATCATGACCCCTAGAGCCCAAAACCACCCTCAGTAAAAAACTTTATATATATATATATATATATATATCACTTTTTTATGGACACGATAACTTCCATAAGTCTGCACAAATCTTTTCCAAACTTATACATAAAGTAAAGAGGTATAAAATCTCGGTCAAGTTCGTTAATGGGCAAAATCCGACCAAGGGGGTGGAAATAGGGAGGGGGTTTTGTGAAAAAAAAAAAAACTCATAACTTCTTAATTATAATAAATATAGAATCAGTTTAAAGTTATTATTACTACTAAAAAAAGGGCCAAAAATATGCAAGACAGATTTTTGATAAAATAAAAAAGGGGCGTAAAGGGGGCTCAGTGGAAGAAAAAAAATAGGGTTTTGGGGAGAAAAAAATTCATAACTTCGTTAATTCTTAAGATATAAAATTCAAATAAATTTATTATAAATCTTCTTAATATAATCTACAACTTTTATATTGACAAGTTTTTGATAGGCTCAATTCGTAGTGCAAATATATAAAAAAAGGAAAACAAAACGGGGGTTGAAGAAGAAAAAAAATCCATAACTTCGTCAATTTATAAGATATAAAATCCGCATGAATTTATTATATATCTTATTAATATTGTCTACAACTTTTATATTGACAAGTTTCTGATAGGACCAATTCTTAGAGCAAAAACACATAGCGGTTGAAGAAAAAATCATCGTATTAAGGGTGTTCTCAAATCCAAACAGCTTATTTTCTGACTCATTTTTAAATTCACTTTTGCTCTCAAACGCATCCATTTTGGCAGGTACTCTTATTCAGAAACTATATAATGTACCGTAATGGTCGATTTTGTGGTAGAGGCAGAATAAATTTAAAAAAAAAGTAATATAAAAATTTTGTTTTTAAAGTCAATTCCTACTTAGGTCATCAATGAAAAAATTAATATAATCCCTTAAGCTAATATTAGTTTTTGTTGCATTAAAATATCCCAATTTGTTGATTTTCTATAAGCAAGTAGGTTTACAATGGAAGTCTATGGAAATTTGGCGAAATATTAGAGATATCGCCAAGTTGGCGTCACTTTTGGCGACTCATTTCGGCCGCCAAATGTGGCGATATAGTGCCAAGTTGGCGACAAACTTGGTGGTATTTGGCGACAGAACAGGGTACCCCCTATGGTAATATTATAGCGTATAGGTAACATTAATTATCATACCCCTTATAGATATGAAGATGCATTAAATGCTTCAATAACCAATGGCCGCCATTTTGTCTCCCATGTAAAACTAAATTTAATTAATTAAAATTTAATTAATGAATTAATATTTGAAAAAACTGCATTAACATCAATTGTCATCCAGTACAAGTTAAAAAAAATTATTTCAACTTGATAGGATGAATAATAAGTATTTTATTAACGATTGAAAACTTGAACAATATATATATATAAATAAATAAATAAATATCGGGAGAGTGGGAACTAATAGTAGGAATTGAATTATGTCAAAGTGGGCCTTTTGAACCGAATTTCTCGAAGCGATTGTGTTGGAAACGAAAAATATTGTCCTACTGAGAAAATAATTGTTTATAAATCAAGTTCTAATTAATTTAACAACAACAACAAAACAGGTCACTCATAAATCTTTTCAAAAATCACGTCATCAATTTTCATGTTTTTTCTTTTAAAAATGAACCTGAAAATGTGTCAGAAAATTTCAAGTTGTTGAGCATGGAAAAGTATTTTTCTTAATACCGCCTTAACATGATTCTGATAAAACCAGCTCTTATAAAAAAATGAAATTAAAAACTCGCCAAAAGCGGCCAAATAAAACTGTTAAAGTGGGTTTATCTCTAGTCATGATTTAGGTTTTGTTGTTGAAATATTACTTAACTACGAAATCAACTTGCGCCTGTAGGCCGAGCCGGCAGGGTTTTTTTTAGTTTGAAATATGTATACTTGTAATATATCCTGATTATAAAAAGATTTATATTTAAAATATATGCAGTTGGCCTTGTAAAATAATATTCGTTTATGTTATTTAAACGCCATACAGGAGTTCTCTTTTGAGATTGCCTCCTGTTATGAAAAATAGTAATATAGTAGTGTTAACTCTGTTTACAAACCTTATCATACATTTTAGCAATACCATGTAGGTATCTGAATTAATTAATTTCCATGATAAATACGCAAACAATAAAAGCACAGAAAAAAATACATGGATAGGTTTAATATATATCTGAAGATAAATTGTACGGTTAACACTAATAATTTTTGTAAGAAGAATCTTGATACAATCTCGTTATTTCAAACGAATTGTTACATATAAGTTAAAATAAATTAAGCTGTTTAAGTAATTTACCAGCAAACCAATGTACACTAAATCAAGGGGAAAATCCCCTTCATACTATTTTTTCGCTAAATTGTCACAGAGAGATACTAAAGGTACATTCGACTGGTAATTTGGTTTTCGTTAAATCTTTATAAATGCCGTATCCAAGATGCTATATTGAAACAGGAATATTTTTTTTTCAAAGTCGAGAATTTTCGAACAAGAAAAGGAACCTTGAATCTCAAATTAACTTACATATAAATTTTTAAGAAATTTCAAGGAATACAGTTATATGACTGTACATTTATTATTATGTCTTTCTTTCTGTTTCAACATTTTGTAACAACAGTAATAATAAAAGTTTGACCAATTCCATTTACGATTCTTTTCTTACGAACATAAGTTTCATTCTTTTAATTTAAAAAAGTGGCCTACTTTTCTGAACGAGTAATTTGTGATAAAATATAAAAAATAGTTGAAAGTTGCTCTTTCGGATTAATCTTCTTACAACATTTTCTAATATGTCATTTTCCAAACGTCTTCAAAAATTCTTCCTTAGCATATTCTCATAAGAACGGTACGCAATACAGCTATATTCGTTAGATTTCATTAACTAATATCCCATATGAAACGTAAAATAAAGACGTGAATATCAAAATTCTTTTATAATCAGGAGTTAAGTACAATCAAAGTTTCTTTTCGACATCGTCGCTGTGAAGATTGAGACATTTGTCATACCGGTGGGCGAGTCTTCCAATACCTTCTTCATGGAAAGTTGCCTCCAGCGTTTTGAGAATATATCTCTACGGCGTCTTGGAGATTTTCGTTGAGAAATGCTTTTCTCCCAGACCTGTCTTCAGCTCTCAAAAGATGTGACAGTCACTCGGTGCTACGTCGACTAATGGCCCAACAGCTTCTTTCACAATTTTAAAGGGAAGTTTTCGATCAACTCATATCCGGAACACAGTGATTTTCACATTCTTCGGGAACTGAACACAAGTGCGGACGACAACGTCTCCGCACGAGCGAAAATCTTCAAGAAATGACAGAGACGTATATGTACACGCTGGCGGCAACCTTCCATGAAGAGGGTATTGGAAAACTCGCCCATCGGTAAGAAAACTGTCTCAATCTTTACGGTGACTTCGTCGAAAAGTAACTTTGATTGTACTTGACTGCTAGTTATAAAATCATTTGTTATTCACACTTGTCTTTATTTTAAACGCCCCATCGGGTGCTGAAAAAAAATATCACTCCTACTAATGTTTTTTATTTTGTGTACTGTTAAACATCTGCAGCAAACTGTCCAGATATTCAACCGCTTTTATAGATAAGGATTACTCACTGATCTTAACAATATTACGGAGAACATACTCGCCTATCCACTTACTGCCGCGTTCACATCACATTTCCAATGCGCCCAAGTAACGAGTCTTGCACTTCTCTTAATATTAGAAGCATTTTCCTAAACTCTTCTACATACTTTTTTATTAGCCCCCGGTACGGTATGCTATTTCTTTCTCCCAGCTTATTTTGTCTCCAAAAAATAACGTTACCTAACAGAAGCCAGCAATAAACAAAGCAGATATGTATCATTGTACGTGCTCTATAGCAACTTTAGGTAGCTTTCATTACAAAAAGCTACCTATTGCAGCCGCTCGGAGGAAAGCGATTTCAAAAAATTTTGGTATATTTTCATCGATCATGACCCCCAGACCCCGAAACCACCCTCCGTTCAAAAGTTGATATATATATATATATATATATATATATACACTGCTTTCCAAAAATTAAGGAAAAACAACAAAAGTAGCGATTACTCAAAATGTTACAAGTAGATTTTAATAAAACTGAGCCACAATGTACAACACATAGTAAGGTATAAAATAGCATTAGAAGAAATAACTAGACTATGGTGGTGTTTCAAAAATTACCACAACTATAAAATTAACAAAATAAATGAGCCAGTTTGTTATAGGAAAAGTACCTTTAATATGGAGTATGATCACCCCTAGAAGTAACACAGCATATACAGCGATGTGTGATACTGTCAATTATGCGATCGATAAGTTCGCTGGGAAGTGCGAGCCATTGCTCTTATAAAGCAGTTGTAAGCATGGCAAGGATCTGAGGATGGGTACTGAGAGCAGCGACACATCTTCCTAAGGCATCCCAAACATGCGCGATGGGATACAAGTCCAGTGATCGAGCTGGCCATTCCATGAGCTGAATTGTTTGGTGCTGAAGATAATCTTCTGCGATGTGAGCCCTGCACGGTCTAGCGTTATCGTCCTGTAACAGGAAATCATTAACTATTGTACCGGCATAAGGGTGCACATAAGCATCAAGAATGTCATCTCTATGGACGGAGCATTCACAGTCCCACGTGGAAAGACATGGAGGTCTGTACGTCTGCCCAAAGAGATACCATCCCACATACAGACACCGCCTTGTCCATACGAATCTCTTTTACGAATGTTTGAGGGATGATAGCGTGTTTCATGTTCTCTCCAAATCAATCAACGCCTAATATCGCTTTGGAGGCTGAACGCCAAGACTCATACACCAAGAGAACACGCCTCCATTGATCAGCTGTCCAGTGGACATGTTGACGTGCCCACCTTAAACGTTCCCTACTGTGACATGAGGTGAGAGGCACACAAATGTCTGATCGCATCGCATAAAGACCACCTTCATGAAGCCTTCTACGCACAGTAGACTTTCATACCAACCTTTCAGTGGCTGCAGCAAGGGAGAATCTAAGATGAGAGGGTGTTATTGTTCTATTCCTTCGTGCACATAACCGCAAATATCGTCATCGGTGCTTGTTGTAGCTCTTGCCCGCCCTTGGCTAAACCTTTGGGAGGCCGAACCAGTGGTTTGAAATTGTTTCCAAAGCCTATGAACAACAGAAAGACTCACAAGGAGAGGTCCAACCTTGTTAATCACAGATTTTGATTATTTTAATATATGTTGTAGGGTAGAGACCCCTTAGTCTCAGGTTCAACGGATTTTATACAACGCTCCTTAGTTCTTGAGAAACCAGGGGGTCTAATATTAGTACACAACTTAAATAATTACTTTGTAACAAAAAGGATAGGTTGATCGTAGCTCAGTTGATACGGCGTTTGCTGGCTGACCTGCGGGCCCGGGTTCGGTATCCGAACGCGCTAGATTTGCTTTTCTCATTTTTTGTTTATAAATATACTTGTAATTAGAATTTAATAATTTCAATTAAAAATTTTAATATCATACATTAATTATAATTTTAACAATCTTAAATTTATCATTTTTTATTTTTAAACTATTATTTCTCATCCTTTAAAGAGTTTTGAAAAGAAATTGGATCTATTATTGAATGATAAAAATTCCAAAATCGTGACAAAACCTGTTGTGGCGGCATCTAGTTATGATGAAATAAAAAAAAATATTCAAATAAAATAAAAATAAAAGCAGAAAGAAAATAAAAATAAAGGAAAATAATTGAAAGTGCAAGCATACGTATTACAAATTTAAAAATCTTTAATGTGCAAAAATTCGGTTGTAATTTAATTCTGATGCTAATTTTTAATATAATTATGCTGGTTACTTTAAAAACAGAATAATAGTATTATCGCATTGACTTCCCTTGTTAAAGCAATGCGTAAATGATGTTTATTTAAAATCACGAATTGACACAATTGTTCAATACCATTGCATCGATAAAGAATATATGAAATACATTTTAAAAGTGATTAAAAAAAATTAACAGTATTTTGATGTTTTATACAACTATTTAATTAAAAGTACAAAATTAAATAGGTTAAAATTATAATTGATATGCAATATTGTAAATTTTAATTGACAATGAGATTATTAAGTTATACTTACAAGTATATTTATAAAACAAAAAATGAGAAAAATAAATGTAATGCGTTCAGGTATCAAACCCGGGCACGCGGGTCAGTCACCTTACCAACTGAGCTACGACCAACCTATCATTTTGGTTGCAAAGAAAGTATTTAAATTGCGTACTACTATTAGACCCCCCGTTTTCTCTAGAACTAAGGAGCGTTGTATAAAATCCGTTGATCCTGACACTAAGGGGTCTCTACCCTACAACATATATTAAAATAATCAAAATCTGAGATTAACAAGGTTGGCCCTCTCCTTGTCAGATTTAGCCATCTGGCAACCTCTGTCTGATTTTGACCTACCTCCTATCTTCCAATAGCTCTATATTGCAGATATGCGGTAATGATACCTCGAGGGCATATTAATGAATTAACTATCTCAGTTTTCTTATATCACAATCACAGCGACCACAGCAGCCGTACTTTGTAGCATGCATTTTTATGCTCCTCACAGATGACGCAATACGATTGCAACACCACTAATTTGCATTTTGTAATTTTATTCAGAATCTTTTAATTACCAACATATGCAAATTTCATACGGATAGGTTCATTTTTGAACGAGTTATCGCTCTTTTTCTGATTTTTCCTTAATTTTTGGAAACCAGTGTATATATATATATATATATATATATCTATATCTGATCTTTGTCACACTGTAACTCTCGTATTTATGAACCGATTTGGATGAAACTCAGTGTATACATAGTACATACCAATGTCTCGACCGAGTTCGTTGGCCAGCTTCATCCGCTATCTTGTTTCAAAATGGCGGCCATTTAAAATTTTTAAAAAAACTTTAAAATTTGAAATGTGGTATTAAAAAATTGAAAATTGAAAAATATTTTTTTCTTATGTGTTTGAGCTTGATACAAAGATTTCGGAGCAGTTTTTGTTTTGTCTATATCCTAAAAAATGGCTGAGTTATAGCACTTTGAATTTTTAGCGTGGTTGGCATTTTGAAATGTCCTGATTTTTGTCACGCGATAACAGGCGTATTCATGAACCGATATGGATGTACCTTAGTTTGTACAAAGTACATACCAATGTCTCGACCGAGTTCGTTGGCCAGCTTGATCCGCGATCTTGTTTCAAAATGGCGGTCAATTAAAAAATTTAAAAAATTTAAAAATTTAAAATGAGGAACAAAAAATTATAAATTGAAAAAGATTTTTTTCTTATGTGTTTGAACTTGCTACAAAGATTCCGGAGCATTTTTTGTTTCGTCTATATTTTAAAAAATGGCTGAGTTATAGCACTTTGAATTTCTTGCATGGCTGACATTTTGAAACGACCTGATTTTTGTCACGCGATAATACGCGTATTTATATACCGATTTGGATGTGACAAGGCATGTGCATAGTACATAGCAATGTCTTGACCGAGTTCGTTGGCCAACTTCATCCGCCATCTTGTTTCAAAATAGCGGCCATTTAAAAAAATTAAAAAAAATTTAAATTTAAAATGAGGTACAAAAAATTAGAAATTGAAAAAGATTTTTTTCTTGTGTCTTTGAGCTTGATACAAAGATTCCGGAGCATTTTTTGTTTCGTCTATATTTTAAAAAATGGCTGAGTTATAGCACTTTGAATTTCTTGCATGGCTGACATTTTGAAACGACCTGATTTTTGTCACGCGATAATACGCGTATTTATATACCGATTTGGATGTGACAAGGCATGTGCATAGTACATAGCAATGTCTTGACCGAGTTCGTTGGCCAACTTCATCCGCCATCTTGTTTCAAAATAGCGGCCATTTAAAAAAATTAAAAAAATTTTAAATTTAAAATGAGGTACAAAAAATTAGAAATTGAAAAAGATTTTTTTCTTGTGTCTTTGAGCTTGATACAAAGATTCCGGAGCATTTTTTGTTTCGTCTATATTTTAAAAAAGTCCTTCCGGCCAGTGCCGGGAGGAAGAGGTAGCTTTCATAATCCTTATTTAAAAAAAGCCAACTTATATCATGCAAACACACGAAGCTCAATTTAGTGGAAACCGAATATAGGAGATTCAATACTAATTTTTATCAATATAATGAATGAGAATTTCGCGAAATTAGTCAGCTTTATCCAAGCTGCTTTTCTTTAAAGTAACTTATATTTGGCTGCCAAATTCGGCAATTTCTTAAAGTGCCTGTCATTTTAAGACAACATGGTGGATGAGGCTAAGCAGTGAACTTGGTCGAGACCTTAGTAATTGCTGTGCACATGCTCACTCACATCGGAATCGGTTAATATATAGGAGTGCTGTCGCATGCAAAAAATCAGATTTTTCAAAATGTCACCCACAATAGAAATTGAAACTGCTATATCTGAGCCATTTTTTAAGGTAAGGACAAACAAAAAATGCTCCTGAATCCTTATATCAAGATCAAATACTTAAGAAAGAAACCTTTTTCAATTTCTAATATTTTTGCACCTCACTTTAAATATATATATATTTTTTAATTTAATGGCCGCCATTTTGAAACAAGATGGCTGATGAATCTGGCCAGCGAAATTGGTCGAGGTGTTGCTGTATACTATCCACATGCCTTCTTACATCGAAATAGGCGAATACGTGTGTTATCGCGTGACAAATACAAGATCGTTTCAAAATGTTAGCCATGCTAGAAATTCAAAGTGCTATAAATCAACCATTTTTTAAAATATCAACAAAAGAACAAATTTTCAGAAACAAAAACTGCTCCGGAATCTTTGTATCAAGGCCAAACACATAAAAAAAAATCTTTTTCATTTTCCAATTTTTTAATACCTCATTTTGAATTTAAAATTTAATTTTTTTTTATGGCAACCCTTTTGAAACAAGATGGCGAATGAAGCTGGACAACGAACTCGGTCGAGACATTGGTATGTACTATGTACAGAAAAAGTTACATCCAAATAGGTTCATAAATACGCCTGTTATCGCGTGACAAAAATCAGGTCGTTTTAAAATGTCAGCCACAAGAGAAATTCAAAATGCTATTACTCAGCAATTTTTTTTTAGATATAGACGAAAGAAAAACTGTTCCGGAATCTTTGGATTAAGGTCAAACACATACAAAAAAAATCTTTTTCATTTTTCTATTTTTTGGTATCTCATTTAAATTTTTTTATTTTTTAATTTTTTTAAATGGCCGCCATTTTGAAACAAGATGGCGGATGAAGCTGGCCAAAGAACTCGGTCGAGATATTTGTATGTACTATGTACACACCAAGGTACATCCAAGTCGGTTCATAAATACGCCTGTTATTACGTGAGAAAAATCAGGACGTTTCAAAATGTCAGCCACGCTAGAAATTCAAAATGCTATAACTCAGCCATTTCTTAAGATATAGACGAAACAAAAACTGCTCCCGAATCTTTTTATCAAGGTCAAACACATCAGAAGAAAATATTTTTTCAATTTTCAATTTTTGGTACCACATTTCAAATTTAAATTTTTCTTAAAAATTTAAATGGCCGCCATTTTTAAACAAGATGGCGGGTGAAGCTGGCCAACGAACCCGGTCGAGACATTGGTATGTACTATGTATAAACGAAGTTACATCCAAATCGGTTCATAAATACGCCTTTTATCGCGTGACAAAATTCAGGACGTTTCAAAATGTCAGCCACGCTAGAAATTCAAAATGCTATAACTCAGCCATTTTTTAAGATATAGACGAAACAAAAACTGCTCCGAAATCTTTGTATAAAGGTCAAATACATAAGAAAAAAATATTTTTCCATTTTCAATTTTTTGGTACCACATTTCAAATTTTAAATTAAAAAAAAATTTTAAAATGGCCGCCATTTTGAAACAAAATGGTGGATGAAGCTGGCCAACGAACTCGGTCGAGAGATTGGTATGTACTATGTACACACCGAATTACATCCAAATCGGTTCATAAATACGCCTTTTATCGCGTGACAAAATTCAGGTCGTTTCAAAATGTCAGCCACGCTAGAAATTCAAAATGCTATAACTCAGCCATTTTTTAAGATATAGACGAAACAAAAACTGCTCCGGAATCTTTGTATAAAGGTCAAATACATAAGAAAAAAATATTTTTCCATTTTTAATTTTTTGGTACCACATTTCAAGTTTTAAATTTTTTTTAAAATTTTAAATGGCCGCCATTTTGAAAGAAAACGGCGGATGAAGCTGGCCAACGAACTCGGTCGAGACATTGGTATGTACTATGTACACACAGAATTACATCGAAATCGGTTCATAATTACGGGAGTTACAGTGTGACATAAGTCATATATATATATATATATATATATGTGTATATATATATATATATATATATATATATATATATATATATATATATATATATATATATATATATATATATCAATTTTGAACGGAGGGTGGTTTCGGGGTCTGGGGGTCATGATCGATGAAAATATACCAAAATTTTTTGAAATCGCTTTCCTCCGAACGGCTGCAATAGGTAGCTTTTTTGTAAAGAAAGCTACCTAAAACGGTTGAGTTATAGCACTTTGTAATTCTATGTGGCTGACATTTTGAAACGATCTGATTTTTGTCATGCGATAACACGCATATTTATAAACGGATTTTGATATAACTTGGTGTGTACATAGTACATACCAATGTCTCGACCGAGTATGTTTGCGAACTTCATCCGTCATCTTGTTTCAAAATGACGGCCATTTAAAAATTTTAAAAAAAATTAATTTAAAATGAGGTACAAAAAAATTAGAAATTAAAAAGATTTTTTTCTTATGTGTTTGACCTTGGTACAAAGATTTCGGAACAGTTTTCGTTTCGTCTATATCTTAAAAAATGGCTGAGTTATAGCTCTTTTAAATTCTAGCATGGCTGAAATTTTGAAACGATATGATTTTTGTCACGCGATAACACGCGTATTTATGGACCGATTAGGATGTGACAAGGCATGTGCATAGTAAATAGAAATCTCTCGGTCGAGTTCTTTTGCTAACTTCATCCGCCATCTTGTTTCAAAATGGTGGCCATTTAAAAATTAAAAAACAATTTAAATTTAAAATGAGGTACAGAAAAATTAGAAATTGAAAAAGATTTTTTTTCTTATGTGTTTGAGCTTGATACAAAGACTCCGGAGCATTTTTTTTTTCTTTGTCTAAAAAAATGGCTGAGATATAGCAGTTTGAATTTCTAATGTGGGTGGCATTTTGAAAAATCTGATTTTTTGCCTGCAACAGCACTCGTATATATCAATCGATTTAGATGCGAGTGAGCATGTGTACAGGAATTACTAAGGTCTCGACCAAGTTCATTGGTTAGCTTTGTTGCAGCCATTATGCTGTTTTAAATAGCGGGCACTTCAAGATATCCCCCAATTTGGCGTCCAAATATAAATCACTGTAAATAAAACCAGCTTTGATAACGCTGACTAATTTCGCGAAATTCTCATTCATATTCAGTATTGACAAAAATTAGTATTTAATTTTCTATAATCGGGTTCCACTAATTTGAGCTCCGTTTGTTTGAATAATATAAGCTGGCTTTTAAAAAGTAAGGAATATGAAAGCTACCTCTTCCTCCCGGCACTGGCCGGAAGGGCTTTTTTAAATTTCTAGGCATCACACATTTTCAATTTTTATACCGTCGTATTGAAAAAAAAAAGTACTTTTAAATGCAATTTGTTTGAAAACTGTATCTCCATTTATTTTTGAAATATTAATTTTTTTGTACTTTTTAGCACCATTTGTTTAATTTTGGCAACTCAAGTACTCCATTTATATAGAAAGTAAATGGAAAATAGTTACAAAACAGAAATTATACCTTTTTGTTGCCATTTTTTCATAACAACCGAAAGAAAATGTAAATAAAATACGTGCTATTTTGGAAAAATATAAACGAATAATTTCTGTTCAAACATGGAGCTATTATAAACTATATTTAATTTTAAGTATCTGTAGGCGCTTTCAGTCTGACGTCAGTCATGACGTTTTGGTTGGAAAATGATCCAAACAAACGGTTGCTATGCGTCATTTCTTTTTAAATATAAATCGTGGAAATTGTTACCAGTACATATCAAGTATTAAAACACTTAGATGTGAGATATAGATATAAGATATAGCTGCAACACACAAACAAAATAGAACATACAACATAGCAACCGTTTGTTTGGAGTCAGTTTCCAACCAAAACGTCATGACTGACGTCACGACTGAAATAGCCTATATTAATGTTATAAACAAATGAATGCCTATGAATCATTAAATAGCCGTTTTTTGTGGAGTGTCTTTAATGACGTCATTTTTTTGCTGCATTTGTGTATTATTTCGCGATAGTGACATCATATGCATGCTTTACTGTAGATGTTTAAGAGTGGATCATAAATTTGGAATTCTTAAGCGATGCGAATGACGTCATTTTACATAAAATAAAAGTGGTGTGCTTTAAGTCTTAAAATTGAAATATGTTTTGTACTATTTATATATACGTATATTTTTTTTCATCGGAGAGACACTAAATTCTGAAAAAGGAGAATTCCTGTTTTCTAGTCAAATTTGTTTTTTTTTCTGCACCTTTTTGATATTTTTATATGTAATACTTTTTTAATAATAATTTTCATGTTTTTGTTTTGAGCTTACCTGAAATTTCATCTTTAACTAATATTAAATAAAAATTTTCTATTAATTTAAATAAAATCTGTAGTTTTCTGAATGAAAAAATATATATCACTGAAAATTGTAGCAACTTCGCCAATTTTTTAAAGAAATTTCAACCCAAATATCTATCCCATACTACTCTACGGGAGAAAATCTGTGTTTTTCCAGAAATTTTCCTCGGAAAATCTTTTCATGTGCGAACTGCTGGATTCAAAGTATTGGGTTAGGGAGTTGGCCGTCCGTATTATTGTAGAGCTCAGTGGGCTTACTGGACCATAATAGGAAGCGTCCGCACTGGTAAAATTAAAGATAAATTACTACAATATAACCGTTTCCTGTAAAAACGCTTGGATGTCTCGACAGTTTGCTGCAGAATTTTAAAAGTGCCGAGACCTCACGTTTAAATACTAATATAAAATCTGTGGCTATACGATCAGTGAAGGATATGGGCCTACAGAGCTCATGCCTGTTATCTTGACCCTGGACCTCGAGGTGCTATACAGCATATTTCTTGGTCAAGTGGTCAGCCTAATGTGGAACACTCTGTATTGAGTTTCCAAGCAAGCTTAGACTCATTTTATCAAGCCCGAAGAGATAAAGACTGAGTAAATATTTCCCAGCTGGGAGCCGAACTCTCGATCTGCAGCGCGGCAGTCAGATGCTCTGACCAATACGCCACTAGCCTTCGCTTTAAATACTACACTATAAAATAGTTACGGCAAACAGTTCGGTCCTTCAACAATTTTCTATTAAAGCAGTTTGTGAAAACTGATTAATACTGAAAACTGATTAAAAGGTACAGGGAAACGCTTTGGAAAATCAGTGGCAGCAAAAGAAACTTTGTTTTTATAAATGCGGCTTTAAAACTCCAAAATATATTGGTTTCTGTGGTATAAAAGATGGTTTTCGGAGCCGTTAGTTAACTTGGAAGAGATTGATGTAGATTTTCGTTCGCTATTGTATTACATTTCTCTGGATTAAGAAACGCCTGTCTTTTTTTACACTGTAGTGTCTAGACATAATGCTTAAAACGATCACAAAAACGTTTTAACCCTTTACGTACTGAATTATGAATTCATGAACATTTTATCTTCTGAAGCATTTTTCGGAATTGTTTAAATTACATTAGAAGATTTACATAATCATTTAATAAATTTTAGAAGGATTAATTAAATTTGAGTTTATAAGGATTTTGTGTATTATTTATAACCTCAGTCAAATCTTTTATTTTAAATATTTTTCTTAATATTTTGTAGATTTAGGAAATGTACAAATATAATGTTCTTACAATAGAAATATTTCCGAATTGAAAATCCTCCTCCCCCCCCCCCCTCCCAACACCAAGAAAGGCAAGAAAGCTGAAAAGACGCAAAGGCAAAAGAAATCTTTCTTTTAAAAATATTTTTGTTTTGTGTAACCAAAAATTCTTTTGGAACAAAATAAATTAATGTATCTATAACTCATTCTAAACTGTATTACAACTAATCGGTGTATTAAATGAATTTTATAACAAGTTATTTTAATGGTACTTATGAGTGCCGTCAGTGGATAAAGGGTTAATGTAAATATATTTTTTTTAAAGGTTCCTATTGACAAATGAGAGATTTCCTGCTGTTTAAAAGGCGCAAGTCGTTTGTAATCTGTTGGCCACTTCTACCATATGGCATGAAACTTGACTGAATGAAAACTATGAAAGAGATTATCCCTCCCTCTCATTCGTTCTCTCGACGCAATCTCCGTGAGTTGTACGTCGATCCGCCACGCTCTCCCACACCCAAATTCTCTTCCAGTTTGTCTCCCAGTTCCACAAACTCGTCACTAGTTTCTAGGTGCAACTTAAACTAAAGTTCTCGCTACAGATTCTCTATTTTGAATCTTTGTGTCAGTTATCTATTTATTTTTTTATTTTCACGGATTGGAAAATATCGAGAGAAAAATTGTTTGTAAGAACACTTTAAGATGACCTATGATGGTAAGTTTTTATGTATTTTCCCCTCCAAATATTTAAAAATCCCTGCAATTTGGCGAGTGTGTGAATTTTTAAAAATTTATTTTGATTTTGTAACTTCGTATCAAAAATGTCAAATTTTTGACAGCCTTGATAATGTATATTGTTTATTCTTCTATTAAGAAATTGCATAAAATCTTGAACTTTCCATTAAAAAATAGTAAATGAAACTGGTGTATATAAATTATTTTCACTAAGATGTCTTTTTTTTTTTTGACGGATTAAAAAGTATCAAAATAAAAATTTTGTTGTAAGAAAGTAAGAATATTTCAAAATGATTCAATGAAAAGTTTTTGTTGTTGTTTTTTAATATGTTTTGTTAAAGCAATTTATTGTAGCACGTTTTTAAATTATTATTATTATTTTGTTATTAAAAAAATATAACATTAAAAATATTTTGACAGCCTTGGTGTTCTAAATAACATATTGCTATATTTAAAAAATATATACGAAATCTACAATCGTTCATTCAACAGTATTCATTATTGCTGTTGTGTATGAATAATTCTTTTAAAATTGTGGCTTTTAATTTTGATAAAAGTTTTTTTTCCAACTGATTTATAACAAAAAAGCAAAATATTCAGAGTATTTTTATATTTAGTATCGTAAAAAAAACACACCTTTATAAAATATAGTGCATTATCCTATGATATATTTTTAGTTGTATTAAAATAAAAAAATAATTTTATTATGAGATTAGTTTAAAAAATGTATATTTTATAAAATCTTGTTTGTTTTTTTAAATTTCAAGTACAATCATTTTTTAAGGGGACAGTTTACCACAAAAATGGTCAAAAAATCGATTTTTATCTTTAATATTAAATAAAAGCCTGTTTAATAGTGAATATTTTGACACCTCAATTTTACCCATATGGCAATTATATCGCGAGATATTGTAAATTTTATTAATGTACCCAGCGCAATTACCCACACAAAATAAAACTTTAAATGACTTTTCCCCATGTTCATATTTTCTTCACTTTCATGTTTGAAAAATACTAAGGCTTTTTTACTTTCTTCTATCTTCAATAGAAGAAAGTATTGTAATCGAAATTTTTTTTCGACTTCCGGTTTTCGACGGATTTACACGTTTTAGGGGTCAGAGATCCTAAAAATCATGTTTATAGAAAATGTTTGTGTGTCCGTATGTCGCCATTGTACTATCAAAAATTGTATGAATTTATGCATAGAATTGAACCATTTTTTTAAAAAGTTTTTGGCTATGGCAAGCAGGTCCTCCATTAATTTGGAAAAATCCGCCGGTAGGGGGCGCTGTAATAGCGATTTTTGTGCATTTTGAATATTGTACCATCTAAAAGTGTATGAAGTTATGCATAGAATTGAACCAAATTTTTTGTGTATGTTTTTGGCCATAGCAAGAAGGTCCTCCCTGAATTTGGAAAAATTCCGCGAGTAGGGAGGCGCTGTAATAGTGATTTTTGTGCATTTTGAATATTGTACCATCTAAAAGTGTATGAAGTTATGCATAGAATTGAACCAAATTCTTGTATATGTTTTTAGCCATGGCAAGAAGGTCTTCCCTGAATTTAGAAAAATTCCGTCGGTAGGGGCACTGTAATAGCAATTTTTGTGCCATTTTCAATATTGTATCATCAAAAAGTGTATGAAGTTATGCATAATTCTAATAAAAATACTAATAAAACTAATAAAAATGAATTATTGGTATTTGTAACAACATTTTGAAATATTAATATACATGAGATAGAAGAAAGTTTTGGGATTGGCACATCCAACTAGTTTGTATTTGAGGTAGAGATTTACACTTTTACGTACATGTTGTTTATTATATATGTGATACATATGCGCATGGAATTAGCCTTCAGCTTTTTAATTTTTTTTATTAAGTAAACGTATATGAAGATTTATATTAAATGTAATATTAGATGTGTGTAAAAATCCATTCGCAGTCTTGTGTAATACACATTTGAAAATCCCCCCCCCCCCTCCAAAAAAAAGGGAAAAATATCAATACTTAAAAAAGTAGTAGGGATTAAAAAAATTAAATTTTTTAACTTTAAAAAAGATTTAATTAAATATGCAATTTAAGAAAACTTTTTTTTTTCAAAATGCACTTTTAATTGAAAATTGAAATGCAGTGAGTTCACAATTTGAACCATATTTTTGAAAATAAACAAAATTGTTGAAAAAATAAACTGTCCCCTTAAAGAAAGAACTCAAGTTTGTATGCTAGATTTCATGTTGATATTTATCATAAAAAGGATTGCTGTAAGGTATTGAATACAATATGAATTAATTTTAAAATATGGAGAAATTTAAAAGAAAATTCAATTTTTTTATTTGTTCTTATCTTTTATATAAAAATTTTAAAACAATAGTAGCATATCTGAAGTCTGTTATGGTAAGTCTTGTGATAAGAAACTTTGAATAGTTTTATTTTACAAAATCAGAAATAAAAATTATTTAGATAAATATACTTGAACATTTCTCCATTTGTGCTACATTTCAAAGCGATACGTTGATACTTTTATTTATTTATAAAAAAATATATTCATTTCCAAAGTTTCATTTAAATATCCATATTTTAAAGTAGAATGATAATTCTGAATACATTTTCGCTAATAATTGAACTGAATTGTCTTCTATAAAAAATAATTAACGTATTAGTTGAACTAAAGATAAACATAGATTATTTTCTTTTAATTATTTATTACAAATTTTTTTATTAGAGATAAACGTTTCTTTTATGACTAAACATTTAAAAGTTTGCTTTCAAAGTTATTAATAAAAATTATTGTCAGTCATTTAGCATATAAGAAAAGAAAAAGAAAAATTCACCAAGAATAAATTTCCTAAAATGTGTGAAAAAATGTATTTTAATATTTTTCGTTGGAATAAATTTAAGCATTACACATTTATTTAAATGAGACTGAATATTATTATCAATATTTATTTTTGCGTGTATTACATTGAAATATTTTATGCGTCATTTTGTGAAAGATGAATACAATGGTAATATGTGGTTATCTTTATATTTATCTTTTTATAAATTTATTTACATTCTTAAAACATTTGTGTAGAAAAGTACGATTCATTTTTCGTTTAAATAAAATCCATATCTCATGAAAACAACTCGTTGTAAATGATCCCGCCAAGCAACAAATCTAAATATAACAGTCATAAAAAGAAGTGATATTACATAAAAAAGAAGCGATATGAAAGTGCATACTCCAAGTGCCGTGTAAAAATCTATCACTACTCATAATGTTTCCAAAGGACTCGGAGTGAGGTACAGTATGTGAAAAATGCTTGACGACCTACAGGCTTTTATAATGTTTGTTCTTCCTGCACTTCTATACTATATAGGAGTATAAGTTTAACAATTTTCTTCTTGTATTACTGCTCCCATTAAACTATAAAAAGCTCAAGCTTCTGGTGTTTGCATACCCATTCTTATTTATCATCATGTGGGATCGATTTGTTGATTTTATTTACCATTATTTCAATGAGAAACACCACTTTTACGAAGAGGATTTTCTATATAAACATCTTGCGCTTGTAAAATAATAATAAAAAATAATGATTATATGCATATTAATAGCAATGCACCTAATTATAAACGTTAACTAAGATATATGACAGTAAAAGCCAGCGTAAACGGAATTGCACATGACCAGGGAAAAATCTGTTCTAGCTAGGCTTCGGTTTTAATAGTATTATGTAATATTTCTTATATTGGAAACACGACATTTTTCTTTTAAGAAATAACTCCGTCATAAACAGGATTAATTTTATTAGTTATCCCTTTAATTTTGCAACAGTGAATTATTAAACGTCTTCTTGTAATTAAAGATTATGTTAAAAAATATTGAAAAGTGTAATTGTAATAATAGACGATTATCACAATTACATACCATTTCCTGCTTGTCTGACAACTCTTTCTGATTTATTATAGATCTTCCTGAGACAAATGTTTATAAAAGGGATATAATGAGATTTTAAAAGTTATTTTTTCGATTTTCACAAATTTTCTTAATTGATATAGTACATATATTATATATACACCTGCAGATCGCCAAGCAGTTTTCACATACTGTACCTCACTCCTAGTATTTTGGAAACGTTATGAGTAGTGATAGATTTTTTACACGGCATTCGAAGTATGTATGCACTTCTATATCGTTTCTTTTTATGTGATATCACTTCTTTGTATGACTGTCGTTTTAGATTTGTTGCTTGGCGGTATCGTTACAACGAGTTGTTTTTCATGAGATATCACTCTTTTTTGTAAGGTATTTCATTTGCATTGCACATATTCCATTTTAAGGCAGAAAAGAAAAGATAAACGACAGATAATAGAGATAAAAAATAACTTAATAGTGATGCTATAAACTTGTCAAATGTGTAATATGTCTAATAACATGTAATATTGGAGAATTTTAAAATAATTCAAAACCATTTTATCGGTTCTTACAAATCTCAGAAGAAATAATTTATTTTTTAGAAATGATAAAATGTGACGAATAAAACAGCTAGATTTTTTTGATGTTGTTCCATAAGCTATAAGGTGATTAATGAATTAACTCAGAAAGGATTTTATCCTAATAATTTTTGAAAAAGTGCCTTTACATTTTCAAAATTCATATCAATTTATACAAAATATGTAAATATTTTAAAACAGACTGAATAATGAGTATTTATTTTATTAAAGGGAGAGCTTGAACTAATTTTTAAATAAAATTGTTTTTTTTTTTTTTCATTTCAGGAAATCCAAAATCCCTCCTGAGAGTGCGGCAGAAACGCTAATTATATGATTAAGCTTTTTTTTTTTTTTTTTCATAAACCCTAACACTTGTTCGATTTTCTGTTTTTTTAATGTATGTACAGTCGTAGAAAAAAAAGTAAACACCCCCTACTAACTCTGCAACAAACTATCATAGAAGAAAGTTACTGGTACCAAATGATTGAAAATAAAGTCTACTTTTAAATGATGCATATAAAATTTGCTTAGGCGGCCATCTACATAACAAAACTAACCAAAACTTTGTTTTTTTCAATAGAAAAACCGAATTTTTACACCATACATAAATTCTACACCCTACAATTAGCCTAACTAAAAATTTGTATGAAATTCGTACGATTAGTTTCAGAGAAATTAATTATTTTAAAATGAGGATATTTTAGGGGCTGTATCCAAATTGAAGTTCGGTACTCGAAGGTTGTTGAAATGCTACAGATTGACTAAGTCACTTTTATTAATGTATTATTTCTTGTCAATATGACCATTTCACTCACTTAGTATGCTTCGGTTATTGTCACATGACATAAACTCCTCTTCAATATTCATTTTATAATGCTTACAAGTGTTGAATTATCCGATTTAAAAATATATAAGTAATCTGTAATTATAATAGTTTTCGAGTATATGAATGTGATTGGAATTTTAAAAGTGTTTTTATATTGCTTTTCTCAGATTTTAAATTTATTTAACTAACAGTTTTTTTAAGTTATTGGCGGAAATGTAAAGAATATTGGCCAATGCGAAATTTAAAGTAAAAAATACTATGAAGCAGTAAAGGAATAAATGTAGAAGAAAAACCAGACAAAATGCTTTTTTTGCCTGAAATTAAATCCCAATGAGATTAATAATGTCATATTTTGAATCAAAAAAAGTTTTTGAAAAGCGGGTGGAAGGAATTGATTCTTGTTAGATCTTTTCATTATATTCAGATTTATTTGAAGAACTAAAATTATATCTACTTTAAAAAGACATCCGAACTTTACATTTGTTGTGCTCATTTAAAATAGGGTGAATTAATTCTTAGATAAAATTTATTCTGTTATTTCATTTGAAATTTTGTAATTAACTCATTAATGATGGTTGGCAAAAAAACTTGCCATTCGAAGTTTCTTTTTCTTCATATTATATATATATATATATATATATATATATATATGTGTGTGTGTGTGTGTGTGTATTTATTTTATTTTATTTTATTTTTTTTATTTTATTTATTTTTTTTATTATTATTATTTTTTTTTTACTCTACTTTTTATTTTCAAGAAAACTTGCCTATCTGAAAGTCATAAAAAAAACTTTAAAAAAAGTTTTTAAATCAGCCTGTCTGCTCGAATAGGTCTAAACTTCAAGATATGGAATAAAAGGTTTAATTATTTAAAGATCTTTATTAATAGGTTAGAAACTTTAAATCGGTGCTTATTTGTAAAAATTACAGCTTTTGGTTGATAGACAAAAATTAGTAAAAAACTAAATTAGCAGTTTTAAATAACAATAAAACACTTTCATGGGAATATTTTATGTAACAGATATTCAGTGTAATACAGGGAACAATTTAACAAGATTTGAGTAATTTAAATTATATGTATAAATACCTCAATGACTGCTTTATGGATATAACAATGCTTTAGATGGTGTAAAATCTTTTTGGCTAAAGTTTTGTAGCTATCAAACACTAGAATTAGATTAATCATTTGCTGTAAATACATCGGCATCTATTTAAAAAGAAAAAAATTATTTCGCGTGTTCTTTCATTTTGTGGAAAGCATTGAAATGAATAATTTCGTATTTACACTACCAATTAAGCTTTGCGCTCTGAAATTTCATGTTAATGTGATCATCACAGTTTTTTTCATTAAAATTAAACTTCAACCCAACGCAAACATGCATACAAGACAAACCGGTCCGCATAAGGAAACTTAAAAAGCAACAGTTGCAAAAACTTGCTACCAAAAATTTAAAATATCGAAATTTATTTAAGTAAAAAGTATGATTACTCCAAATAATAAAAATTATTTCATATGATAGAACTTAAAAAAAAAAGAGTAGCAGGGATTTATTGGTAGATTAGTACACAAAAAAGATAGGGCAAAAATACTGCCCTCCCCCCCCCCCCCCAATAAGCCACATGTTTTGCTTAAATTTAAAAGATCTGTTAATGTGGAGTGTAGAAACTATTTTTATCAAGAATTTCTTGTAATCTCTATGTCATTGATTCAATGAGACTCTTAGGATCTTTTTTGATAATTTGCATAGCACATGAACGTAGAAAGGATTCAGGTTAACATAAGATCGCGAGGTATTGAAATAAGTTTTACACTTTGCTTCCATCGTAAGACAGACTCGATATTAAGCGAGGCACCTTAATCTCAGCCCAAACACTTCAATAACATGAGTAAAATATATATCTTTTTTTAAATTATGCGTTTCTGCACATGATAGACGTACCCTTAAATCAGCATTTTGAAGTTTTTTAAGAACAACTTGAAAACTACTTGGAGGAAAAATTTGAAATTTTGTATCTGCATAAAGCAGGACATAATAAATATAAATCCATAAAAAAAACTGTAGGTTGCAATTCAAATTTTTTTCGAATATTAATTTCATAATTCATAATTATTATTATAATTTTTTTAATTAAAAATTCAAATTGTTTGGGGTTTTTAGTACTATAACCCCACAAATTTTTTTCCCTTTAGGATTATAATTTCAGGAGATATTAATAAAAATATGAAAATGTAAATTAACATTAGAAGCTCTAAATTTTGAATGTTCATAATTCAAAAACTTTTTATCCAAATGACATGAAATGTCGTTTCTAGGCATAGTTTGAAACGAAGATTTAAAATATTTTGTCAAAATTGGGTGTTGCCATTGAAAAATCAATCAAAGTTTGGGCTGTTTTTGATTTGTAGGTGGCCCCCTAAGCATATTTTTATAAAATAATTTAAAAGTAGACTTAATTTCCAATCGTTTGGTGCTAGTAACTTTTTTCTACGATTATTTGTTGCAGAGTTAGTAGGGGTGATTACTTTTTTCCCACGACTGTACTTTCTAAATTCCTAATTGTTTTTAACGTGAATGGCATGGCATACTGAGTCGTATGCCTTCCAAATATTTTCTCTTATATTTTGGATATTCGATCCGATAAATTATAATTAATTTCAATAAAATTACGGAATTCGACAGTTCATCGTTATTAAATGATTTTCCCCAATTTCGGCCATATTTTTAAATTTTTATATAATAATCTGATTAAAAACGAACTAAAAGTTATTTATGGCATATTGATAGCACTCTTTAATTAACAAACCCAAAATAACAGAGTCGATTAGTTTTATAAATCTCCTTATTAAATTTTTTAAAAGAAAAAATTTCCAAAAATTCCAGTGAAACTGCCAAAAATTTATTTGATATAAAAGGATTGTAAGTAATGAATGAAAAGTTATGCAATACAAAAAATCTTGCTGACTATATTACCTTTGTAAAATGGCTTAAACTGAATAAATTTCAAAGTTCGGAATGTTGAAAAAAAAAATGTTTGAGTGCATGTGCAGAGTACATATAGAAAGACAGACAAAATAAAATACATGTAAAGCCTGTATGAATGTTTAAAAAATTTAATCAGTTTAAGAATAAAAGAAATACATATTTATCCAACTTGAGTAATTCAAGATGAAATGAAAAAGTCCTTCCGGCCAGTGCCGGGAGGAAGAGGTAGCTTTCATAATCCTTATTTAAAAAAAGCCAAATTATATCATTCAAACACACGAAGCTCAATTTAGTGGAAACCGAATATAGGAGATTCAATACTAATTTTTATCAATATAATGAATGAGAATTTCGCGAAATTAGTCAGCTTTATCCAAGCTGTTTTTCTTTAAAGTAACATATATTTGGCTGCCAAATTCGGCAATTTCTTAAAGTGCCTGTCATTTTAAGACAACATGGCGGATGAGGCTAAGCAGTGAACTTGGTCGAGACCTTAGTAATTGCTGTGCACATGCTCACTCACATCGGAATCGGTTAATATAGAGGAGTGCTGTCGCATGCAAAAAATCAGATTTTTCAAAATGTCACCCACAATAGAATTTGAAACTGCTATATCTGAGCCATTTTTAAGGTAAAGACAAACAAAAAATGCTCCTGAATCCTTATATCAAGGTCAAATACTTAAGAAAGAAACCTTTTACAATTTCTAATTTTTTTGCACCTCACTTTAAATATATATATATTTTTTAATTTAATGGTCGCCATTTTGAAACAAGATGGCTGATGAATCTGGCCAGCGAACTTGGTCGAGGTGTTGATGTATACTATCCACATGCCTTCTTACATCGAAATAGGCGAATACGTGTGTTATCGCGTGACAAATACAAGATCGTTTCAAAATGTTAGCCATACTAGAAATTCAAAGTGCTATAAATCAACAATTTTTTAAGATATAAATAAAAGAACAAATTTTCAGAAACAAAAACTACTCCGGAATCTCTGTATCAAGGCCAAACAAAAATCTTTTTCGTTTTCCAATTGTTTAATACCTCATTTTGAATTTTAAATTTATTTTTTTTAAAATGGCAACCCTTTTGAAACAAGATGACGAATGAAGCTGGCCAACGAACTCGGTCGAGACATTGGTATGTACTATGTACAGACCAAGTTACATCCAAATGGGTTCATAATTACGCCTGTTATCGCGTGACAAAAATCAGATCGTTTTAAAATGTCAGCCACAAGAGAAATTCAAAATGCTATTACTCAGCCATTTTTTTTAGATATAGACGAAAGAAAAACTGTTCCGGAATCTTTGTATTAAGGTCAAACACATACAAAAAAAATCTTTTTCACCTTCCAATTTTTTGGTATCTCATTTAAATTTTTTTATTTTTTAATTTTTTTACATGGCCGCCATTTTGAAACAAGATGTTGGATGAAGTCGGCCAACGAACTCGGTCGAGATATTTGTATGTACTATGTACACACCAAGGTACATCCAAGTCGGTTCATAAATACGCCTGTTATTACGTGAGAAAAATCAGGACGTTTCAAAATGTCAGCCACGCTAGAAATTCAAAATGCTATAACTCAGCCATTTCTTAAGATATAGACGAAACAAAAACTGCTCCCGAATCTTTTTATCAAGGTCAAACACATAAGAAGCAAATATTTTTTCAATTTTTAATTTTTTGGTACCACATTTTAAATTTAAATTTTTCTTAAAAATTTAAATGGCCACCATTTTTAAACAAGATGTCGGATGAAGCTGGCCAACGAACCCGTCCGAGACATTGGTATGTACTATGTATAAACGAAGTTACATCCAAATAGGTTCATAAATATGCCTGTTATCGCGTGACAAAAATCAGGGCGTTTCAAAATGTCAGCCACGCTAGAAATTCAAAATGCTATAACTCAGCCATTTTTTAAGATATAGACGAAACAAAAACTGCTCCGAAATCTTTGTATAAAGGTCAAATACATAAGAAAAAATATTTTTCCATTTTAAATTTTTTGGTACCACATTTCAAATTTTAAATTTTTAAAAAAAATTTAAATGGCCGCCATTTTGAAACAAAATGGCGGATGAAGCTGGCCAACGAACTCGGTCGAGAGATTGGTATGTACTATGTACACACTGAATTACATCCAAATCGGTTCATAAATACGCCTTTTATCGCGTGACAAAATTCAGGACGTTTCAAAATATCAGCCACGCTAGAAATTCAAAATGCTATAACTCAGCCATTTTTTAAGATATAGACGAAACAAAAACTGCTCCGGAATCTTTGTATAAAGGTCAAATACATAAGAAAAAAATATTTTTCCATTTTTAATTTTTTGGTACCATATTTTAAGTTTTAAAATTTTTAAAAAATTTTAAATGGCCGCCATTTTGAAACAAAACGGCGGATGAAGCTGGCCAACGAACTCGGTCGAGACATTGGTATGTACTATGTACACTCCGAATTACATCGAAATCGGTTCATAATTACGGGAGTTACAGTGTGACATAGGTCAGATATATATATATATATATATATATATATATATCAATTTTGAACGGAGGGTGGTTTCGGGGTCTGGGGGTCATGATCGATGAAAATATACCAAAATTTTTTGAAATCGCTTTCCTCCGAACGGCTGCAATAGGTAGCTTTTTTGTAAAGAAAGCTACCTAATAAACCATTATTGCAGTTATTGCAGCATGACAAACTCTAACCAAAGCACATATATTTGTTTATATGCATTTCTTTAAGGGGACGAGGAACCTTTAAAATCAATTTTTTATTTTTTGTAAATATCACTTTAAATATTAATCAAGGGTACATTATATGCATTATGGCATACATTTATCACACAAAAAAGGGAATTTTTCGTAATATTTTAGAACTTTTCAAAATGCCCCATGCGAACTGAATATCAATGAAAATCCCCCAATATTTTTTATACAAGTTTGGTTTATACGTATAAATAAAACTGTGCATCGAATTTTATATATTTGAATATAAAGATAAGAAAAAAAATTCTAATTTTTTTGAATTTTTGAGTCTCAAAATTAATAAGTTTGTTTGAATGGAGATCTGTTATGCTTCAAATAAATAAAAGGAAGTATATTAATACTAATTAAGAGAAATTTGATAGCATAAAGAGTTAAAATGATTTTAAAATCCTCTCAAATTGAAATAAATGCGTTTTATGTTTAAGCTGGCGAAAATAAAATAAAACGAAATAATTTCATTGTAAATTTTTTGTGAGAAGACCAATGAAGTGGGAATTTTAAAATAAACGAACTATTTTGAAAGATGCACTATTATCGTACTAGAAGATAAATAAAACAATTTAATTCGGACTTCCCTCAGAGGGATTAGCCTGAGCGATATTTCTGTGAACATAGATTTAATAATAACATTCTGAAAAGCAAAGAAAATGAGTTGCTTTCTTTAATTAATTATATAATGGTACAAATTCAAATGGTGAAAACGAGCAAATTAAATGGTAGAATTACAAAGAACTATATCATCATCATCAACATGAATCGTTTTCAATCTACTGCTGGATGTATGTTCTTCTGTTTTTTCTAGATTTTTCCATTGTTTCCTGTCTAGAACTTTAGTAATCCAATTAACACCGGCTACTTTTCTGATTTCGTCACTCCATATTACTTGAGGTCGTCGTCTTGGTCGTTTTACATCTCTGGGATACCACTGTAGAGCATTTGTGCTCCATCTATTGTCTTGCATTATTGCAATGTGCCCAGCCCATTTCCATTTTAGCCATTTAATTCTCCCGATGATGTCAAAACTTTCGTCTGACCTCTTATGCAGGCTCAGTTTCTGTCTCTTCTAGTTATGCCTAGCAGAAATCTTTCCATACATACCTGTGTTGTTTTAATCTTTGTACAATTTGTTTTGTTAGCGTCCATGTTACCGCTCCAAAATTTAGTGCAGGCAAAACACATTGGTTAAACCCCTTTCTTCTCAGACAAAGAGGCATTTTGCTCTATTCATATACACTGTTAAAAATTAGGGAAGCAAACCATTCAAGACAGCCATACATAGGTATAAAATTGGAAGTACGTATTACATTAAAGGCAATACAGAAAAGAACTCAAAAATATCCTATGTCGGTATTTTATGTCTTTTAAAATGATATCAAGCAAATTAACAGACGCTCCGCATCAATTTGACTACCTTTAAATGACAAAAAAATATGTTGTTTGGTAAGAATGAAGAATTTTTTATGTGGTGTGTGGTCCCTTCGAATTGTAAGATTGTTGAATGTCTCTTTTCCACGTTTGCGGTGAAGTTATCGATAAGAGTTTAGGGAATTCTCTATTCAAAAAGTGCTATATCAAAGTACTGAACAGTCAACAGAGGCATGCAATGCGTCGCACAGTGGGATATTCTGACGACCTAGGTGGACAAAATTATTTCGTTGAAGTTTAATTATTATTATTATTTTTTTTAATACATCAGTAATAAAATACTCTAACAGTGACAAATATTTGGCTATTTAACAACGATGTCTTAAAATAAAATTGCAGGGTGCCCACTAAAGTCCGTTTCCACGCTCTTAACTGCCGAACGACTGCATCTATATTACTAAACTTGGTGTCCAGGTACAGTAAAGAGGCTATGCGCTACTAGATGAGACCGTTTACAGCCCCACCTGGTTCAAAATGACGGCATTAGCGTTCCAATCGCGAAAACGGTTCGAAAAATGGGATAAAAGTGAATGACAAAATTTTGGGGCACCATCGATTTAGTTCAAAAGGACACCTTGTGAACATGAATGCTAAATGAATCTCGTTCTGCACTGTAAAAAAAAGGACTAAAAAACGGAAATACTACTGGCAATCTAGACGCCAGTACTATTTCCGTTTTTTTACGGAATTTTTACCCATAAATTACAGAAATTTTTCCGTTTTTAATCAGAAAAACGGAAAATTTTCTGTAATTTATGGGTAAAAATTCCGTAAAAAAACGGAAATAGTACTGGCGTCTAGATTGCCAGTAGTATTTCCGTTTTTTAGTCCGTTTTTTTTTTACAGTGTGAGCATGAATCTCGTTTTCGAGATAGGAATACTAACTCAGCTGTTTATCACCTGGTGGTGATGGAAGCAGTATCATCTGGTAGAGCATAGCTACTTTACTACACCTAGACACCATTTTTATGAGTATAACTGCAACCGTTCGGCAATTAAGAGCGTTGGAAGTACTTTAGGGGCACCCTGTATAATACATTACAAATAATGCGTTAAACATACTTAATTTTACAATTAAGTAAAAAACAATTTAATTCACACATGTAAGTTAACATTCATTTATTTTATGTATTTTTGTCTATTCAGAATTTCTCAAGAAATTTTGTAGTCATCCCGAAAAATAAAAACTTTAAAATAAAATCATATTAAAAAAAAAACTTTAATGTTTTGTGGTACCCTGCAAAACACATAAATGCTACCAAAATTATTTTCGATTGAAAAAAGGTTGTTGTGTGAGTAAATAACCTATATAAATTTTATTCAGTTTGAAATAAAATTTCTGCACATAGACGGCAATGTATTCGAATTTTTTATGTGTCCCTGTAAAAGAAATACAACTGCTACTCACTTTGCTTTACATTTAAAAAATGCTATTGTGTATCTCAATAATCTACAGTAATTTTGTAAAAATTTAATTAAAATTTCTGCTTTTTAGCAACAATCTTTCCGTGATCTTTTGTGTGGCCCTGTAAAAAATGCATAATTTCTACGTTCGTCAAATTATAATTTAATAGAATTGTCATAAACACATGTAGGCAACGTTTCAGCTCAATCAGATAATTGAAAGTGTAAACCACTTTCAAATTGTCTTGCAAGATTTGAACTAATCTTTTATGTGGCCCTGTAAAAGAAGCGTGGCTGCTACGTTCCATAAATTATAATAATATTGCATTGTCATTAGAATTACATATCCTGAGCAAAGTTTCAGCTCAATCAGATTATTGAAATTGGTTTATAATTAACTTGCAAGTTTTAATCTAAATTTTTGTGAAGCCCTGTAGAAACAGTATTCTAAACAAACTTCTACATTCTTTAAATCATAATAATATTATATTGGCATTCAAATTACACATGTATTCATTGTTTCGGCTCAATAGACTAATTAAAAATGATTTAAATTTGACTTGCAAGATTTGAACTAAACATACATACATGCACTGCAAGTTAATATGATGTTTGTTTATTAATAAAAACTTAATGATCTGCAGACATCTGAAGGAGTTTTTGTAATTTTTCAACACCTTAGGAATGGCACTTTTATTTTTAAAAATGCTTATTTATGAATAATACTGAATAATATGTTAAAAGGCCAGATGAAATTTGTGAACAACATCCAGGATCATCCAGAATTTCAGCCTTTAAAAAAAGCGGTAAAACGGGTTTAATATCGCTTATTTTCAAACAAAAATGGGATAACTCTGACCTTAACAAAGCTGCGACATTAGATCAGCAAATTCGTGCTTTCAAATAAAACAAAATAGTCACGACGTGCTTTCAAACTTAGAGGAAGTTAGTGCAACTTTTGAAACTTCCTCAAACCAACTGCGCAAGTGGCTACTTTACGGTCACAATTAATGGACACCTCTGATTTTTTACGCCAAATCTAGTACAGATCTCGAAAATATAGACATCAGCTACCAGTACACGCGGTTTTGTCAAATTCCGAGATAATCTGAAAAATGGATTTTGTCCACCTAGATCACCAAAATGTCCCACTGTGCATCGTCTGAGTGATCACTCCAGACATGCTCGATCAGATTTAACTGTGAAGAGTATGCTGGCCAGTACATACGCTGTATTGCTTTCTTTTCAACCATATTCTTCACAAGTTGAGCTGTATTACGCATTAGCAAGCATTAAAAGAAAAGAATCGGCAATGGCTGCAGCGTAATCTATGACATGAGATCTGAATATCTCGTCTTTATACGTTTGAGCTGTCAAAATGTCATTTCAAGTAATTTAAAAATCCGTACATTTTTTTCCAGCAATTCACGGGAGCTAAAATACGTCAATATGAACTCTATTACAGAACTTTCCCCGAATGAATAAGTTAACTAGATAAACAATATGCTAATGACAATTGATAAAATGACCTTTTGATAAATATCTAGATTAGTGAAGCTAAAAAAATGCATATCAAAATTAAGGTGCCACCCCCCCCCCCCACCGTGTTAGGAGCCTTGGCGTGATAGAGAACAGCCTAGAGCGAAACATTTTTACAAGTACTTTCGGGTAACTTGTTCACCGTTTCATACGCACTTTTATTCAATATCTACATAATTTCTTCAATTATAGATGAGTACCTACCAATTGTGTTGCCTTTATATTGAATGCGATCATTCAATTTTTTTTTTGGGGGGGTGGGGGGGGGATCTATTAATCTTAAGCAGTCAAAGTTTCTAGCCCTAATAATTCCAAATATTTCGACTTTTTTTAAAACCATTTTTAGAGATCATTTGCATCTTGAAAGTAACCCGTAGCAAAATTTCGAGATTTTAGTCCCAGTAGTAACACAGAAATAGAAAATTTTTGAAAGTTTTTTGTTCCTGCACCTTTTTACATTTCGAATTGTTTAGAAATCGTTCTATTGGAAGTATTAAATTTAACGCCCATGTCAATTTTCATGTTTACATCTCTAACAATTCCATGTACTTCATTATTTAGGACATCTTTAGAACGTTTTCCGCTTTATTTAGCCTTCTAAATTTAGAATTTTTTAGACTTCGTTTTTTAACGAGCATTTACATCTCATACGTAACTACCATGCCAAATTTCCAGTTTTTAGTCCCAAAAGTATCACAGAAATGGCTGTTTTTATAGTTTTCTTTATCATGCACCCTTTTAAATTTCGCTTTTTTTAAAAATTGATTTTTACATGCATTTATGTCTTAAAAGTAACAACCATGTGAAATTTCAAAATTTCTCTCTTTAATAAATCCAAATAAATCGTTATTTAGAACTTTTCTAGAACGTTTTACGTTTATTTCTCATTTTAATTTCGAACTTTTTAGAAACCGTCCATATCGAGTATTTACATCTTAAAATTAACCACTACACCGAATTTCAAATTCTCAAGCCACAACAACATTGCAGAAATCGGAAGTTTAAAATATTTTTGGCTCCTGCACCCTTTGGAGGTCGTGCCGACATTAAATATAGTCTTTGTGGGAGCGGAGATGGTCAGCAACATTTTGACACCATTATTTTTTAAATCAGCTCGGTAGTTTCATTGATGACGTCCCACAAACACACAAACGTTATTCTTTATAATGTTGGTATAGAAGTATAAATACAGAAGCCTTTTATCTGTTATATATACAAACAGAAATAATTTATCTAATACGTCTTATCAGATGCATTTTTTAAATGCTTACATAAACCAGCTTAATATTTCTACAGTTTTATTTTCATAGTTGCTTATGTCATTTGGCAAAAAAAATCTCATTTCCTTAAACCCGAATTGAGTCAAGCTTTTTTTAAAATGCGCCGAGGACCGCATAACAAGCATAACAGCGAAGTAACGCAAATGAAGATGCATGGTAATAAGGCACTTTATTGTTATCGGGGCGTAGGCACCAATAAATCGCCAAATACTGTTCTTTTCGAAACCTTTCGGGATACATTCTTTTCATTTAAAATACAAAAACTTGAACTACATATTTTTAATATATTTAGAAACATAACTTTGATTCATTTCATTTAAAATAAAAACAAACAAACAAATGAAAATAATAAGAAGAGATAATGCCATAAGTCAAAACATACTACTTCAGCATTGAAGATTCAATTCTAAGCTACACATACGAAAGAAAAGTTACTTTTGGCAAAAAAAAAAAAAAAAAAAAAAAAAAAAAAAATTAACCCAACTAACAAAATTTACCATGATTAATTCAAATGTTATAGGAATTTTCTGTAATCGAATTTACCAACAATGTCGTATTTTAAAAGGCGTCGTTTAACGCCAATTTAATTTCACTGCTGTAAGTTTTGTTTCAAGGGTGGGAGGGGGGAAAATATTTACATCTGAATTAAAACTTTTGTTTATATAACTGTTGTTTCTATAAATGATTAATGCCTTGTTGGTTTCATTGTTGACCCTCATTAGGTACCTTCTGTGAAAATTAGAACGGAATCCGGCGAATATTTTTTGAGTTATGCTTGATTAAAGGTTTTAATATCTGCCGTAAATATATATGCCCCAAAGTAATACCGCGCTGTGTATTAGCCTTCGCTTCGCTCAGACAAAAATGTTTTTGTTTTAATTTTTTTTTTGCATGCAAGAAAGCACTTCAGTGTATTTAATTTAATTTATTTATCTTTTTTAAATATGCTGGCAGCTTTCTAAAGAAATAAATACAAGAACAGTTATAACTTTGCACAAACAATTAGGGTGAAACCCTAGTATCTGACACCAGAAGAATTCTTTCTTAGTTAAGTGACTGTTAAAAATTTTGAAATTCCTTTTCCACTTATTTTTGTTTTAGAAAAAACAGTAGAGATACATTAAAAAAGTTATTCTTGGCAAAATTTTGAAAAATTATACTTATAAAAGATTAATTTTTTCATAAATATGGCCACCAAATCTATCTTGAATAACCGATAACTGACACAAAGTAAACCAGTGCCTAACACTTCATTTGCAAAGATTAAAAAAAAAGAGGTTATTTTAGAATTTAAGGAATTTATGCAAACAAAATACTTTATTAAAAAAATACTTTAAGCTTTAGAAAGTGGGATTTACATTTTGAAACAGGCAAACACTTATAATTTTAAGTGCTTTCAATTGCTTTCAATGCGCTTTCAAAGTGCTTTCAATGTGCTGTCAATTGAAAGAAAAAAAAAAAGAAATAAACATTTGACATCATTTAATATACTTTTTATTTTAAAAACTGTAGCTTTACAAAGTTGAACTTTTTCTTTTAAGCAAGCACAATGCGCACATTGAAATGTTATTGAAGAAAAAATATAAATCATTGTTCTTTTTTTAATATATTTTATATGTTTTCATTTATTTTATTTCTTAGTCTTCCTAATTATAGCGATATCAACAGAAAAAGGAGAATTATCTATGGCAGTCAAAGACCCATAAAAATATGCAACAGTTTTTTAACCACAGCATTGTCTATTTTCTACAGACATGAATAGGAATTTTCCCATTTCTTGTAGAAAGTTGACTGTACAACATTCTTTATTAATTTAAGTGATGCATCCAATGTAAAACGTCTCATCATAATACATAGTATAATAACATTTTGCCTTAGCTGAATGTGAAATATTATTTTATATTATGATTTTTTTGGATCTTCACACAGATCATGATTTGAATCAAGGTCCGAAGAATCCTCATATGCTAGTGTTTTCCTCGAAGACATTTTTAAAGGGCGCAACACCACACCCTTTTTTAAACCTGCAAAATGTACCCTGCCTTTTTTAAAAGTAGTGAAATGCATCCATACAGTATTCTTGTAAACATTTTCTCCATACTACAGTATTTATAAAATTGTGTATCCAAGAGCTCGTAAAATAACAGAATGCCCTTATTTCCTTAGGAAAAAGACAAATTAATTCATGGTGTAAAGTGATTGCATTCTTTATTTATAATTCTAATTTTTTTTAAATTTTAGTCTCTTTTTTACATTTTAGTATCTTTTCTTTCTTTTTCAATAATGGCTTACTATTTCGAGATCTGATTTGTTATTATTGTACTTTGAGGAACTCCAAATTAATTACTTGCATGTAATACACTCGTTCCTTCTACTTGAATAGCAGGCATGGCATTGTGGGATGAGACTCCTATTTGTAAATCATAACTCATTTCTAAGACGAACACTGACATTTATTAAGACGAAGACAAAACAAGAATACATATAGTAGCACTTTTCGCAATCGATATTTAGCTAAAAAGCGACAATCTTCGGCTTTATTTACTTAACATCGTCGAATATTTCCTAAGATTTTTATACGTCATTTAAATCGTCTGTTTTATATCGTCTAAATATTCTGTTCTTAACAACAGCCGCTGTCGAATTCTTTCTACGTTCTATTTACTTTTTCTGCGTTTTCACTTCACGCAGCTTCGTTATCTTTTTAGCGGAAACAGCGTCAGAAACATTCAGTCTGAATGTAACTTGCGAAGTTTCCCACACGCGGCCTTCCTGACATCTGGAGCTGCCGGAGCGACATATGCTAAAATAGAATCTGAAAAAGAAACAAAAACAAAAACCAGTAACTGTTCTTAGGGGAAAAAAATTAATCTGCACGTCAGAAAGATCACTCAGTCTATTTGAAGGGGCATAACATCATATGGAAATTTCTTTAAAAGCAATGGCTTATAAAATTTTCACAAACACACAAGAAGGAAAGATTAAATTTTTTTTTGAAGTTTTAGTTTTCTTCAGGCCAAGGTTTCATGTATTCAGCACACGAGCTAGTATTTATCGGCCCTTCGGTTGATGAGATTTTCGCTACGTCGCGTCGTATGTGTCTTTAGACTTCACTTTGGTTACTTTATATGGACCTAAAAATTTAGATTTCAACTTTAAACCTGGTCTTTGCTGGGTTCTCTTAATTGCTACAAGGTCACCAAGGTTGTACTTCCGGGGTTTATTACGTCGTAAATTATACTGCTTGCGATTTTCTTGTTGAATTTCCAGAATATTCTTCTTGACTTCTTTACGGAGCTCTTCTCTGTCTTTCATGAATTGTTCTTCGAATGCACTGTTTAAGGGGTCAATGTACATCTTCTTTCTGTTTCATTTTTGTACCAAATAATATTTCAAACGGTGTTTTCTTAATGCTTCGTTGGTAAGTTGAATTAATGACTTTTTGAGCTTTAGAAACATGTTTGAACCGGTTGGTCGGTTCGTCTTTGGACATTTTAGAGATTACAGAAATTATGGTGGAATTAAGTCGCTCTACTTGACCATTGGCACGTGGAAGACCAGTTTTAACTGTCTCGTGCTTTATATTTTCATCTTGACAATAATCAGAAAATTCTTTACTTGTGAATGCAGGACCTTTATCGCTAATGATGGTGGAAGTATTACCAAAAGTATAACTTTGTTTTCGTAGTTTTGATATAACTTCGGCAACAGAAGTGGTTTTACAGGTATACAACCAGACTAATTTAGTAAATGCATCTATTAAAGAAAAAATATGTTTGTAATTTTTGTTAGTCGTTTCAAGAGGACCTAAATGATCAGTGTGGTAGGTTTGGAGAGGAGTCTCTTCTTTAGGTAAGGGATGTAATTCACCTTCTTGTTTTCCACGTTTGCGATTATACAAAAGGCATGTTACACAATTTGATATAATTTTACCAATTTTATTTGACATATTAGGGATGAGAAATTCTTCATTAAGGAGTTCTTCATAATGTTTACGGCCAAAATGTTCTTTGTCATGAACGTGTTTAATGACATTTAGCTGCATTTCATCCGGCGCAACTACCAGATCGATAACTTTATGATTTTTATAGAGAACGCTATTTTTAAGGGAATAGTTATCATATGGCTTGTTTTCAAATTTTCTTTGATGGCCTGTATATGTTCGTCAGTATTCTGTGATTGTATGATTTTGGAAATAAAACTATCTTGATCGATCATACATATTGGATTTCTACTTAAAGCGTCGACATGGCGCATGCGTGTACCTTGTCTGTGACCGATTGTATAGTTATAGTTAGCTAACGTTAAAGGCCATCGAGCAATCTTGTTTCAAAGATTTTTTTTAATTCATAGTAAGGGCAAATGCGTTGCAATCTGTTACTATCTTGAAAGGAATGCCTAGAAATTAAACGCGAAATTTTTTAAGGGCTTCTATGACAGCTAAAACTTCTAATTCATAGCTCGAATATTTACGTTTGGCATCTGTGTTTTTTTTTTTATTATTTGCTCATAATATAGACAGAGTGAAATTGATTGTCAATAGAGGACTTTTGAAGGAGGACTGCTCCGTAACCGTCAATAGATGCATCACAGTGAACTTCTGTTTAATTACTAGGGTTATAAATGCTTAAAACAGGACCTGAAGAAAGGATGTGTTTCAGCTGATTAAATGCATTTCGTTGCTGGTCACCAAAGTGAAATTTAGAGTCCTTTCTAATGAGATCCGTTAAAGGCTTAGCTATTAAAGAGTAATCTTGAATGAATTTACGAAAATATGAAGTTAGTCCGACAAAAGAATGTACATCTTTTATACTTTTAGGTTCTGGGAAATTTAGGACAGCTTTAGTTTTTAAGGGAGATGGATGCAGATGACCATTTTTAACCCTCTCGCTGCGTAATTAATTCTTCGCAATGAGCGTCTTTTACAGAATTTGTAATCTTTTATCACCAGCTCTTTAAAGCAGAAAATTTTGACTATCGTAATCGGGGAAAATGTCCTGTTTAAATTGGACAAAGTTTTCGCTAAAAAATAACAGGTGGGAATAACCAAATAGTATTAATTAGACGGGAAAATGCATGTCCGAGTATTTCTCGGACTGCGCAGCGAGAGGGTTAATGTGTAACACAAAAAATCAATTTCTCTCAGTAAAAAGTGGCATTTTTTAAGATTCAATTCTAAACCATATTCGGATGCAGTTGTAAGGACGCTTTATAATTTCTGGAGTCCTTCGACTTCGTTTTCAGCGGGTATTACGAAGTCATCCATATAGACAATAAATTTTCATTAATGAGGTCTCAAAAACGTTATAAATATATTTTTGAAAAACTAAAGGTGCATCGCTAAGACCATAATTCATATATAAGATTTCAAATTGATCAGAATGTGTTACCAAAGAAGTATATTTTCTACTATTTTCTTCTACTTCGACATGAAAAATGCATTTTTAAGGTCAAGAGTAGTAAATACTTTTGCAGAATGCAACTGATCAATAATGCCATCAATTACTGGGAGGGGAAAACGTTGTTTATGTGTTTTAGAATTTAACTTCCTATAGTCAACACAATCCATATGAGCCATCTTTCTTTTTTTACTAGGACAATGAATGATGAAAAATTGCCAGTGCTTTTGCGATTAATTCCCTTTTTGAGTCACTCAGAAATTTGTTTTTCGACGAAGTTTTTTTCTATTGGTGCCAAGCGTCTGGGAGGACAAGTGATAGGTGTTTCGTTTTTCAGATGAATTGATAATTTAACATTAGTTGCTTTAATTTTTTTGGGAGAATAATTTTGAATAAGTTCTAAAAATTTTTAACGTTTTGTTTCATCGGTAATATGAGATAAATCAAGATTAAGATCATCTAACACATGAGCAACATTAATCAAAAAATTATTGGATGTATTGTCATTTTTCCCGACTTTTTGCATCGAAATATTATTTCCAGAAATTGTTAAAATACTTTGTTGTATAACATCTGTACCTTCTGAACACCACTTTGTGGGATGAGACTCCTATTTGTAAATCATAACTCATTTCTAAGACGAACACTGGAATTTATAAAGACAAAGACAAAATAGGAATACAGATAGTAGCACTTTTCACAATCGATATTTAGCTTAAAAGCGACAATCTTCGGCTTTATTTACTTAACATCGTTGAATATTTCCTAAGATTTTTATACGTCATTTAAATCTTCTATTATATACCGCCGAAATATTCTGTTCTTTTTAACAACAGCCGCCGTCGAATTATTTCTGCGTTCTAATTTGTGTTTTCACTTCACGCAGCTTCGTTACCTTTTTAATCTCGAAGCGGAGGGCAGCGTCAGAGACATCCAGTCTGAATATAGGTGTTACTTGCGAAGTTTCCCACAGTATTATCCACAACTTCAATAGAATTCTGAAAATTTGGCTGCTTTTAAAATTCAGCAGTGGATTTCAAATTAGATGCTATATTTACTTTAAAAAAATCAAAAATTAATTTAAACTCAATAACATATACTGAGCAATTGCACCATAAAATATAATAAGTAAAGACACACAACCTTGCTTAATAGTACACAAAACACGAACTTTAATAAGCTAAAAGATAAATTCTACTTTTTGAGCTTTTTCTACAGCCGTGTTCAGGAAAAATATGATTGTTAAATGGCTAAAAGCTCAGAGATGAAGGCTTCTTGTGAGAGAGACAATTTGTCGAACATTGACTAACGATATGAAAACAAAAATGTAGTGGTGCCTTCCAGTGAAAGTAATTACTTATTAATGGAATGGGTCAAAATAAATACAATAAATACTTTCTAGGTTCTACTTGGCTAATGAAGTCTGCTATATTAACTTTGATGAAGCAAAAATTATAGTTCCGAGAAATAACCCTTTTGAAAGTAAAATTAGAGAATCAGTTGAAATCATTGCTCGTGAGAATAAACCTTGAAACGATAATTTATCCTATAATATTCCAAAAATCTGGCATAATATTATAAAGTCATAATTCTGTATCTAATTGCGATATTTCAATTTAAATTTGAATCATGCTGCCAAAAACTTGAATGAAAACTTAGTTGAATGTGGTTCTGGCCCTCATCCGTAGATGACTCGTGGTTTCTTCAATCGAACTTTTGATTTATTTGGACTCATTCCATTAATAAGTATTTACTTTCACTGGAAGGCACCACTACATTTTTGTTTTCATATCTTTAGTCAATGTTCGACAAATTGTCTCTCGCACAGGAAGCATTCATCTCTGAGCTTTTAGCCATTTAACCATCATATTTTTCTCGAAGACGGCTGTAGAAACAACTCGAAACATAGAATTTATCTTTTAGCTTATTAAAGTTCGTGTTTTGTGTACCATTAAACAAGGTTGTGTGTCTTTATTTATTAATTTAAACTTCGTATGGATATAAAACCTGGAACTTGTTTATGAAATAAACCTTCTCCGAATACTTTTAAACTGCATAAAAATCGTTTAAAAATGAAGGGAGAAAATGGATTAATTATTATTAGAACAATAATTTTTTTCAAGTAGGGAATTTATATAAAATGATATGCCGCATCAGTAATTTTTTAGATTAGTTAGATAAATAATGACGTTTTCCGAAGAACTATCCATTGATAATTTCATAAGCTAAATCTTAAGAAATGACATTCACATTCTTACAGATTCTAATTATCTCTTTTTTTTTCTGTTTTGAACGTTGATTTCTTTTACTATCTGGATATTTTAAATTTCAAAAACCTAATAGTGTGTCTTTCCTATTTTTAATATTCTACAAAATATTTACTTATATTTCAATATATTTTCAGGTAAGATGACGGTTTTTGAAATATTGAACAAAGTAATTTGAATAAAAGACACTAACAAGATGGTTGAAACAGGTAATATCGATGTTGTTGTGCGTTAAATTATTATTATGTTTTTAATCTGCTCTGTCAAATATATCAAACATAATGACTGAAGTTTTTTTTTTATTTTAGTGCCTATGTAAAGAAAATAGAAACTACTAATTACCATTAATGATTTATCAAATACTTATTGCAGAGTTTAAAGGAATATAGTAAAACAATGATTTTATGCATCCCACATAATTCCATATATAGGGCTGTACATATATAACGTTATCACTTTAGGGGGAGCAGGAGTCTGGCACTTGATATCGTAAGATATCTCTGGGGGGCGGGAGGAGGGGATTTCTTTTGATATCGTTATAATTTTTAATCCAGACAAAATTTTCTTTTTTTAGTAACTTTTTCTTTACATCAATATTATCTGTTAAATTAAAAAAAAAATTCTGCTATCTATTTTTATGAAAGTACAAAGTTATTATTAAAACTGTTAAATGATTACAAAATCCTTCTATTCGAAATTATGGAATAGCCCGACGTTCGCTATTCCCATTCTTGTGCCACGTGCGCATATAATTCGTTATAAGAGAAACCAGGTTCGAAATGATATGTGCTATTTTTACTAGTAAAAAATGGGGAGAATGTTGTCCACATTGTGAGAATTCGACAATATCTCGTTTGAAATTCCCGATATACGATGCATAAACTAGCACAGGGCATCTAATGTAAAATCATCTAGGCTTAGAATTATTTCAAAGTCCAGCAAAACGTCGCAGAACATGAAACGAAAAGATCAATATCGTTCGATCTTCATAGTTTACACTAACGTGAAGAGTATTCCTTTATGTAGTGAGAGAAAATATTCCTTCATCCTCGCGCGATCACCTCTGGACCTCATGCATCTCTGAGAAAGCAAAAGTGAAACTGTATCTCCCATCTACGTCACGTTCGTAGTTCCGGCCTGTAGAGGGAGACCTTGTTTATGATATCACAAATAGATATTTTAATAGCTAGAGGTTATGGCCATTGTTCTTAGTGGAAAACGAAGCTCATAAAGAGAGATGCAAGGGAATTCGCGGTTGTGGAGCTGTGACTACAAGCCGATATTTGACCATGAAGAGTAAAAATCTCCGACGGGAAATTGACTTCGGAACATTTCCGAAGCACGGAAAATGTGAAAGCTCGTGAGGCTTTGAAAATTCTCCATCCCGGAGAAACAGGGATGTTCCTCAACCTCGATTGTGAATAGACAAGAGAAGCAATATCTTGTCGTGCGTCAAAGACTATATCCACCCAAGGGTAGAAATTATTCGGACCAAAAGAACGAAAGAGACTTTCACTATTATTCTTTGATTTGAGAAACTTAGAACCCACAATTACCTCCTATTGTTTCATGCCAAACAATCAGCTAACCTCGCAGCTGGACTTGAGTTAACTAACAATATATTAAAAACTGAGAACGAACCCTATTTTACGTTGTATCTCTTATCTAATCCAGACAATTCATTGTTTAATTGTTTATGTTTACAACAAATATATTTTTGAATTGAATGAGATTCGACCGTTGAAGTATTACACGCTACCGCATCAACCTGCGACACTGGCCTCCATTACAACGTATCCTGTTTATAAGAAGGTCTGCTTACCCCCGCACAAGAGAAAGAGCAAGAAGACAATATTACAGTTAAATGCATTAAGTAACAAATCCTCATTATTAAGTACTTTTAAATAGTGAGTATTTCGTTAAAGTGTTATTTGATATAAAGTTATTTCATATATTATACTGATATTTTATTAACCTCTTCACTTCCTTTAAATCAATAAAGTATGCAAATAATAAATGTATAACCATATCAGTATATTATTACAAACGTATAAAAAGAAAAAAAAATTGTAAAAATAAAAATAATTTTTAAACACTAGATAACGATACCATCAGGGAAAGGGTGGGGTGGTTCGAGGAATGACAACATATGATATCGAAAGAGGCGGGGGGGGGGGGGGAGGATCCGAAACTCCCAAAAAGTTGATAACGTTATATATATACAGTCCATAACGTCTCGTGCGCCATTTTTTCCCGGTCCCAAGAAAAATCCCATATCAATTACATTAAGAAAACAATTTTGTGTTACAGTTTCCTGCATTCTTCGTTTCTACAAATCCTCGGTCTGCAACTAAGCGCTGACATTGTCCTAGCTCGCATCGTTCCTTTTCCTTACGCCAACGAAGCCTATACAAATGTAGAAGAAATAATTCAAAATACACAATTCATTATTTCCTCAATTTTAAAAATTTTCTTTATCTATACGGTTAAAAAAAAAAATCTGAAAGTCTCATTTGCACTGAAAAAGTTACCATATTTGGACGTTGGTTTCGTATATACATATTTTATAACAAAGAAAGAACTTTGTGAACTTTTGCTAATGAAACTTTTCATAAATATGCATCTCTTTTCATCTATCATCTTTGTAACTGTATACATTCTGTATAAAAAGTACCCGGAATTGTTAAATAAAACACAAAGATATTCAGTTATTCACAATTTTTTTACGGTTTTAAAGTAGACCCTATAGAGTTCAATACAACTATACCGTATTTTACCCAATCTTCCGTACATTTTTAGTAGGCTAATTGAGGTATGCTTTCAAGCACACTCCGCGAATATCCTCGTATGGCTTCAATTGATTCAAAACACCTTCCTCGAAGCAGTAATTTTAGCTTCGAGAACCGCAACAAGTCACACGGGGCCACACCATTCGAGTACGATGTTTCGCCGATGATATTCGTTGAGTTTTCGGCCAAATCTCTTGCTAAACTATATCTTTGTGCAAAGGTGGATTATCGTGGTGCAAACTCCGCACGAAATTTCGATGGTTTTTAATATATTTGGCTCACTGAATTTCATTTAAAACACAAAATTTAAGAAAAATCGTTGTTCAACTAATTTTTTCACTGTGAAAAAAAGCAGAGCACCCAGAAGTAATGACTAACAAAACAGCTGCTGTGAACACACTAAATCACAAATAGCACTCAAAAACCGCTTTATAATTCTGTACAGAGGTACTCGCTTGCAAAAAAAAATGTTGTGATTTAGTTTACGGGCAACTTTTATATGATAAATTCTATCTACTTTTACACACAATGTACGTTTATGCAGTTTCACCCTACACACGCACATATAAATAAATATGTGCATGTGTTGCATGCGTCTATGAAGATCCAAATAAACTTCAAATGTGTGCGTGGTTGTAAAAATGTTGGCAACCCTTGCTTAACAGTCAATCCGAACGTGCTTCGTATAAAATATGTAGGAAATTTGAACTGGGATTACGACTTGTATCAAGATTTTATGACTTCTGATGGTAGAGTTAAAGAGTTGGCGAAAAACCTACGTATAATTTGCCGCATAAATTGTTAGAAGAGTTGAGACAAAACGAAATAAGACATCATTATTTTGCTCATCCGATTTTGGAAAAGAGAATTACAAAATAAAAAAAAACTTTTAGAAAAAACCCCTTAGAATAATAATAATAATAATAAAAAAAAAAGATATATACAACTGCACAAAATGGTATGCAAATGCGGCAAAAAATTGTAATAAAAAAAAACCTGTTTGCAGATGTGCAATCTTTAAGTTAAAATTTAATTTATTAATATTTTAATAAAAGTTGATAACATCTTTCATTATACAAATTTTCAAATTCTGCTTTTTACGCTGATGCTAATTTCAAAATTGATTCACATTTGCTAGTCTGTCAATCAAACTCATTTCAGAGCTTTACGTTTCTTAAGTTAGAAGTATATACTACAGGATTACGCTCAACTATACCTATGACTTAATAAGTTTGGAAACTGCCTGATTGACAAATATAATTACAGCAGTTTGGAATAACCTCACACTTTTATTGCAGTTTGAATACGTAATCTGGCACAATTTTAATTACTTTTTATGAAAGTCAGATCCATTGTCAGGTGGAAAGTGCTCTATCGATAAAATATACTGAGTATTATATAGTACTGAAAGCACAGCAATTCTATTAAAACTCAATGATGATATGTTTAAAAAGTCTGTTTCTCATATTTGGCAAATGTGGAATAGTATGCGGGAAAATCTTCATTGATCTCTTTTTTTTCCAAGAAAATGTGAACGCAATCTTTTTGCGTTTTATCTGGAACGAAAAAAAGTGTAATACTCAATTATTTTTATAAAATTTAAAAAAGAGAAAATGAAAAAAGCATCGAAATTTAATGTAAGGCCTTTTTTATGTTTTGGAAAAAAATGACACAATTAATGGTTACAGGAAAAATAATGTAACAAAAGAGATAATTTCATCTAATTTCATTAAACATTACGATTAATGTACAGAAGAGATGAATTATATCTATTCGAGATATTTAATACTCTGTTTTACAAAATTAGGAAATCGTCTGTTTTAGAGAATTGAAGAGCTGAGAGGAAGAAGATGTTATTTAACAAAAATTAGAATTCGAGAAAATCGAAGTGAATGTTTTTTGTTGCGATTTATTTGTTTATTTAATTCCTTCTTAGTAGCATATGTTTGAATGTTAATAGGTGAGGCCAAACTCTTCAAAAAAAAAAAAAAAAATTAAAACTTAATTATTAAATATTAGAAATTATTTTTACCATTTAAATTCTTCAATATTAAAAGATAATGTCTCATATCTTCGATATTAAGAATAATTTTGGTATTTTAGTTTTACCATCTGATATAATACCTCATAACGCTTTCATCCATAAAATAAAACAATTTTTGAGAAAATGTATCGTAACATGTTCTTCGCACTAAGCTCTTCAATTAGAAAGACCGCAACAGAAAAGTAAGATAAGTGAAAAGTAGTTTTAAAGATTTTGTTAAGACAATTACATCATTTGTCGTGCAGACACAAGAAAAAAACTAAATGATTGAAGTTGGATTATAACTGAATGACACAGTTTGAAGTTAATTGTCTACAACAGTTCATTCGGAAACATACAATCTGACCATGAGATTTCTTTAAAACTGGATTGTTGAAACTGTGTGTCGTTATCTATTCATTTTTTAATGAAATACTCAACAGTATAAGATATTTTCATTTTTCTAGAACTTACTTCTTATTTTCTATTAATTACGAATATCACTACAGCCTAATATAATGCAAGTAATCCTGAAATATACACGTATAACTTTTCTAAAGGCTACTAAAGTAATTACTTTTCTAAAGGCTACACGCTAACTTTTCTAAAGTTACTAAGATTTATACAGGACTTCATAGGACACTTCAAATTAAATTGAACCGAAATAAAACAAACAGCGAAACTCAGATTGATGTTTCGATCAAACAAGTTACGGCATATAAAATTACATGTAAGAAAATCCCTTAATATCATTAAACAAAATTATATATGCTACAAGTGAAAGCAGTACATTTAAAAGGCTTATAGATATCTTTGAATTGAAGTTTAAAATAGTTTATAGTATGTAGAAAATAGTTTATTAGTCAGTAATGATCTTGATGTCACCGATCCTACACTATATGGTCAAAGGTGACCGGCCACTTGTGATTTTAGACGTTTTGTTAAATATCTAGAAAAATACATGAGGAATTAACCTGAAACTGCAGGTGTGTAAAGAGTATAGTATAGGTCATATATTTCCGTGAAGATTTTTTTCCCGAAACCCCATAGGGGACCGTCAAAAAAACTGAAAAAGAACAAATATCTTTTGGGTAACCCTGTAAAAACTAACGTAGCAAAAGCGTTCAAACTCGAGGTTATTAATAAGTGGCTTATTATAATATACTATGTTCATTTTTATGAGGATAGCATGTATACTCGTTAGAAATTCAGGTTTTTATAAAAACATTCCCAATTTTCGCCAAGTTTTTTGCTTATAATTTGCAGAGTTCTTAATATAAAAAAAAGTTATTTTCAGGAAATATGACAAACAGCATTGTACATAATACTCTGCAATCAGAATTAAAAAACAATAAAAATTGGATGAAAAATGAGCAAGTTTACTAAAATAGGGTTCACTGCGCATGCGCTAATTCAATTAAAATATAATGTGCATAATGCATTAGCTATGTATATAAAGCAACTTTTGTGAAAGTCTCAAAATCATAGCTTGAAAATTCTGAAAATTATCGTCGATAGAATAAGCTTGAAATCCGTTGCTTCCAAAAGGAAGCAAAAAGATGAAGGGTTGTATCCAAATATAGTAGCACGTGCAATATTGTGTACGCTATCTTGGCACTAATCAACAGATATTTAAAACAACCCCTCATCTTTTTGCTTCTTTATGGGAACAAAGGATTTCGAGCTTATTCTATCGACGATAATTTTCAGAATTTTCAAGCTATGATTTTGAGACTTTAACAAAAGTTGCTCTATATACTTAGCTAATATATTATGCATATTATATTTTAATTGCATTCGCGCACCCTTTTTTAGTAAACTTGCTCATTTTTCATCCAATTTTTATTGTTTTTTAATTCTGATTGCAGAGTATTGTGTATAATGTTGTTTGTCATATTTTCTGAAAAGAATTTCTTTTTATATTAAGAACTCTGCAAATTATAAGCAAAAATCTTGGCGAAATTTGGGACTGTTTTTATAAAAACCTTAATTTCTCTACGAGTATACATGCTATCCTCATAAAAATGAACACAGTATATTACAATAAGCCACTTATTAATAATCTCGAGTTTGAACGCTTTTGCTACATTAGTTTTTACAGTGTTATCCAAAAGATAATCGTTCTTTTTCAACAAAACCTTTTTGTCGTTGTTTTAAGCGTAAACGTATTAAACGTGCTGTTTGGATTAAAAATCATAAAAAGTCAGTAAATTAAAATACAGTTTTTAAGAAAATTACATTTAAAAGTATATTTTCTTCCCTATTCAACGGTGTAAAAATCTAAATTATGCGACGTTGAGAAGTATTTAAATTTTCAAAAAAAGTGAAATGGATTGATAATTCATAAAATCAATTTTGCGAAAAATGAAACAAACAAACAAAAGACGATGTTTTTTACATTTTCCATTTCAGAAATTATTACGTAGAAAATCGAGTTGAGTTGTCTAAACCGTTACTTCTAAAAAAAAAAACTAATTTCCTTGTCTTATAGGCAAATGATGTCGAAGGCATTTTTATGATTTTTGTTTGTTTACATAACAATATTAAACACGAATATTTGGATATGAACTATTAAAATACGCAAAACTTAAATACTAATACAAAAGGAGTTAAAATATTCAATGCCCCAGAGGTTTTTTTAATTTTTTCAATGAATTTCAAAAATGAAGGACTCACTGCGGAAATAATTGTTTACGTTATACGTTTGTCTTAAACATGATTTCTAAAATGGTTTTAAATTTGCTGAAGTCATTGACAATTTGTCACTTTTCAATGTTTTATATAAAAATATGCTCAACAGAAGTGATTTGGGGTATAAGAGATTTGTATTTAAGCCGATAAGTTCAAAACCCGTTCAATACCGTTTTCGCATGCACATCTCAAATCGAAATTAAGCTTAACGTAGCTCCACCTTATCGCCGACTGGTTGCCAATTACGCCGACTGGCGTAATTGGCAACACTGCTTCTATTGCATTGCATTTCGATATACAAGGTGGCCATAATGAAACTGACAGTACGCAGAGTGTTCTGTAGCGCGATCTAATTGAGAGAATGACGCAAAATTTTGCAAGAAGATTAAACATGATGGGAGACGAAGGATTCCGCGAAAAAAAAATAGTTCTAAAAGTCCCCACTTGGGGAATATGTGTCGGTATGTAACAGAAAAGTAAGTTTTAAAAAATGCAGAATCAGTACTAAAATCGTTTAATGTACAAAATAAAAGGTAATTTTATTTCAGTATTGATTCTGCATTTTTTAAAACTTTCTTTTCTGTTACATAGCACCACATATTCCCCTAGCAGTGACTTTTGGAACTAATGTTTTTTACGCAAAATCAGTCGTCCCTCGTCTTGTTTAATCTTCTTACAAAACTTGGCGTCATTCTCTCAATTAGATCGCACTACAAAACACTCTGGGTACCGTCAGTTTAATTATGGTCAACTTGTATTATACTTCGTGATGTCCTTAATGCAATCATCGTAATATATAGAAAGGATCATCATCTATTGCATCATTGCCTTCATATGAAAATGCCTACAAATATGCAAAAACCAAAAAGAATTTTGTGAAGGAATTATAAACACATACGGGAGATTCGCAAAAGGTGTGATCATTAAACGTTAACTATATGTAATTTTTTTAATTTTCAAATTTAAGGCCAATTTTTTTTAATAGTATAGTATTTTGTCTATAAATATAATATATAAATATTTTTAATAGTATGTCTACAAAATTATACACAAACATTAAAAGACAGCAAGTATTCTGGAAAATTAATTATTAAAGCATTTAATTAGCAGTTGTGTACGTTACAAATTTTGGACATTTTCTCGCACGTACGTTACAGATTTTGGACGTTGCTCTTAGTATTTAAAAAATTCTTAAGACTAAGAATGTAGTAAATGTGTCCTATAATTGTATGTGTATACATATATATATGTATAATTAACTTTTTGTTATCCAGTAATAATAATAATAAAATCAAATGCTTTGTTACGTACGTTACTTTCGGACATAACAAAATACAGAAAAATTCTTTATAGAAAAGTCTTTCTATCTTCAAAAAAGAAATAGATAAGCCTGCCATCTCTTAACGAAATTATCAAAAAATCATCCGTTTCCTTTATGCATTCGTTGTTTACCATTAGAACCACCTGGAAAAAAGTTAAAACTCTTTTTCTTGGTGGTACATTGGAGCAGTTAACGTTATGAATGTCCGAAATTGGCCTCTTTAGCGTAAAATAATAAAATTTTAAGATATTTATACAAAGCTTTTACAATAACTTGTCATTTTATGTCTCTGAATAGAATTAAAAACTCAGTGTAAAAAATAAATAAATAAAGTCAATGATAATTAAAGTTATGTTTGAAAGGCTTAAAGTTATGACGTGTGTCCAGTGCCCACCTTTTGAGAATCGCCCATACAAATTTGCATGTCTTAACAATGTGGAAATGTGGCTAATTAAGTAAAAATATTGCTTAAACTTGAAAGTGCTAATATTCAATTTTTAAATAAACCATTTATTACGCATGCGGGACATAATTTTTTTAAAGCCATTTTTTGTGTGATAGGTATCGCACCATTTTTCGGTGTAACACCTATCTTATGAACGCTCATCGTTTGTCATTTAAAAAAATATTCCTGGCTAAATAAAGATGGCATTAGAGAAGCAATATTGCCTTCTAACCAGACTTTTTCTGTAATATCTTGTTTGAGCATTTTTGAACAAAAGAGACAGAACTTGAGAACTGAGATTTCTACTTCGAATTGAAACTAAAAATTATTTATAAGTATCCAATGTAAACTATTTACATAAGGGTCAACCATTTCAAGTGGTCCAGAAAACGTCATACTCGTTGCTCGACCATTTTTAAAAAATCTGAAACTTTTTGTACAACAACCATAACATGATGGAAGTTCAAAATGATTATTATTTTAATTTTATTAATTTTTGCTTGTGCATGGCGGCCATCTTTGTTTCATCGTCTGCAGCAATTTTCTCACAAGAAGGGTTTACGGAATTGTAAATAATTCATCGTTTATTTATCCAATTCAAGTGCGGATTAAAGCTATTTGTACAGAATACATTGGGCTAAAAATTTGGTAATGGAGTAGTTTCCGAAACTAAATGCTTATTGGTAAAATTTAAGCATAAAGTTTCAGTTTTTATCCAAAATTTGTCCGTTTACAAAAGGAAATTTTTCTAGCAAGGAAAACTGTCAACATGACATAATTTTTTTTTTACAAATAGGCCGAAAGTACTTGTACTCACACGCCGAGTTCCAGATCTGGGACTTGCTTTCTCTTCGCTAAAAAAAATCCCAATTTTTTCAAAAATGACAAAAATCGCACTTTTCAGGCTTTGATATCTCTGGTGGGGCACGAGATAAAAATCTGAATTTTTTTTTTATAAGAGTATTGTATGGTAGTGTTATGCACAAGAAATTTCAGGATGGAGATTTGACTACAAGCTGAGATATGGCAAGGGCAACATGTCAAAACAATACTGCCAAACTATTGTTTTGTTGTAGTATTTATCTCAGAGTATCATTTCAATTTATTTTTTAGATTATCTTTAATTAATAGTAACAGAAAATAAATCTTTTGCAATTAATTAAAAAAATAATTATGCCTAAGGCTTACATTTTGTATGGTTTCAGTAATTTTTATTGTAAGTAATTTTATTAACTAAAAGAAACCTCAGCACTTTTACATATATATATATATATGTACAAGACCTGAGACAAAAACAGAATAGGGAAAGAGAAAAGCTGTTAATGTTGGCATACTTGTTGATACATGATCAAACGTGCTAAAACAGATTCCTGCTTGTTGGTTTAAAAACAACAATTTTAATGCTGCTTGCCAGTCCCTGAAACTTGTTCCTACCATAAGTATGTTCCTGTAAATGAAACATTATGGGATGTTACCATGCATCAGCCTCAAGTAATTTTCAGAAAGTAAAGATACCCAAAGCCTTTTCAAAATTTATACTGCAGAAAAATCACATTTTTTCATAAGAAGTAAGCTAGGAATTAGTAATGAATTGAGACTTGCACATAGTGATTTCAAAGTATATTTCTATGAGCCAGCAGGGCCAAGTTCTTCAATCAAGTTATCAAGAGATGACAAGACTTGGTTCCTGCAAATAAAATTTTGAGAAAGATCAAAATTGTGGTTTTTGAACCAACAAGCAAGAATGTGTTTTGACACGTTTGATCATGTCTCAATAAGTATGACAACATTAACAGCTTTTCTTTTTCCCTATGTTGTTTTTGTCTCAGGTCTTGTATAAAAATATTTTTTTTTCTTTATGTAAAAGTGCTGAGGTTTCTTTTAGTTACTAAAATTACTTACAATAAAAATTACTGAAACCATACAAAATGTATGGCCTTAGGCATGATTATTTTTTTTTTTTATTAATTGCTAAGCTTTGCAAAGGGCTTTATTTTCTGTTACTATTATTTAAAGATAATCTAAAAAATAAATTTAAATGATACTCTGAGATAAATACTACAACAAAACAATAGTTTGGCAGTATTGTTTTGACATGTTGCGTTGCCCTTGCCATATCTCAGCTTATAGTCAAATCTCCATCCTGAAATTTCTTGTCCATAACACTACCATACAATACTCTTATAAAAAAAATTTCAGATTTTTATCTCGTGCCCCACCAGAGATATCAAAGCCTGAAAAGTGCGATTTTTGTCATTTTTGAAAAATTTGAGATTTTTTTTTTAGTGAAGAGAAAGCAAGTCCCAGATCTGGAACTCGGCGTGTGAGTACAAGTACTTTCGGCCTATTTGTAAAAATAATTATGCCATGTTGACAGTATTCCTTGCTAGAAAATTTTCCTGTTGTAAACGGGTTAATTTTGGAAAAAAACGGAAACTTTATGCTTAAATTTTACCAATAAGCAGTTAGTTTCGGAAACTACTCCATTACCAGATTTTTAGCCCTAGTGTATTCCGTACAAATTGCTTTAATCCGCAGTTGAATTGGATAAATAAACGATGAATTATTTACAATTCCGTAAACCCTTCTTGTGAGAAAATTGCTGCAGACGGTGAAACAAAGATAGCCGCCATGCACTAACAAAAATTAATAAAATTAAAACAATAGTCATTTTGAACTTCCATCATGTTAGGGTTGTTGTACAAAAAATTTCAGACTTTTTAAAAATGGTCGAGAAACCAGTGCTGGACCACTTGAAATGGATTGACCCATAATACTTTTAACCAAATATTCAAGCCTAGGTAAGCCAATTTCAGTACTTTACTAGCAGGTAGTTTATGAGATCTCAGCCCAACAACTTGAAATAAAAATACGTGATCCAAATATACGCATTCTGAACAGTCGATGTATGATACAAAATGGACTTTGTCGATGGCATTCAAATTCCACTACTTCCCTGTTAGATGTAAATGGCTTCCATAAAGTGTTATCTCGATATCATCAGCATATCATATATGCCTTTTCTTACTTGTCTCGGAGAAGTTATATTCCAGGAAGGCACACCCATTTGGAAACGCAGGAGTTGTCTAGCATTTTATCTGATTGACGTTATGAAAAAAAAACAATGAACGCATTCCTTCAACAATAATCTTGCGTCATGTACGATCAATATTTTCTATAAATGTTATATGCAACCAAGTAATTTTAAAAACTATATTAAAATTTTCCACATTACAGAGATTCATGGTTCTCTCTCAGGTCGTATTGATTGCAGCACTGGGTCACCTGTTGGACAACCCTACTTTCGATATAAAATTAATTCTTATAAAAATTTTAAAAGGATTTTTTCATTGCATTTTTTTGTAAATAATTTTGTAAGTAATAAATAATGTATTACTATGTCTAAATACTCCATGCAATATTCTTACTACTATAAATTATTATTATTTTTACTCTCTCTACTTTTAGAAAATATCAAGACGATAATTGTGGAGAACATAAGTCATTTCAACTCCGGCTATTTTGATTATGATGCTGGTTTGTCATTCACGTATTTCTTTTACGATGAGTTGATTCCAGTAGCTATTGTGTATGGAATAACTCTAGTGGTGGGTCTTATTGGAAACTTATTAATAATCTACACAGTTATGAGCTTTAGAAAAATGAGAACCATTAGCAACGTCTTCCTGGCATCATTGGCGACAGCAGACCTGCTTGTGGTATTAATTTGCGTCCCTGTCAAGGTAAATATATACCTGTATATAATGAAATTTAATACAGCTTTGCTTTTAAGTCTAATACAAAGGCGGAGTGACGCTTTAAATTGGGTGGCAATCTGTCCATCCATTTTAGGAGAGATATCCACATCAAATCGAGGAGAGGTGGCCACCTATATTCAATATTTCAAAATTATATGGAGTGAGGATTTTAACTAAATATAATTATTTTTAAAATAATTATATATTTTTTATGTTTATAATTATATTAATTGATATAATTATTTAAATTTTAACTAATATGAATATTTCAATAGCAATAACATAATAGGGCCTAACGATGTATTTTTTTTTTTTCAGAAAATATTGAAAAACTTCGGAAACGTTCATTCCAGAAACAGATAAAGTTGATAAATAAACTTAAAGCCGTGAAAAATCTAAAATAAACGCGACAAAAATCAAACAAAACATGACACTTCCAGTAGTAAAGGAGATGAAATACATTTGAAATTATTAGGTTCTGCAGATTCCGAGGGAATAGAATTGGATGAGGATCACTATGTTGGTTGTGGAGAAGAATATGATACCATAACCAAAAAGGATTACTGTGCCAGAAATGGTTCCATGAAACGTGTACAAACCATCAAGATCTTTGCCAAAAACGTGGTAAAATTATAAGAAAAGAGAAGGATTGAAATAATACTTCAAATTTTGTTTATTGAGTTTCATTCACTCATTTTCCGTCATATAACTGCATCTTTACAAATTGGTATATGTTTTTCATGATTAACTATATGAAATGTGTTTTTTTTTTCTATTTAAATTAACTTTTTCTTTCTTGTATTGGATGGCCATCTCTCCTTGGCTTGAAGGAGAGATGGCCTTCTGCCATTTTAATTTCAATTTTGTTTCCCACTTTTTGTTTGCAATATTTAATTATTTTTTGTCCAAAATATCATGAATATATGTATAGGAATTTCAAATATGTATAAATATTTCTTGTATTTGCATTCTAAAAATTTTTATTTCAATCTTTAAAAATTATGGCCATCTATCCTAGAGTTACCCTATACTATAAATTGCCTTAAATATTTTTTGGTGGATTTCATACATTTTTTTAGAAATTTTAAATTATAATTAAATGAATATTAAACAAAAACTGTGCTTAATTTTTTTTCATGCTATTACATTAATAATAAATGTCTTCAATAATTCAATTAGACACTTATAAACTGTAATATGTAAATATTTCCTCAAACCACCTCTCAGCACCCCCTCCTTTAATTAATCAGAAATGAGATACTTTTATTGAAGCACGAATATTTAATTTTTCTTATAATTTTTATAATACAAAGTTGCATCTCATGAATTTGTTTACATAAATTATTTTACTATTATAAACATTGAAAAATAAACAGTGACTTGCTTACTAGGCGTGCTAAGAAAAGTATATTGTTTGATTGATTGTATTGTTGTTGAAAAATACCATATAAACTTACCTGGTAAACCTCCTAAAAGTCTATCCACATTTAGGGCATTCAGCTCGTCGCTAATAAGTATCTGAATAAAACCAAGTCCCCAAAATGCGGAGAATACTTTATGACTCGAATTTGAAAACTGGCTGCCTTTTCTTCTGGTAAATGAAACATACGTTGTAGTCCTTAACTTCCATAAGGTTATTTGATCTTGAAAGTTAAAAAAGAAAAAAATGTGAACCACCTTCGGGATTTTTTGTCGCATTTACAGGATATGGGGGCACTTTGTAATGAACGATACACATTTTAATGGATTTAACGATACACATTTTTTTTTAAGAAAATGTTTTAAATGCAGTGAAATGTTTTGCGTTTTATTCTTTAAGTTCGGATGCCTCATTATACGTATAGCCTTTATTTACAATTCTTGCATTAAGTTTTTAAGTAAAAAAGCATTGTCGCATTCAGGGTTCATCACAATGTCCTTAATTGAAGCCGAAATGATACAATCCATGACTACGCCATCTATGGAATGATGGTGAGAATCAATTTAAGTATCTAATATCTTTAACGATATTCTTCATTATTTAATATTGACAATATCAATAATACTTATTTGCGCATCGAAGCAAATATTTTTTGTTTCTCATGTATTTATTTTATGTCATCATATTTATTTTACATGTATTTAAAATCTTTATTGTGTATTATTTATACCTTATTTTTTAGTCAATTATAACTGATTTCGAAATTTTACTCGATTCATGCAGCATAAAAAAATTATTTTTCATATTTTAATATGTAAATACTCCCATGAATAACAAATTTCATATATAAAAGTTATACTTGATATATATATATATATATATATATATATATATATATATATATATATATATACACAGTGGTATTTGTATGGCTATTTTTTATTAGAAAAAATTGTACTTTTAGGAATAATTCAAAAATTACAAATTAAACCACAGTTTGACTAAACTTAATTATTACACTGCAATAGACAGAAATGAGATTTTAATTAAGAAGAAGAACTGAAACTAATTCTAAATAAATGATAATTTAGAAAGTATTTTGAGGCTTGTATGCTCGTTTCATACGTTCATTTCAGTATTCATAACACATTTACATCTTAAAATAAACCATCAGGTCAAATTTCAAGCTTCTTGTCTAACAGTATACCACCTCTCTGGTGTTAGTGGCACCAACATAAAATACCTATGTTGAAACACAGACTGTCACCATTAATTTGCCAACATTAACCTTGAAATCGGTTTGATATTTCCTAATATTCTATAGAAAACGTAATTTAGATGTGTTTGATTCGCAACCATTATTTTTGTAATCGGTTTATTATTTCCTGACATTGCATAGAATTGCATAATTTAGGGCTCTTTTAGAAGGCTTTTCGCTCCTTCCCTTCGCTTCACCTATTTTAAATTTTGAATTTAATTTCGACTGTTCTTAGAGGACATTTAAATTATATTAGTAATTACCATGCTATATTTCAAGTTTCTAGCCTCTTCAGTATCACAGAAATCGCATTTTAGAAAGTTTTTTTACTCCTGCAACACTCTAGTGGTTGTGGCACCGACAAAAAATATAGCTCATGTTTGAGCAGTTGCTATCAACATCAATTTGCAACCATTATGTTTGACATCAGTTTTGTATTTCATACGATTGCATAAAAATCGTAATTTAGAACTTATATGGAAGGCTTTTTGCTCACTTCATCCTTTTAAAATTGGAATAACCTTTCGACGGTTTTTAATAAGCATTTGCATCTTTGAAGTAATTACCATTCCATATTTCAAATGTAAGACCCTCTCAATAACACGAAAAACGCAATTTAAAACATTTTTTGCTCCTGTAACTGCCCCAGGTGATAGTGACAAAAACATAAAATTTAGGCTATGTTGGATCGGGGACTATCACCATCAATTTGAAACCATTTAATTTTTACACCGGTTTCTATTTCATGAGATTGCGCAGAAATTGCAATTTAGAAAGCTTTTCGTGCATTTTCTCCTTCACATTTTTCATCTTCATTTTAAATTTCAAATTTTTAAGAAACTGTTCTCAGCGAAAATTTACATCTTATATGTAATTTCCATGCCAAATTTCAAGTTGCTACTCGCTTCTGTATCACAAAAATCACAATTTAGAACGTTTTTTAAAATGCAACCGCAAGGTGGTAATGACGCCGACATGAAATAGATCCTATATTGGAGCAAGGGCTGTCATCATCAATTTCTAATCATTACTTTTGAAATAGGTTGAGTATTTTCTGAGATAGCGTTTTTCGTCCATTTTTACCCTTTTTAAATTTCGTATTATTTAGGAAACGTTCTTAGAGATCATTCATATCGTATAAATAACTACCATGTCTAATTTCAAGTTGCTAGCCCCTGCAGTATTACAAAAAACGCAATTTAGATCGTTTTTTGCTCCTTCGCCCCCTTTGGGGGTAGTGGCACTGACATGAAATGCAGCCTATGTTGGGCTGTCACCATCGTTTTCACACTATTATATTTTTTAATCGGTTCGGTACTTCCTGCGATTGCGTAGAAATCGCAATTTTGAAAGTTTTTTAGAACGCTTTTCGCTCGTTTTCACCCCCTTTAAATTTCGATTTTTTATGAAATGTTCTTTTTTCATTTGTATCTTATAAATAACTAGCGTGCCAAATTTTGGGATTCTAGGCCCTTCAGTAACACAAAAATCGCAATTTAGAACGTTTTTTGCTTCTGCAACCCCTAGGTGGTAGTAACACCGACATGAAATAGCTCCTATGTTGGAGCAAGGACTGTCATCATCAATTTCCAACCATTACTTTTGAAATCGGTTGGGTACTTTCTGAGATTGCGTAGAAATCACAATTTAGAACGCTTTTTAGAACGCGTTTCACGCATTTTCACCCCTTTTAAATTTCGAATTTTTAAAGAAATGTTGTTAGAGATCATTTATATCATAATAGAAACTACCATGCACAAATTCAAGTTGCTAGCCCCTGCAGTATCACAAAAAACGCAATTTATAACGTTTTTTGCTCCCCCCTCTTTGGTGTAGTGGCACTGGAATAAAATATGGCCTATGTTTGACCGAGGCCTGTTGCCATCGTTTTCACACCATTTTTTTAAAAATTGAATTGGTATTTTCTGAGATTACGTATAAATCGCAATTTAAAACGTTTTTTAGAATGCTTTTCGCGCATTTTCACCCCTTTTAAAATTCGACTTTTTTAAGAAATGGCCTTAGAGAGGCTTCTTTAGAGAGAGAGTATCTTATAAGTAACTACCATTCCAAATGCTATGTTTCTAGGCCCTTCAGTAACACAAAAATCGCATTTTTAGAACATTTTTTGCTCCTGGACCTATTTTGGCCAGTGGCATGGACATAAGATATAGCCTATGTTCTAAGTTGGACTAACACCATCATTTTGATACCATTACTTTTGGAATCGGTTGGGTAGTTCCAGAGTTTACCTCGTACAAATAAACAATTTTACCTCTTTATAATTTTAGTATAGAAGATATATATATGATCCAAAATAAAGGAAAAAATGATGACTCTTTATTTAAAAAATAAACGGTCAAGTGTGAGTATTAATCGCGCACAGAAGGTTCCGCACAATAATATATGAAGTAGTAAGTGTATTATTAAAAAAATACCGTTGCTAAATGAATAATAAGATTTTGTAAAAACTATACAACGTAGGGTTGGGTATAGCTGTATAGTATATAGGGTGCAAAGGAAAGTCCCTTTAACCTGAAAATACTTGCGAGCGGAGAGAGCTACAGCTGTACAAGTGAGGTAACGGTACAGTAAAGCGACTACGCCCGACCTAACGCAAACGAAAGCAGCACCCTTGACGAAATTTAGAACATAGCCATTGCAAATCGAAAACGAAAACTGGTAGAGCAAATTTTCCAACTAGAAAGTTCTGGAGCATCAAATAATTTGTACGAAACGACATTTTGTTCACACGGATAACATAAATCGTCGCCTGCATACCCAAAAATGTTCGAAATCGATGAGCGACGATTCTACTTAGCCTATTCACATTCCGGAAATCTAGCAGTCTACAATTGCAAATTGTGACGTTGTACTGTGCTATAATGTCTGTAAAGACATTACAGCACTTCTCAATGTTAATTTAACATGGAAAAGCCTATGGAGATCATAACTTTTTCATTTTTTCTTCCCACCTTTTTGCCCCTGATGCCACTCATTTTTTATTCTTTACTAATTTTAATGATATTATAAATTTAAAGCGTAAAAACGATTGCCTGATGTCAGGGTCAAAACGAATGGTAAAATGCCTTTGCATATAAGTGAATTATAACCCAGAGAGAAACATGGGCCAATTTATTTTTACATTATTCAAATATTTTTCTTAATAATTCCAATTTTCGCTTTTTTCATTAAAGATCAACGGACATTTTTCATAGAAAATGTAACATTTTTGCTTCATTGTTTCAAAAATTTCAAAAGCCGTAATAATAATTTATTTCTTTTTAGTTGAAAGATTTTCACGTGAAATATTAAATTCAACTAGTTTTTTTTTTTTCAAAAATTAAAAAGGTGAATATGGCGTCATAGTGGAAATAAAAAGGATATTTTCAGAATAAGTTTTTGCTTTGGTCAAGTTTCTAATGGATAGCTATTTTTACTCAAGGTAGCAAGCTTAGTTAGGAATTACATAACTTAAATTTTAAAACGTATTTTTTTTCCGAGATGAGAACTATTTATACCCCAAGTTAAACTTAGGTAATAATTTTCTGATGTGTTTACATCACCCCTTAGAGAAAATAGGGTTTAAAAATTTATGTAAAATATTTATTTTTTATTTTTTACTGTATCACAGCTATAATATTGTTAAATATTAGCAGTAAGGATTCAACACAATTTACATTTCTATTCATAGTGTTCCTGAGTGGGAAATAGGGTATCTAAATTTAAATTAAGTAAATTTTTTATGTTTTGATTATAGATTTTTTACGTTCAGATTGGAAGTTTTTGTCCAAACTACTGCAACCTGCATTACTACAGTAGTGAAACATTTTGAATTACACATTGGTAAACTGCATCCCACATTGTGATGCAATACCGCATACATCAACGCCTGATGATGATACTCTCCATTAATTTTGAAATGCGTTCGTCTAAGTGCAGTAGTTATTAAAAAACTTGACATATTAAACAAAAACCTAATTTGAAGAACAAATTAAAAAAAACAAAATTTATTTCCTACATTGTTTAAGCCCGAGAAGGGACAGATATTAAGATATTTCATTCAATTAGTTTTACATTTAATGTTAAATTTTTGTAACAAATTAGTTAAGACAATTGAAAATTAAAAATTAAAAATAAAATTCACACAATATGATACGTAAAACACCCTAGAAAATTAGATTCCGTTCAAATGAAATCGAAATAAATCTTAGACTTTTTTTAAGTTTTATATTTTGCACGCATCTTATCATTTTATGCACAATTGTCAAAAACATAATGCAAAATCTGCAATACAAATATTTTCAATTAAAAATGGAAGAAGTCTAAGATTTATTTCGATTTCATTTGAACGGAATCTAATTTTTTAGGCTGTTTTAAGTATCATATTGTATGAATTTTATTTTTAATTTTTAATCTTCAATTGGCTTAACTAAGTTGTTACAAAAATTTAACATTAAACGTAGAACTAATTGAATGAAATATCTTAATATCTGTCCCTTCTCGGGCTTAAACGATGTAGGAAATAAATTTTGTTTCTTTTAATTTGTTCTTCAAATTATGTTTTTGTTTATCCTATATGCATTGCTTCACTTATGTACATTTCTTTCTGAAACTTCTAAGAATGATATAAAATGAAAAGTCGCGTAATAAATTCAATAAACTTTTCAATAATTAGTGATAATTGAATTTAGGATAATGATAATTTAATTCGAAAACAGATCGTAGTAATGATTTATGATTCATTTTAAAGAGTGGTTTAAAATGTAACATCAGCGAAAGTCATAATTCATACGTGAAGAAAGAAAAATATTAAAACGTATAATTTTTTCTGATATCACATAAATATTTACCTTTTTTGCTGATTAAGTTTCCTTCACTATACAGAATGTTTTATCACGACTATATAAATTATTCAGATAAAAAATTCTGTCTTTGTGCATAAAAATAGACCTAATAACCATATATCTTTACAAAGCACTGTTTTCGAGAAAAATGAAAAGAAAAGTTGTGATATCACATTTGTGCAACGAAAATAATCGTATATAATATGAAAATGTATAATACCAGGAGAAATCCCTGCCAGGATCAAGAGATGCCATACCTGCTGCTTCCCGAGGCGAAGCCTGCCGAGGCAACAGGAAATTATATCAGAAGCGGCACCGGCACACCACCGCTGGGAGCATAGCAGGAAGACCAGCCTCCACTCAAACGTCTAGGTCCGTCCCGCTTACAGGATTCGCTTGCAAGTAAGGGCTGCACTGGATGACACCGTGAGCGTCAGTCAACGCCCATACCACAAAGCAGAGGCTGCCTTCAGGGAGGACTCTGAGAAAGAGATCCGAATTCTCATTACGCACAAGTAAAAGCCCTGAAAATCCCTGTGTGGTCACTCCGTCTCAAGCCCACCGCTACAGTGACCTCAGATTACTCATGTAGCTGTCGAAGAGGCACAACAGCATACTCTGCTCCCGGTCATCTTCCACATTTCCGTGGCCAAGTCAAGAACACAAAGTAAGGCTGAGACACTCCCGCCGACCGCATAATGAGTGCCTGGGTTCGAGTTTTGGTACTACCTTAATCCCTTTCGCTAGATTTTGTCCGAAGACTAGGCAAAGAACTTTCTTTGGATTAATTACGAAAACACCTATCCCCAACACCGCAGCTCTCCGCCTTCTTCCCCAAGAGAGTCAAGATGGACCATTCTAGAGACTCCCGCTTCTGGTCACATTTCCGCGCAACGGTCACCCCGAATGCGGTATCCGGGCCAGACTCCCTGTTATCTTCCCCACTAATGGCACCGATTAGGAACCACTTGCAAGGAAATCAAAACGTAGTAGACATGCACAGATTAAAAAAACTTTAAATTGACACAGATGTGTGAAGCACAGCTGTTTCCATTTGAAAAAAAAAATATTTTGTATACACCCGATGTGACGTCATACATTTTTTCGCATTCAACTCGAAAACAAGGTTTCGAAAAGGTGTGGTTATTTCGTCAACTTTTATAAACTCAGAACAATTTTTTTCTATCTACAGTTTATGCTGTCTTGATAAAACATTCTCCATATAATTGTTTTAACTATAGTAAAATTCGGTTCATAAAATAATTTTTTCTGCCAATATTGCCTTTTTATGTTGCTTACATATTATGATAATAAACTCTAAAATATAATTCGAACATATATTTTCAGCAATTTTATGAATATTAAAATATTTCTTTGTGTACTGTTTTACAGTTCGCTCAGTTATTTTCTTACTCTTGGACGCTGGGAGAATTCTGTTGCAAGTTTGTTCACTATATCCAGAATTTGTCAGTAATCTGTTCGGTTCTTACTCTTACATCTATGAGTGTTGAGAGGTAAGGTGAATATAAAAGTTTATGAAATATATATATATTTAATTATTAACTAATCATAATAATCTTTGTTACAAAACCCGATGCAAGATAATAGTACACTGCTCAAAAAAATTAGGGGAGCAAGCAAAAAAGTGAACAGAACCATGCGAGATAGCCATACATGGGCATAAAATGGAGAGTACACGTGTATCAATGCGCATTACAGAGAAAAACACGCAAAATATGTTTTAAGGATGCTTTAATTCTTTGAAACGATGTAAAGAACATGAAAAAATGGTTTAGGCCAACAATTTGGTTGCATGTAAATGACAAAAAAAGTATTGGTTAGAAATGATGCAAGGTGTTTAATATAGCGTGTGGTGTCCTCGAATAGATAAAATTGCTGCACACCTGTTTTTTATGAATTCGATGACATTATCCATAAGACTTTGGAGGATACTGTCCCATTCCTCAAAAATTGCAATTTCCAAGTCCCGGACAGTAAAAGGAGGCCTTGATCTCGGTGCAATGCGTCTTTCGAGTGTGTTCCAAACATTCTCGATCGGATTTAGGTTAGGAGAGCATGTTGGCAATTCCATACGCTGCATTGTTTCAGCTCTATTCATGCTTTGCACAAGATGAGCGTATGCTGCCTGGCATTATCATGCATGGAGACAAAAGAATCAGCAATGGCTGCAGCGTAAAGTACGAAATGAGGTCTCAGTAACTCTCCTGCATACCTTTGAACCGTCAGTCGTTCTGAATGTTATGCAGGTCCGTACATCCCCCTATGCTGATTCCAGCCCATACCATCCTCCCACCTTGTCTGTAATGCGATCTTTAGCGAACGAGTGTAGGATTATTTCGAGTCCTCCTTTCCGTCCATACCAAAACACGTCGAATGCCACTTTCATACTGAATAGGGACTCGTCTGTAAACGACACTTGACTCCAATCACGCTGCTTCCAATCTCAATGTTCAGTTGCCCAACTTCTTTGGGCCGCACAGTGCCTCGAGGTGAACGGAATATACACCATTGGCTTACGCGCATAGAAACCACCCTGATGAAGCCTATTTCGGACTGCTTGGCTGGTCACCCTTCCTCCTGTTGCCAATAACATGTCTTTGCAGCTGAGTAGTATTGCCTATTCTGTCTCGAAGAGCTGTTAATAGGATATATCGGTCATCAGCAGCTGTGGTAGCACATGGCAGACCCTGGTCGAAGTCTAACTTTTCGTGTTTCTTGGATTGATTCCACAGCCTTGCTGTGACATTTCTTGAGACTCCAACAGCGTCCGCTACACTTCGTTGTGTTTGCTCGGATTCAACAGTCCTGATAATTCGCCAAACGATTAGATTCCAGTAAATCACGTTGTTGTGCCATCTTCAAGATCAAGGGGGAGGGGTGCGGGAGGTGGATAACACGAGTAAGTGGTCATAAGCCTTTCCAACAATATGTCACATGAGGGGGTCTCGGCTAAATTTAGAAAAACACCCTCGTGGGGGAAAAGTGGGGGGGCGGTCACCGGAGGTGCATTACATCAATAAGTAGTCACATACCTTTCCAACGATATCTCACATGTGGGGGTCTTGGCTAAATTTGGAAAAGTGTCCCCCGGTGGGGGGGTCAGAATGGGGGGATGGACACCGGAAGAGCATAACATCAATAAGTAGTCACAGACCTTTCCAACGATATCTCACATGAGGGGTCTTGGCTAAATTTGAAAAAGCGTCCCCCGGGAGGGGCAAATTGGGGGAGACTGTCTCCGGAGGTGCATAACATCAATAAATAGTCACAGACCTTTCCAACGATATCTCACATGAGGGGTCTTGGCTAAATTTGGAAAAGTGCCCCCCGGGAGGGCAAAGTGGTGGTGGGGACACCGTAGGTACATAACATCAATAAGTAGCCACAGACCTTTCCGACGATATCTCACACGAGGGGTCTTGACTAAATTTGAAAAAGTGTCCCCCAGGGGGGGCAAAGAGTGGGGGGGACTGTCACCGGAAGTGCATAACATCAATAAGTAGTCACAGACCTTTTCAACGATATCTCATAAGAGGGGTACTGACTAAATTTGGAAAAGTGTCCTCCGGGGGGTCAAAGTGGAGGGGGGCGGCCACCGGAAGTGCATAGCACTAATAAGTAGTCACAAACCTTTCTAACGATATGTCACATGAGGGGTCTTGGCTAAATTTGGAAAAGTGTCCTGAAATTTCATATATTATAAATAATATTTAGCGTAGGGCTCCATAAAAAAATCCGATCTAAAATGATAAAAGCGGAAAAAAACTACCCTCGCAGTGGGGGCCAAATTGGGGAGGGGAGGAAGAAAGTCTCATAATATGAAAGAGTCATCCGAGAGCTTACCGATGACATATCACATGACTGGTCCAAAAAAAGTTTGAAAATTGCTCCCCCTCTCTCCCCCCGTGGGCCCACTCTTTCTCCCCGGAATTCACACAGCCGCCACTTTAAAATTTTTATGTTCAATAAATAATATTTACCGGAAGACTGCATAAAAAACCCATATATAAAGTGATATTTAAATTTATTATAGAAATCGGCTACGGTTTTAAAAATTTGTTCGCCCCTTCCCCACCCCCCTTTGAGCGAAGACAGGTTCATAGTATGAAAGAGTGGTCAAAGGGCTTTTCGATTATATGCCACAGGAAGGGTTCGGTAAAATTTTTAAATTTGCACCCCATGAGTCCACTCTCACGTCCTCCTCCCTCGAAATCACCCGACCCACCTTCCTCTTTGAAAATTTTATATTTAATAAATAATTTTTATCGGAGGGTTCCAGGTATGTGACATCTTGGTAGGGCTAAAATAAGAGAAACTTTGAAAATTAAAGCTTCATTTCACAGCTCATTGTCATGCCTTTTTCTCTATCTCGTCCCTTGGTACTCTCGATAAATTTTCTTACTTTTCTTCTCTGCCGAGGACGAGAGAAATCCTCGAAAAGCTTCTCATAGCGAAATGTTGAAAAGCGCGAGAGAAATCCTCGAAAGGCTTTTCATTGGGAGATTTCGAAAAGGACGAGAGTAACAAGCGAGAGGAAAGGTTGAAAAGGGCGAGAGGAAACTCTCGAGAGACTTCCCATCACGAAAGGTTTAAAACCGCGAGAGAACCAACCATCGAACAGCTTGCCATCTGGAAGCGTCGAAATGCTGGAAAAATCATCGAGATGAGATTTGCCGAAATGCGAGATGGAAATGAAGCTTTCAGAGTCAAACTTACCGCATTTCTGGTTTAAGTCATAATTTCTCAAAGGAGTCCATCTGCTTATCCAATCTCTTTTTAGCTCACAGGCTATCTAAGCCTGAGAGCTAATGTACCCGTCGGTTCTGTGTGTATGCATGTACTGTACGTACGTACGTACGTACGTATGTATGTACGTAACGCGATAACTCTTGATTAAAATGTACGATTTGCTTCAATATTTTTTATGTTCATTCTGATAAGGCGTTCCGCTGTTTAGTTTTGACGGTTCATTGGTTAAGGATAAAGGGAGAGAAGGGGGGCTGGTCCCCCCCCCTCCTTAATTTAGATAAATAGGTTTTCATGCAGAATTCTTCGATTTGCTCCAAATTTCGTATACCGGTTTATTATGTTAAGGAGCTTCCCTGATTAAACTTGGAGGTTCATTAGTTAAGTATGAAGGGGGGAAAGGGGGATAGACCCCCTCCTTAATTTAGATAAATGGGTTTTTCATGCAGAATTATTCGATTTGCTCCAAATTTGGGATACCGGTTTATTATGTTAAGAAGCTGCCTTGATTAGATTTGGAGGTTTATGGGTTAAGTATAAAGGGGAGGGGCTAGTCTCCCCTTAATTTAGATAAAAGGGTTTTTCATGCAGAATTATTGGATTTGCTTCAAATTTAATATACCGATTTATTCCGATATGGCGCTTCCTTCATTAGATTTGGAGGCTCATTGGTTAAGTATACAAGGGCGAAAAGGGGGGCAAGTCCGCTCCCCTTAATTTAGATAAATGGATTTTCATGGAGAATTATTCAATTTACTTTAATTTTTTTTTCTATGTTTGTTCTGATAAGGAGCTTTCCTGATTAGATTTGGAGGTTCATTAGTTAAGTATAAAAGGGTTAAAGGGGTTAGACCACCCTTAATTTAGCGATATGTTTCTTTTTTTTCATGCAGAATTATCTGATTTGCTTCAAATTTGATATACTGATTTATTATAGTTAAGGAGTTTCCCTGATTAGATTTGGAGGTTCATTGGTTAAGTATAAAAGGGGCAAACGGGGGATATTTCCCTTCATTTATTTTTTGAGGGACATTATTCTTTGAAATAAGAGTGTAATATACAGTTAGTGTTAATAACCTGTGAGCTCAATGCCATCAGTTTAACTGGCACTTATCATTTTATTGCTATTAACCGATGTGGGTTATGAAGCATAGTGGTTTATGTATTCAGTTCTGTATAGTCCTAGTTTCAAACTTTACTGTTAAATTTAGTGTCATTTTTCCACGAATTTTCAATGTTTCTCTTATTTTAGCTCTGCCAAGCTGCCCCATACCTGGAGACTCAGATAAATACTATTTATTAAATATAAAAAGTTCAAAGAGCAAGGTGAGTGAATTCTGGGGTGCGCGAGAGTGCACAAAGGGAGGGGGGGGCGGGTAATTTTCAAACTTTTACCAAACCTCTCCTTGACATATCATCGGAAAGTCCTTTCACCACTCTTTCATATTATGAACCTTTCTCCTCCCAGAGTTCAATTCCGGAAGGGGTTCGGGGGGGGGGGGAGCGGTGCGGGGTGACTTTTTTTTTTTTAAATTGTAGAGATTTCTACAACAAATATCATTAAATGAGGTTTTTTAATGGAGCTCTCTGATAAATATTATTTATTAAATATAAAATTTTAAAAGTGGGGCTGCGTGATTTCCGGGTATATTCTAGGATAAAAGAGGGAACCCACGTGGGAGGGGTAGATTTCAAACTTTTTTGACCAGTCATTTGATCTATCATCGGAAAGTTTTCGGTTATCATCGCAAAGTTACTCTTTCATATTATGAACCTTTCTTCTTCCTTCCTTAGTTTGGCGCCCCGAGAGAGGCACTTTTCGAACTTTTTTGAAATCGTAGCGTTTTTAAACATTTTAGATCGGATTTTTTACGGAGCCCTCCGATAAATAATTTTTAATATATGAAAATTTCAAAGAGAAGGATGGGCAGGGTATATTTTTTTTTTTTGGGGGGGGGGGGCACGATAATTGGAATCCTTGGAGTTGGGACTCTTTTCTATCTTTTGCTGACACCCCTCATGTGATATATCATTGGAAAGCTCTGTGACTACTATTTCATTTTATATATCGCCCGCGCACCTCCCCTTACTTTGCCCCCGAGCGGGGGCACTTTACTAAATTTAGCCGACACCCCTCATGTGCCATATCGTTGGAAAGTCTTGTGACCACTTATTCATATTATGCACTTTCCTTGCCCCTCCCTCCTACTTTGCTCCCCGCGGGAGTTCGTTTAATGTATTCCAGTCGAAGACTTTATAAAAATGGGGAAATTAAAGATCCAATCTCAAATGATGTAGAAAAATCAATAAATTTTGATCCCTTTTATCATCCTTTAGTTCATATTTTTGCCCCTAGGGGGTGCTTTTGATTCTTATTTCTTTGGCCATTTTGGTACTAATTGCCGAAAAATTCTAATTTTTGATACTTAAACTCCCCTTACCGCTTCATAGCTACTCGCGTTTTTTCAGCTTTTTTCAACCAGGGAGCACCCTTACAAGACTTTTCCAGTCTTATGGCTCCTTTATAGTTTCCCTTTGGTTTGTTGTTTTTTTATTCCATCTGTTTTCAGTTACCCTATATTTAATAAAATCTGCCTTATATATATGTAAAAACAATTATTTCAATAATCGATTCTAGAACATCTTCTTTGTAGATTCTCGAAAGTAATCGATGACTGTATCGATTGTGTATTTTACGATAACGATTTTTTTCGATTGGTAAATTTTCGAGAATCGCCCATCACTAAGCCCTATCACTACTATGAAATTGTCGGCCAGAATAATAGCTAAGTTTTCCAATAACTGTTTTTAGCTTTTCTCGTTATAATCGATTGTAAAACATCTCGATTGTAGATTCTAAGAATTAATCGATGGCTGTATCGATTGTGATTTTTTACGATGACGATTTTTCTCGATTGTCGAATTCTCGAGAATCGCCCTACATGGTGCAGCTAAAATACTAAGATTCTATTTAGTCATGAAGATTTAAGACATTAATCATTAATATTTAATATTTTAATATTTAATAATGTCAATAATATTAATAAATTTAATATTTGAAAATTAAATATGAATAAGTTTTTCTTCGAGAGTTTAGTACCATGCCTGTTAATATTTTAAACACATGGTATCAAACAGACAATAAATCATTAAAATTTACAGCAAAAACTTTCACTTCAAATTTCTTCAAATGTAATTTTCGTTACTTAACATGTTCTTCCACTTAGCTCTTCAATTGTATTTTACAATTTAGACAGTGAAACAGGCGTTTCTGCGAAATCCCGATTTCTGCACTAATCTCCTTTTTCTATTTTTTGACTTCATAAACATTAATTTAAATGTGAAGTTTTCTTCATCTGCTTTCTACTACGCTTTAAATTATGGATGTTGTATTTTACGTGACTTATCGGAGTGAGCATTTGCGTAATTTCGCGAAAACCATATGCTCCCTTAATTGTTTTGAGCAGTGTATTTCTGACAGTATACAGATAACATACATAGATAATAGTCAAGTAGTGGTAGTGTGGATAAGCTATTCATCTATGCGGACATTTAAATACAAATGTAAATTCATATTATTGATGTAATTTTTTTTTAAACGTACTCATAATGAATTATTCTACTCAAAACATATGTAACATTTTATCTTCTGTAAAGAGATAGTGAGCTTTTTGCACGGTTTTAAGTAATTTTGACTTTTTTTTTTTTTTATTTAGCACTATTTCTGCGGGCGTCGAATGACACTTTTCAATAGATTTCGATTAATGGTTTTTCATTTGTAATATTTAGATTGAAACAATTACAAATCACTTTTATACATTCAAGACTTTTTTATGCTTATTAGGGGAAGTTCCGGTAGTATCGGAGGATTAAGCTATTTTGAATTGTTTAAAAATATATGGTTAAATTTGAATATTTACTACTCTAATGAAAACTTTAGCATGTTATTTCCATATATCAAAAAGGTCATTTCCCTTAGAATCATATTTATTGGGTTCTCTTTGACTTTTTATAAACCGTACAATTTGAACTTTCTGATCTTTGGAGGGTTGTATCGTATATGGTGTCACGCTTGAGAAAACACTTTTTTGATTTAGAAACAACTTATTGTTACTAAATTTGTTGTGGTCAATTACTTTTGCCTTTTCACTTTAACTTCTTGTTCGAAATTAAGCTTTCTTTTCATCGCTTTAATGCGATTTTCTTCCCTTACCTGTCTTTTTGCTTCTGCGATTTGTTCTTTCTCTTGTTTCTTTTCTTCTTGTCAAGTTGAGTTTTAAACGACGATGTGGTTAAAATTTAGTTTTTTTTCTCTACGATTTAGTCGTGTTACGAGCGTCGTACTTGAGGTGCTTGAAAAAATTTAAATCTCCCCTAAAATCCGTTTTCTTATGGAAAGTCTTAGGGCTGATTAATTACTACTACTGAGACTTTGTTATTGCTTTTTCTCTGTCTTTTCATATATTGCTGTGTTGAAGACTCATTCATGGGATTTGAGCAGTGTTGCCAGATTGGGGACTGTTTTGTCCCCAGATTGTTGATTGTCACCGCTTTTTTGAAATAGAAATATTCGGCCTATTTAAAAATAAATTAAAAATTCTGAAAAATAAGGCGAATTATACTATTTAAAAAAAGTGGTGACAGTCAAATAATCTGAATTAAAAAAGTCCCTAGTCTGGCAACACTGGATTTGAGACAAGGGGTTTTGACGCACCCGGTACACAATACATTTGAGTACACTGTTAAAATTTTGTAGCTTTTGCTGCATAGTCACTCCACCGCTTTTATAGAAAACGATTATTAGATTATATTAGGAACATTCACAGTGGTCAGAATAGCGATTTTCTATAAAAGCAGCGAAGTGATTATGCAGCAAAAGCTGCAAATTTTTAATAAATATCTTTCACCAGCTCCCTGACTGTCATTTCAGAATGTCGGGCTTTTTATGTAGCTTCTTTTATGTGAATTTCATTCCACTTATGACGTATTATTTCCATCCTGGAATAAAACAGAGAAAACCTTAAGAATTTAACTTATAAACCTGTAAACTTTTGTCCGATAGAACCCGAAAAATGCACTCCAAAGATTTGATTACCTATCACATGTGTTTTGCCAGGTCTAGACATTATGGCTTACAGTATAAAGCATGGTAATCCATACATTTAATAAAACACTAAAAACATTGTTATGCTAGGTTTCGTACAAGCTACGCAGTTCGTAAGTTAGCTTCGTGCACGAAAACCCCTCAAAAATTAAATAACTTCATTTCACTTTGAAACGCACAGACCCCTGTGTTCAATATGGCGTGAACATCTTCCTTCTGGATTAACCCTTTGAGCTTTGGTGGTTGAATTTCTTCCACTTCATTTTAATTTCGAAGTCACAATGGCACCAGAATATTCGATCAAATTTATAAGAAAAGAGAATAATGCATTTTTTCGTGTATATCGTAAACCAAATTTTTTCTTTGCAAAATACTGGTGAGAATGTGACATTTGGAAATTTTGAATAAATTCACCCACTACAGCTTAAAGGGTTAACAAATACGACAGTCGCGTGACAGGTGCTGCTACCAGTGGCCACAGCTTGAAACTCTACTTGTCCGGTACTACACAACCTTCTACCACATACAAAAACTACGAACAAAATAAAGATAAATCAAAACTTCAAGACTTTTTTATGCTTATTACATTAAAAAACTACGAGCAAAATATAAATAAAACAAAACTTTAAAAAGCTGTCATTTGACACCGATAGAAATAGTGTTAATTTCAATGTTTAGAAATCTGCAACAAACTGCCTAGTCATTCGAGATTTTTTAAAGATAAAGGTTACTTGACCATATTATAAAGTATGTCTGACCATAATTTTGACAACATTATGATGAGTTAAATTACAGTTATATAACCATTTTCTATGAACCCCGTCAACAGACTGGACAGTTTGTCGCAGAATTTTAACTGTGTAAAATATAGCTGCGCATCGAGCAAAGTACGCTATTCAAGGAGTTTTTACAAGCTAGTTTTAACAGTTTACGTATATTGTTGTGGAATGTTTTTTAACAATCAGGGCTCGCACCGTTCCTAAAATTTTCGCACTTTGCTACCAGTATTTTAAATAAGAATTCTTCGTGGTAGATTCATTTAACATCTATAATAGATTCATACAACAAAGATTATCATTTTAATTTAGTGGTAGCAAAGAGCGAAAATTTTAGGAACGCTGCGAGCCCTGAACAATAATAAGAATAAAAGTAAAAGTAAAAGTTTTTTTAAATACTCTTTTATATGCATGTAATGTTTATCTTAAAAATCATGCCTCCAGGGTTCACAGCGTTCCTAAAATTTTCACACTTTGCTACCACTATTTTAAAATGATATTCTTTATTGCAGTATAATTCTATTACAGATGTTTAATTAATATACCACGAAAAATTCTTATTTAAAATACTAGTAGCAAAGTGCGAAAAATTTCGCCGCACTGCGAGACGTGCGCATCATTCGTTGATTGCAACTCACATTTTCCAAAACAATTCCATAAAAATAAATTAGCTTGCGTGGTCTTAGTTTCACAAAATTGACTGTTTCGACTTACAGTTGGCAGAACGTGCGAACTTGTAAATTTACCAAGAAATATATAATGTTGCTAGGTTTCTTTATTAAGATGTGGGAACTGGGAAGAGAAGTAGGATTTTGAACTATCAATTCAGTATTTTTAAATTAATTTCACAACTTATAGTAATAATTTAATTAATATTAAACTATTTTTTGACTATTTTAAAAAAAGATTATTACATTTTATTTACTTGTATATTTTGAGTGTTTAAAATAGTTCTTTGTTGTGGTTTCGAAATTTAAGCGAGCGTAGTTTGGCCATATTTAACTTTATTGTTGTTATAACTCGCGTACAGTTGTAACCACAAATAATATTTGGCGATTTATCACATGCCTCTGGATAACGGAAAAATGCCTTATAATAAAATTTATTATTTGTTAATTGTCATCGGAAATACATCTATGTACATAATTTTTATAATTCTAGCATATTGGGGAGTGAAAAATAGATTTAAAAATTCCAGCATTACATACATGAACTAAGATATGTTAGTAAAATAGTATAAAAATAATGATTTTCGATATGTGAAATGTTCTTGTTTTCTAATTTATTTTTTTTTTCACTATCAGATGTCATATGTGTTTATGCTTAATTTAGATATTAAAAAAGTGACAGTTAACTAGTTACATGGTATTTATAGTATATATAATAAATATATACTATAATAATAAATATAAATATAGTATATATAATAAATATCGTCTATGTGTTATGATTATTGTTAAATATCTGATAGCAGATCTAAAACACCCTGTTATAAATAAAAGGAAATATATAATTGATACTGCTGCAAAAATTAGTCAAATAGACCACTATTCAAAAATTTGTTAATTTTGGCATAAAAAAATAAATTTATGTGCATTTTTAAAACTCAAATACTCTAAAAATAGAATGGCTAACTTGAATTTTAAATAGGAACACATCCGCTGGTTTTCATGTTTTGTAGATAATATTCCAAATAGACTGATCGAACTTTAAAATTCAATAGTTCATTAATTTTATAAAAATATAGATTAATAAATTATATGGCTGCTAGTTAGGAAATAAATATTGCAATACAATAATTTTAAAAACATTTCAAAATTTCTATTAGTATATGCCGCTATAACGTATCAACCGGTATGACCTTTTATTAACACGATCACGCCGGCGCGGTGGGTCACACTCGACTGTCTCAGAGTTGTCAAGTCTCCGGCTATATGCACACCACTGTTATTTTAGAGAAAATGTTGTTCCTTTAAATCGCCCAAATGTTCTAATTAAATAAAACAACATATTCTGTATTAAAATAGTGGTATCCAAAAAGCCGGAGATTTGTCAGCTCTGAGACAATCGTGTGTGACCCACCGCGCCAGCGTGAACGTGTTAAAAGAGACTGACCATTGATGAAATGCCCGCCATCTTAGTTTAAAATTAATCGGATCTGAATAGAAAGTAATTCACGCTAACCAACGTTTGATATTTTTGAATCTATAAAGATAATGGGAAAACCATTTTATATCGCTTCAGAAAGACACGCAGATCCTAAACATACATGTATTTTTTCTCTAGTTACTAAGAATTCTATGAAATGCATTCTTTTTATTTGGACGCAATACAGGGTATCCATTTTGAATCTGATCGGGCGCAGACAAATATCTTGAAACATGTTAATAAATTTTGATACGCTCTCCTGTAAGAGAGAAATACAAACATGTACATTGTAAATTAAATTCTGATACGCCCTCCAGTAAGAGAGAAATACAAAAATGTACATTGTAAAATAAATTTTGATACGCTCTCCTGTAAGAGAGAAATACAAACATGTACATTGTAAATTAAATTCTGATACGCCCTCCAGTAAGAGAGAAATACAAAAATGTACATTGTAAAATAAATTTTGATACTCTGAGCGAAATACAAATATGTATACTGTAAAATAAATTTTGATACGTTCTCCAGTAAGAGAAAAATACAAAAATGTACTTTGTAAAATAAATTTTGATACGCTCTCCAGTAAGAGAGAAACACAAAAGTGTACGTTGTAAAATAAATTTTGATACGCTAACCAGTAAGAGAGAAACGCAAAAATGTACATTATAAAATAAATTTTTAATGGCATTTTAACACTCTCGTAACAGTAAATATTAAAATTAATAATCTAATAATATTGAATGAATTGTAGAATTTTATATATATTTTTAATAATAAATGAGAAATTTGATGGCTGTATTTTTTTAAGAAATAAAAATATTAATTTTCTGAATAAATGAATAGCCAACTTTTTTAACTGTCGAATGCTTAATTATGTATAAAATTAATATATTTAGTCCGCATATTTTGTACGTGCTTCCCCTAACAACAGTGCCCTATTTAATTATACATACATATTTATTTTAATTTATTTTAACATTTTATTAGCACTATTCATTCTAATGTAATAGTTAAAAAATCGGTATATTTAATTTTTTTTAAGTGATAGCATTAGCTGGAAGTTCATTTAGAACAACTGTTCCCAGCCTTTTCTTCTCAACGCACTCTTTTCTGGTACGTTTCATTTATGCGTATCCTTCTCACATAAACCAGTCCCAATCTTGAACGTTATTCGCTAGTTATGCCCATATTAGATGCAGTTTTCTTTATAATTCCAGTTTTCAACCATCTATCAATTTTGAACCATAACGCGATATGAAGAAAAAGTCACTTAAAACACTAAAAATTAGCTAAAGATTTTAAATTAAGCACTCACAAAGAGGAGATGAAGCTATACCCATTGATACACGTTAATGAGTTTGTGCCAATTCTATCCATTCGGACACTAAAATCATCAACGTCTTTTAAATGGGTTTTAAATGTTATTGTCAAAACCAGACTCCCCGATAATGATTCATGTTTTATCTAGACATTTCTAGAATTACTAAAAAGAAAAGAATAATAATAAAAAATAAGTTCCAGATTTTGAAATTAATTAAAGCATTATTACAGGCTAAGACAATACAGTGCCTTCTAAAATTTAACATTTTAACTGTTTTATAATTTCAACCATGCAAAAATTATTATTTTCCTTATAAACTAGTTTTACTTTTATGTTCATTACAGTTAATAAATTATTGCATTTTAAAGTTTCGAGAACTTTTTGAAACTCCCTGTAGGTCTCAGAGATGTTTTAGTTTCTTCGTTGTTCTGTACTATGTCAATATAAGTGTTTGCATTTCATGCAAGATAGATGAATTTGATGTTGAAAATTATCCATGAGAAATGATATTTTCTTTTATTATTATATTTTATGATATATAATTATTAAATTTTCTCCTTTTTCTTTTTTTAAAATTATAAAACTACTTTGTTTATTTAAACTACTACACTATTTTATTGTACAGATTAACAAGAATGTTTCACAAATTTTAATGCTCTGATTTATCTGTATAGATGTTTTCAGTGCTTATTCCTAGTTTTATTTATGTATTAAGGTACTATGCCATAATGCATCCAGTGAAATCCCGGTACCAATGTACTATGAGTCAAGCAAGATGTGTAATCATAGTAAATTGGCTCTTATCAGTCGTCGCTGCATTTCCTATCGTTTTTGTTCAGGTAAGCTCATTTATGGAAGTTTAAATCCTAAAATTAATTTAAATTCTTCAATTTTAAATGAATGGGTTTACTTAAACATACATTTAAATAATTTAAGAAGTCTCAAAACTCTTAAAGTTTCAAAATTTTCGAAATTTTAATTTTTTTAGATGTTAAACTCCTATTTTTTCTTAGCATTTTGATATAATTGTTTCCTTGAAATTCCCATTAGAACAGAAGTTATGGCTTTTAGAATTATACCCGTTCAATAGCTGAAGCTACGTCTCCGAAACTTTGAAATAATTATTAATAATAATTATTAATAATTATTATTGAACGTGGTTTTGTCACTCATGTGTAGATAGCGGCACTCATGGTTTCTTAAATCGACCTTTTTGATTCATTTGATCTCAGTTCATTAATAATTATTTATTTTCACTAGATGGCAACACTACATTTTTGTATTCAAATCATTGGTCAAGTTTCGACTAATTATCTCTTGCACAGGAAGCTTTCGTCTCTAAACTTTGAGCCTTTTTACCATCATATTTTCCTGAAGACGACTGTAGAAACAGCTCGAAACGTAGAAATTAACTTTTAGCTTGTTAAAGTTCGTGTTTTGTGTACCATTAAGCAAGATTGTGTCTTTATTTAAAAATGATAATCTTATTATTTTTGTAATTAGAGCCCAGAGAAAGATTTTCTAAATATAGCTCATCAAAAATAACTATTATTTAGGTAAATGACTATTCTCTCTCATTCTTTAATATGATTAATAACATCGAAACATTTTTTCTCAATTGAAATTTTTTCTTTAAAACTAATGGATTAGGAATTGGTTGTTTGACAACAAAAGATATACCCTGCTATCGAATACATCATTTTATTTTTTAAATGCTGCGATAACAAATTTTCTATTATTTCTGTGTTTAGGTGCGTTCGTAATTATATAAATAGGTAGCACCTGTAGTCGTAGTTCTGTCCGTCTGCCCGCATATAACAGAGCAAAAGCTGCCCAACCGAATGGTCTGAAATTTTAAATATATAATTGTTGAAAAATTTTGTCGAGTCATTTCAAATTTTATGAAAATCAGATGCATAGTTTAATTACAGGTACAGTCAAAAGTTTACCGTTCCATTACGGCCAATGAGGAAAAATTATTTCAAGTGCATTTTAATGATGTTACAGCCTTTCGAACAGAATGGAATTGATATGCACTTATGAAGTGCACTAAAATATAGATTCAGTACAATATGCGGTGCAAAAAATATTTATAAAACTAGTTATAGTACGAACGCACCTCATTTGCCACGTTTGACGTGCAATTTCCAACTTGTTAAAATTACCTTACATTATATTTTTTATAGAAACAATTAGAGGTTGGTGAGCGTCACCGAGCATTCTGGTGCGTTCGCAACTGGTCCCAACCTTGGCTCTGGCGTACTTACGAAATCTACATGCTCTTTCTCACTCTATTAGCTCCCTCTCTCATCATGGGATTTGCGTATACGAATATTTGTCACCAGTTGTGGGTTGTCGTAAAAGACAGAGCTAGCATGGCAGCCGGCGAAATGTAAGTAATGTTTTTCTTGATTAAACAAAATTTCTGTGTTTAGTTTCAATTCTTACGTTAACTTTCTGTAAAAGCTTCAAAAAATTAAAAAAAAAATAACAACGCAATAAAACTAGATGAATGTGGCAAAATCAAAACTTTCTTCTATCTCATACATGTTAATACTTCCTGAAAAATAAAGCATTATCAGCGCCACCGGTTAGGGGATTTACATAAAAATCTAATCATGAACAAATAATGTGAACTTCTAACTGAATCTGAAGTTTGATAAAAATCGGTACATTAGTTTTTGAGATAGAGATATTGCGGAAATTGCAAAAAATTCTGCATGGCAGCGCCACCTGTTTGGCGATTTATACCAAAAACTAATTAGGACCAATTTATACCTGGGACTAACTGAATCTGAAAATTGATGAAAATTCATGCATTAGTTCTTGAGATACAACTATTGGGGAAATCGTGAAAAATGCAGCGTAACAGTGCCACCTGTTGGGAGATTTACACCAAAAACTAAACAGTACTAATTTATATCAAGGACAAACTGAATCTGAAGTTTCATGAAAATTCGTGCATTAGTTCTTGAGATAGAGTTATTGCGATAATCATGAGTAATGCAGCATAGTAGCGCCACCTGTTGGGCGATCTTCACCCAAGATTAGTCAGCACCAAATAATATCAAGAACTAACTGAATCTGACGTATTATGAAAATCCATGCATTAGTTCTTGAGATATAGCTATTGCGGAAATCGTGAAAAAGACTGCATAGCAGCGCCACCTGTTGGACGATTTACAACAAAAAGTAATCAACACCAGTTTATATCAAGGTCTAACTGAATCTGTGAAATTCTGTGCATTCGTTTTTAAGATAGAGTGCCCACAAAATTTTTGTCACATACATAGCCCCGCAGACAGACATTTTCTTAAACCATCAAATCGTGTTCAGGAGCTTTTAAAACGTATAAATCCATCGAAAACCGGAAGTCGAAAATTTTCACGAATGCAATGCTTTCTTCTTATAAAGATAGACGAAAGTAAAAATATGTATAGCAATGTGTTATGCAAGTAATTTTATTCGATTTTTAAACCTTATTTTTTGTGTATAAGTCATATTATTTTAATGAGTTTTGTCTTCGGCTCATTACCCAGTCGCTGCGTAGTTAACAGCATTTACTTAAAAAAAAAAAATTCCTTTGGTATGACAATTCAGCCCATGAAAAAATACTTTATTAATTTTGTAAAAATATTAGCCGGTATTAAGTAAAAGTTAAAACAGATTAATTTGACGTAAAACATTTTATCAGATTATAAACTCAGAAAAAACTTAAACATTTTAAATTTCACAATAAAATTTAAAATTCTGCTTCTGTTTATTTTATGTCAATTTTTTTATTATATTTTTTGGCATTTTATGTGATGTCAGTGCTAAGTTCTTTTTAACCCTCTCCATTGTATTTTTAAGGCACTCTGTGCAATAATTTATAACCGTATGCTCTGAAAATTAATCTTAAATACCACTAAATTTTAACTTATATTAATTTGTATTGAAGGGAAAATTGATTGAAAATTGTCTTAATCGTGAGCTGACTTAAACAAGTAAAAACAGAAAGTATATTTTTCTATTGCGATTATGAGATTTCTAATTAGTGTAACACTGTACATCAAATATACTTACAGAGTCACGAAATTTTGAAAGAGGTTTAGTTGCTATTTCTGCTTATATGCAAATTTTGTACAGTAAGGCCTGAACTATGCTTTATTACAAGGTTTCAATGATTTTATGAAGTCCATATGAAAACGAGATTACAAATAGAAACTTTTAGAAGGTTGTCCTAATCTAAAATTTTAGTTTTTCGATCGATATAATAATAATCTAAAAGATAATTATTTAGGACAGAGATACATATTTAAACTTTAATTATACACATGAAAAACAAACACCAGTTACACTTACACACCACATTTACTATAAATGTGGTACGTTCTATTTACACCAGAAAAGTAATTTGCTTACATGACAGACTTTTCAAACATTTGTGTTGCTGCCATATAGTGAGTAAAATTCAAACTGAAAGATATTACACTTCCCTACGTACTTGTGGAGAAGAAGAAGAGAGTTTTTTTTCAATTCAGCAGCATCAACAATGGAAATATTGGAAACAGAAGGTTTTGGAAGTATTAAGTTAGAGTCAGCTGGTTTAGGACTTGGAGTATTAAGATCATGAGTGTCAGCTGGTGTAGGACTTGGGGTATTTGGTTCCAAATTGTCAGCCGGTTGCAGATTTGTGACACTAGGCTGTATTGGTGGAGAATCACCTACCTCCATCATTGCATTTTCACTTCTGAAATTTCCTGTATAACTTTCTTCAGAATTTGGATCATTAAATAAAGAAATCTCTGAACTTACGTTAGTTGTTTGATCAACATATCTTTTTCCAAATATTCGAAATAAACTTTAATTCTGTAGTGCAATTTTCCTTGTCTTGCTATAATTTGACCAACTTCCCCTTGGCTTCTGAAGTATAATCTCTTATAGCCAATTTTTGGTTAATTTGAAATTCTTTTATTTTAACTTTGGACTTTTTCGAATTTTGTTCTTCATAAACAAAATTTTTAAAGCTTGAACCCATCAAATCTATGTCTGTTCTTATATGACGTTTTAGAAATAAAGATGCAGGACTCTTCCCCGTTGTAACATGAGGCATCTTTCTACATTGCAAAAGAAAGTTATTTAATTTCATTTGCAAAGTACCAGACTCTGAAGCTAAGGCTTTTAATCCACATGTGAGAGTTTGCACATATCTCTCAGCCTGCCCATTAGTAGCTGGATGGTATGGAGCACTCAACATTTGTTTTACACCATGATTTTTCAAGAATGTCTCATATTCTGCAGATGTAAATTGTTTAACATTATCTGTTACTAACGATATAGGATAGCCGTATCTGGCAAAAAGTGAAAAAAGACAAGTAATTGTATTTTCTGCAGTTGTACTAGGGACAATAAAATCTCCTGGTCATTTGTTATGAGAATCAACCGCTGAGAGAAACATTTTTTCTCATAACAGGACAAAAATAATCAATATGAATTCTTTGCCATGGAGCTGTAGGCCATTACCAATTATGTGTATTTACCTTAGGAAGACTATTTTTCAAATTTACACAATTAGTGGAATTTCGTGCCTTGGTCTATTCCTGGCCACCCTACAGAACTTCGGGCTAAAGCCTTCATTTTTACTATATCAAAATGACCAAAGTTTAATTCTTATTCTAATAGCTTTTTAGGCGCGTTCGTAATTATATAAATACGTAGCACATATAGTCGTCATTCAGTCCGTCTGTCCGCATATAACAGAGCAAAAACTATCCAACCGAATGGTCTGAAATTTTAAATATATAATGGTTGCAATATTTTGTCGGGTCATTTCAAATTTTATGAAAATCGGAGCAATAGTTTAATTACAGGGACAGTCAAAACTTTTCCGTTACATTACGGCCAATAGGAAAAAAAATATTTCAAATGCATTTTAATGATGTTACAGCCTTTCGAACAGAATGAAATTGATATGCACTTATTGAAATGCACTAAAATATATATTCAGTATAATATGCGGTACAAAAAATAATTATAAAACTAGCTATAGTACAAACGTACCTCATTTGCCACGTTTGACGTGCAATTTTCAACTTGTTTAATCTAGCAGAAAAATCTTTAATCGATTCATTTTCATTCTGAAAATATTTTCTAAATTTTATACGCTCAATAAATTTACTGGTGGCGGGGCTTAAATGCTTCATCAGAATATCAACAATTTCATTATATTTTAATGATTCACCAGCTTTTGGAAAATATAGATCACATACTAAATTATACAGCTTGGGGCCCATGCAAGAAATTATTATAACAACTTTTTTCCTTCCTTAATATCATGTAAAATAGACGATCGTTCCAGCCGTTTCTCGTATGCTTGGAACGATTAAATTTTTTCATCGAACTCTTTGAAGTCCGAAAACATTATTATGCCATCTTTATTTTAAACTTTAAAGAAAATTTAATGTAACTAGTAACTTACTTTTTTCCACCCCCGTAAATGGTGATAGTTTTACTAATATAAATGACTTTTAGAAGCCTGAAAGGATTCTGGAATCGAAATTTCAGCCATTTTCATCTGCACAGTCAGTTTTAGTAAAATCTTCCCTGTGAAATTATTTTCTTTTCTTCCATCGTCGCTACTGTAGCATTTTTAACTAATTAATTAATAAACACAGCAGAACAAAGATGAGGTAGCCTACTTAGATGCATATTATACTTTACTTATACACATAACAAAGGAACACCAGTTAGACTTACAGACCACATTTTTAGACATTGTTCTATTTACATTGAAAAAGTAATTCGCTTACATGACAGCCTTTTGAAACTTTTGTGATTCTACCATCTGCTGAGTAAAATTCAAGATGAAAGATATTACACCCAGTATGATTTTCTTTTCGTGGTGCCTCATCAACGATCATGTGTTTATTCGACCGATACCAACTGACGTTTACGAATTTAGGACACTTATATCTGCAGCCATTCAAAGAGTCACACCGGACATACTGAAAAAAGTGTGTGATTTAGTTATCGTACCACTTGTATTTCATACGACTTCACATTGAACACTTGCAACTGTATTGAATTTAAGCCTTCAATTGTTATTTTTGATTTTCTGTGAACAACAATGTTGTACTTTTTTTGTTTTTCTTCAATAGCCCTGTAAATTTGGGATATTTATTTATGTACAATCGTGGAAAAAAAGTAAACACCCCCTACTAACTCCTCAACAAATTATCGTAGAAGAAAGTTACTGGTACCGAACGATTGGAAATAAAGTTTGCTTTTAAATGATATAGATAAAATATGCTTAGGGGTCATCTACATATTAAAACGAACCGTAACTTTGTTTTTTTCAATAGCAGTACACAATTCTGACAGCATAAATGAACTCTACACCCTTCAATTAGCCTAAAAACAAATTTTTATGCAATTCGTACCATAAGTTTCTGAGAAATTAATTATTTTAAAACGAGCGTATTTTAAGGGATGTATCCAAATTGAAGTTCGGAACTCGGTTGTTAACCGAGAGAGCGTTCATCTTGATCAAGGCACCTCAAGAAGTCAATGCAGCCTGCTACATTACACGACAGCAGAAGAAATTTCAAAATATCTAGTTACTCCTATTATAGACGACCTCTTAAACCATCATTTTGCCGTTTTTAAGCATAATTTGAAAACTACTTGGAAGAAAAATGTGAAATTTCAGATTTCCATAAAGCAGGACTTAATAAATCTAATTCCATCAAAAAGATTGTAGGTTGCAATTCATAATTTTTTTGAGTATTAATTTCATAAATCATAATTCATATCATAAAGTTATAAAAATTGCAAGTTCAGCGTATTTGTGTTTGAGTATATTAGTATTATTGCTACAAAAAAAAAAAAAAAAAAAAAAAAAAAAAAATAGCACATTAGGAGCATAATTTCTGGAGATATAAATAAAAATATGAAAATGTAATTTAACATTAGAAGCACTAAATTTTGAATGTTTATAATTCAAAAACTTATCATTAAAATGACTTGAAATTCGGTGTTTAGGCATAGTTTGAACCGAAGATTTGAAATATCTCGTTAAAATTGGGTATTGTCATTGAAAAAAAGGGAGCTTGGATTTGTTTTAATATGTAGACGGCCCCCTAAGCAAATATTATGTACATCATTTAAAAATAGACTTTATTTCCAAACGTTCGGTACCAGTAACTTTCTTCTACGATAATTTGTTGAGGAGTTAGTAGGGGGTGTTTACTTTTTTTTTCCACGACTGTACAACCTGTATTTCTATTTTTCCTTTTAACCTAATACAGTTCATTTTCAAAATATTAGAATAATTACTTTTTTTTTTACCCGAATGCGAAGAAGGGTTGTGTATTTCAGGCTTATCTGGGTGTGTGGATTTCTTTATACCCTCGAAGCATCCCAACGGCTGGATGGATTTTAATGAATGAGGTCTCTATCGATTCATCTAAACCGTCCGACGGTTATAGGCCAGGCTTTGTTTTTATAAATTCAAAATGGCGGTAGAGACGAAAATTTGTTTTACGCACCATATTGAGTGGCATATTATTGGATAGGTCTTTCAAAATGAAGACGATGTTTCAAAAACTATTATACAGTCAGAAGCTCCGTTTAAATATTACACAACCTGGAAGTTGTGTAGGTAGGATCTCCAGCTTTGCTGCAACTCTAACCATCATAGACATCTATAGGCCTCTTTAAGACAGTGTTTATAGATAGGAACTAACAATTAAACACAACTTAAATGTCATCAATACAAGTAAATAAAAAATAGGTAAGTAATATAAAAAATGTTTCACATTGATGAGAAATAATTATTTACTTCGCTTTTTACGCAGCCGGGTGTTTTGATTTTTTAAATTAAATTTTTACTTGATAACAAATTGAAAATATAGTTTGGTAATTTAATGTCTTTTAATGCAAATATGCAAATGATATTTTTATTAAGAACTTATTGTTGATTAAACTTATTTATTATCTTTAAATTGATATCATTTTTGAAAAGATTAATTGAAAAAAAATTATTTTGAAAAGTCAAAATATTAGAATTAATTCAAGTGGTTCAAAATATTAGAATATTTCGCATTAATTCTCCTTTAATTATCACCAATTTATAACTAGTGGCATCATTGATTAAATTCAGACGTGCGGTGATCAGCTTGATGACCCTTTAATATACACTGTGAATTGCAAAACTGCACTTTCTCAGTTCAATTTTCTTACTTCATTCTCCAACGAATGGGAAGAAACCAATAGTGATGGTATTAATATTTTCCATCATGGAAGCATTTCGCATATTTTTTGTTAATGTGTACTTCAGCTTTCCATTCAAGAATGTGACAGAAACTTCTTATCATATTCAATTTCTGAAATGATGTGCCAAATTGTCTACTTGCATTGGTACGTGTCCACTTACGTGTAGACTCTTAAATTAATTTCGAAATCTTCAGTAATTGGGTCACCTATTAATAATAACTGTCGTATTTTAGCAAAAGTGATTTGGCGCAATAGAGTGGTTTTTGTGGCAGTACTTTAACTGCATCCACATTCACTTCGAAACATATTGTTTCTCTATCTTTCATGCTCGATGGTAACTTAGACGAATATACGATCACAAAAAAATAGTTAATCTGTTTGTTTTTTCATTTAAATGTTTTTAAATCTTTTATTATCAGGAATGTAACGATGAATGTATTATTTTAATAAATTTTCTTTCTAGTTAGCGGTTAAATAAACCGATAAAAAGGCGTATTAAATTAAAAGCAAAATTCCAATATTGAAAAGTTAAAATACTTTATATTTTTCGAACAGATTCACACAATTGCATAAAAAAAAGTCCTACCGGCCAGTGCCGGGAGGAAGAGGTAGCTTTCATATTCCTTATTTTAAAAAAGCCAACTTATATCATTCAAAAACACGAAGCTCAATTTAGAGGAAACCGAATATAGGAGATTCAATACTAATTTTTATCAATATAATGAATGAGAATTTTGCGAAATTAGTCAGCTTTATCCAAGCTGCTTTTCTTTAAAGTAACTTATATTTGGCTGGTAAATTCGGCGATTTCGGCGAGTGCCTGCCATTTTAAGACAACATGGTGGATGAAGCTAACCAGTGAACTTGGTCGAGACCTTAGTAATTGCTGTGCACATGCTCACTCACATCGGTTGGTTGGTTGGTTGTCTTTTGACGGTCAATTATCTGATCGAGGGATATAGGCCCAGGGGGGGGAGTGCCCTTCGTGGGGGTCTTTCTAAGGGAACCTAACCCGTATTAACGCTTGGAAATCCAAGGCTCGAAGAAAACTACGAAAACTCCGAACGATTAGGCCGACGGGCGCGATTGGGATCGAACCCAGCACCTCCCGTCTACCAGCTTCGAGAGGAGAACCTCTCGGCCACTGGTGGGGCCTCACTCACATCGGAATCGGTTGATATATACGAGTGCTGTCGCATGCAAAAAATCAGATTTTTCAAAATGTCACCCACAATAGAAATTGAAACTGCTATATCTGAGCCTTTTTTAAGGTAAAGACAAACAAAAAATGCTCCTGAATCCTTATATCAAGGTCAAATACTTAAGAAAGAAACCTTTTTCAATTTCTAATTTTTTTGCACCTCACTTTAAATATATATATATTTTTTAATTTAATGGATGCCATTTTGAAACAAGATGACTGATGAATCTGACCACCGAACTTGGTCGAGGTATTGATCTATACTATCCACATACCTTCTTACATCGAAATAGGCGAATACTTGTGTTATCGCGTGACAAATACAAGATCGTTTCAAAATGTTAGCCATGCTAGAAATTCAAAATGTTATAATTCAAACATTTTTTAAGATATAAACAAAAGAACAAATTTTCAGAAACAAAAACTGCTCCGGAATCTTTGTATCAAGGCCAAACACATAAAAAAATCCTTTTCATTTTCCCCTTTTAGGTAGCTTTCATTACAAAAAGCTACCTATTGCAGCCGTTCGGAGGAAAGCGATTTCAAAAAATTTTGGTATATTTTCATCGATCATGACCCCCAGATCCCGAAACCACCCTCCGTTCAAAATTGATATATATATATATATATATATATATATATATATCTGACATATGTCACACTCTAACTCTCGTAATTATGAACCGATTTCGATGTAATTCGGTGTGTAGATAGTACATACCAATGTCTCGACCGAGTTCGTTGGCCAGCTTCATCCGTCGTTTTGTTTCAAAATGGCGGCCATTTAAAATTTTTTAAAAAAATTAAAATTTGAAATGTGGTACCAAAAAATTGAAAATGGAAAAATATTTTTTTCTTATGTATTTGACCTATATACAAAGATTTCATAGCAGTTTTTGTTTCGTCTATATCTTAAAAAATAGCTGAGTTGCAGTATTTTGAATTTCTAGCGTGGCTGACATTTTGAAACGTCCTGAATTTTGACACGCGATAAAAGGCGTATTTATGAACCGATTTGGATGTACCTTGGTGTGTACATAGTACATACAAATATCTCGACCGAGTTCGTTGGCCAGCTTCATCCGCCATCTTGTTTAAAAATGGCGGCCATTTAAAAAAATTTAAAAAATAAAAAAATTAAAATGGGATACCAAAAAATTGGAAAATGAATAAGATTTTTTTCGTATGTATTTGACCTTAATACAAAGATTCCGGAACAGTTTTTGTTTCGTCTATATCTAAAAAAATGGCTGAGTAATAGCATTTTGAATTTCTACTGTGGCTGACATTTTAAAACGACCTGATTATTGTCACGCGATAACAGGCGTATTTATCAACCGATTTGGATGTAACTTTGTCTGTGCATAGTGCATACCAATGTCTCGACCGAGTTCGTTGGGCAGCTTCATTCGCCATCTTGTTTCAAAAGGGTTGCCATTTAAACATAAATTAAATTTAAAATTTAAAATGAGATATTAAAAAATTGGAAAATGAAAAAGATTTTTTTTATGTGTTTGGCCTTGATACAAAGATTCCGGAGCAGTTTTTGTTTCTGAAAATTTGTTCTTTTGTTTGTATCTTAAAAAATGTTTGAATTATAGCGCTTTGAATTTCTAGCATGGCTAACATTTTGAAACGATCTTGTATTTGTCACGCGATAACACACGTATTCGCCTATTTCGATGTAAGAAGGCATGTGGATAGTATACATCAATACCTCGACCAAGTTCGCTGGCCAGGTTCATCAGCCATCTTGTTTCAAAATGGCGGCTATTAAATTAAAAAATATATATATATTTAAAGTGAGGTGCAGAAAAATTATAAATTGAAAAGGTTTCTTTCTTAAGTATTTGACCTTGATATAAGGATTCAGGAGCATTTTTTGTTTGTCTTTACCTTAAAAAATGGCTCAGATATAGCAGTTTCAATTTCTATTGTGGGTGACATTTTGAAAAACCTGATTTTTTGCATGCGACATCAATCGTATATATCAAACGATTCCGATGTGAGTGAGCATGTGCACAGCAATTACTAAGGTCTCGACCAAGTTCACTGGTTAGCCTCATCCACCATGTTGCCTTAAAATGGCAGGCACTTTAAGAAATCGCCGAATTTGGTAGCCAAATATAAGTTACTTTAAAGAAAAGCAGCTTGGATAAAGCTGACTAATTTCGCGAAATTCTCATTCATTATATTGATAAAAATTAGTATTGAATCTCCTATATTCGGTTTCCACTAAATTGAGCTTCGTGTGTTTGAATGATATAAGTTGGCTTTTTTAAAATAAGGAATATGAAAGCTACCTCTTCCTCCCGGCACTGACCGGAAGGACTTTTTTAATACCGCATTTTATATTTTAAATTAAATTTATTTTTAAGTGGCAACCCTTTTGAAACAATATGGCGAATGAAGCTGGCCAACGAACTCGGACGAGACATTGGTTTGTACTATGTACAGACCAAGTTACATCCAAATCGGTTCATAAATACGCCTGTTATCGCGTGACAAAAATCAGATCATTTTAAAATGTCAGCCACAATAGAAATTCAAAATGCTATTACTCAGCCATTTTTTTAGATATAGACGAAACAAAAACTGTTCCGGAATCTTTGTATTAAGGTCAAACACATATAAAAAAATCTTTTTCATTTTCTAATTTTTTGGTATCTCATTTTAAATTTAAAAAATTTAAATATTTAAATGGCCGCCATTCTGAAACAAGATGGCGGATGAAGCTGGAAAACGAAGTCGGTTGAGATATTTGTATGTACTATGTACACACCAAGGTACATCCAAATCGGTTAATAAATTCGCCCGTTATCACGTGACAAAAATCAGGATGTTTCAAAATGTCAGTCACGCTAGAAATTCAAAATGCTATAACTCAGCCATTTTTTAAGATATAGACGAAACAAAAACTGCTCCCGAATCTTTTTATCAAGGTCAAGCACATAAGAAGAAAATATTTTTTCAATTTTCAATTTTTTGGTACCACATTTCAAATTTAAATTTTTCTTAAAAATTTAAATGGCCGCCATTTTTTAACAAGATGGCGAATGAAGCTGGCCAACGAACCCGGTCGAGACATTAGTATGTACTATGTATAAACGAAGTTACATCCAAATCGGTTCATAAACACGCCTTTTATCGCGTGACAAAATTCAGAACGTTTCAAAATGTCAGCCACGCTAGAAATTCAAAATGCTGCAACTCAGCCATTTTTTAAGGTATAGACGAAACAAAAACTGCTCCGAAATCTTTGTATAAAGGTCAAATACAAAAGAAAAAATATTTTTCCATTTTCAATTTTTTGGTACCACATTTCAAATTTAATTTTTTTTAAAAAAATTTAAATGGCCGCCATTTTGAAACAAAATGGCGGATGAAGCTGGCCAATGAACTCGGTCGAGACATTGGTATGTACTATGTATGCACCGAATTACATCGAAATCGGTTCATAAATACGCCTTTTATCGCGTGACAAAATTCAGGACGTTTCAAAATGCCAGCCAAGCTAGAAATTCAAAATGCTATAACTCAGCCATTTTTTAAGATATAGACGAAACAGAAACTGTTCCGGAATCTTTGTATAAAGATCAAATACATAAGAAAAAATTATTTTCCCATTTTTAATTTTTTGGTACCACATTTCAAATTTTAATTTTTTTAAAAATTTTAAATGGCCGCCATTTTGAAACAAAACGTCGGATGAAGCTGGCCAACGAACTCGGTCGAGACATTGGTATGTACTATGTATACACCGAATTACATCGAAATCGGTTTATAATATATATATATATATATATATCAATTTTGAACGGAGGTTGGTTTCGGGGTCTGGGGGTTATGATCGATGAAAATATACCAAATTTTTTTTAAATCTCTTTCCTCCGAATGGCTGCAATAGCTAGCTTTTCGTAATGAAAGCTACCTAATATAGAGATAATTTAGAATTTCTGTCATAACTAGCGACAAAATGTCAACCTACAGGGTGGCTACTAAATGCTGTTACAAGTAATTACTCATTTTATTTTACAAATATGAAAGAGAAAATGATAAATACACTAATATGATAGACATCAGAAATGAAAGTTTACCGGGAAATAATTTTATTGAAATCGACTGCCATCTTTATCGATTACCGAAATAATTTTATTGAAATCGACTGCCATCTCTATCGATTACCAAAGTTAATCTCTTATGCCATTGTCTGACTGCTGCACGAAGCATTTTAAGAAGTAATCGGCCCCATTCATGCAATATGGAAACTTTGAGAGAGTCCAAACAAGTAAATAAATTAAAATAATAACAAATAAATTAAAATAAATAGCAAACAATTTGCTATTTATTTTAGCCTCTAAAATCCCCCATACGCAATAATATAAAGGATTTAGATCCGGTGAAGAATGTGGCCTATCTTCTTATATGATAAAGTTCGGACAATGTGCATGGAACTAAGCCTGTGTTGATTTAGCTCGGTGCGAAGGTGCAGAATCTTGCTGAAATATTCAATTCTTTTTGAAATACTACCTGCCAACATGTGGTAGTAAATGTGTAGCCGATATGACCTGTTTGAAATATTCCGCATTGATTTTTATCCCTTTATTGAGGAATTTCAAAGGTAAATTTCCATTTTTTGACACTGCAGCTCAAACCATAACAGAATTCTTGTTCTGAAAGCTTTGAACAGTTTGAAGGCTTTCAGGTATATCCTCGAAGGTTGCTGAATATACGACATCCTTTTTAGCATTATAACACTGCTCAGTACAAAATAGCTTCTCATTAGAAAATATTATTCTGTCAACACTTTTCCTACCATGCAGCTTCAGCAATTTCTTGCATCTTTGTAATCTGTACATTCTTTGTGCAACAGTCAAACCTTGAACATTTCTTTTGTGATAAGGGCGAAAACCCAGGTCTTCATTTATAATAACTTGCATACTTCTGCAACTCACGTTCTTTTCTGCAGCCATTTTATTTGCAGAACGCCGTGGATTTCTTCGTATCGTTTCACGAATTCTATTGTGTGAACTGAGTTTGTACGACCTGACCTAGGTAGATCTTTACAACTATTAGTATCTATATTGATCGATTCTATATATAAATGTTCTGTTAAAACCAAGGCATTTTAATAGTTTAAAAATTTACCTGCGGAAAATCCGCGATCAAAGAGCTGTTTAATCATTCTTCTTTCGGCTTCCATGTTTAAAATAATTTTAAATATTTTCTTTATACAAAAATCGTCTGCACTAATAGAAAATAATAGAAAACCAAACGCGAAAATAGGGAAATAAATTGTTTTACCAAACGATTTTTTTTTTAGTGTAACAGTATTTAGTAGCCACCTTGTAATCAGAGTAATTTAAAACCTAAATCTGAAAGTTTTAGCATCCGTAATTTTACATTTAAATCAAATATCCCAATGTGCCAAATTTCATTTCAATGAATGTTAAAATTTGAAAATCGTACTCATCGAAAAGCATTATGACAGAAAAAAGAATGTTCTTTCTTTATTGAACGAGTGAACCAAATTCAACGAAACCCACAAGCCTACAACACCAAAAGTGACTCGACAGTAATCCTTTACTTGGCGTTTCGGTAATATACTCAGAGCTCAAATGAAAGTAAATTTTATGACAAGTTCTAAAAAATAATAAGCTACATTCGAAGTATTAAACAATAAATTCTTCCAGCCGCAGCTATTTGCTTCCCTTTTTTATTTGATTTTTGAAATAAAGTACCATTCTACAAAATATTTTTGTTAGATTGTTGTATGCTTATGTATTATTTCCTTTATTAGGCCTGGAAGTGAAATACAGTTAAAAGAAATCCAGCCTAGAAATACACATGCAACGGGGAGTAGTGTTGGTTTCAAATCTAAATCCTCGTACCAGAAACTTGATAGTGATAATTCAACTGTCAAACAGGTATTTAATGTAGTGCTAAGTTGTAATTAGTATCAATTTTTGCTACTTTTTGCAAAACACATCGAAAATTAAAATTGCTTAAATAGAGTAGAATTCCACTGACTCGACTTCAATATAAGTGTTCGATCTTTTTTCTTTCTTTTTTATATATTGCTAAATGATTTTTTCTCATCAGCAGAACATTTGACTTTGAAATAGTGTGCTTATTCTAAAATAATGTTATTTTAATATGTTATTATGATTAAATATCTTTCTTTTAAAAAATGTTTTTGTATGGTACATACATTTTTGTAAAACCACTACTACAGTTCGTACGATTTGTAGTCTATATTTAGGAAAACAGTACTCAAATTATTATGATAGACTATATTGTTGGAGTACGAGTAAGATTGTGGAAATTAACACTTTGATAAAAGTTGGCGTATCGTGCCCAGTTTTTCCCTTTTAACATTTGAAAGCTCTTTTATAAATACCATTTTTAATAGAATTTCTTTTATAAAAGACCTGGGTATTTCTTCAATTTTATGAGAAAGTTTTTTTTTCACTGTGTCCTGTACAAGGCCATAACTTTCATCAGAGTAATATACAGCGAATTATTAGGAATTGTGAATAACCCAAATTTCAATCTATAAAAATCGACATTTTTGGTAACTCGACAACTCATTCCATTTTTGAAAAAAATTTCAATGTTTCATTTGTTGCTTTGTTGTAGATAATCTCATAAACATAGGTATAGATTAAGGTTATTGATTTAAGGATTAAATCAATAACTAACACCATATATTATACAAATCTTAACTACATAATAATGAAAAAAATATCTTCGATACTACAAAAAATATTTTTTTCACACACAAAAACGACGACTACTGATAACAGAAAACTACTCATTTTCTCTGACGGTATTTCAAAAGTCACATCAAGTAGTTAATTTCATCGTCAGTTCATTTCATTTGTTGCTTTACTATGTAACTAAGTAAAAAAAAGAAGATAACATTATCAAATATATCTCTAATAATGATATGCGCACGTTGGCTCAAGCGTGAATACACTGGTTATGGAAAGTTTATCCTTTGTCAAAGTATATGGACAAGTATAACTGCGCGAAGGCAAAAGCTTGGACATGGACAGTCCACATTAGATCCGGTTTTAACTGTAATAGTATACTTAATCACAAAATTTAGCAATTTCTTTTGTATAAATGTTGGGTGTCATATTTAAAAAAAACTTTTAACATAAGATCTTAAATATAATCCTTACTTGATGAATTTTTATTACTAGATTTAAATAATAATAATAATAATAATAATAATAATAATAATAATAATAATAATAATAATAATAGGTAAACATATTCTTTTTTAGTGTTGTTGCTGTTGTTATTGATAGTTTTTTCGGCAACAGATTATCAAATAGTAAGATGAATATTGAATTTAATTAAAAACACCTTAGAAAGGAATTTTAAAGCTCAATGGCAACTAACAGTAGCTCTACTGCAATACCGTTTGCATAACAAACTGTAATTTCCTATGAGTGCTCCTTAACGTTTCGGAATAAATTTAATAGTCATATTAAGAGACCCGCATTAGGGTGAAGTGTAAATGACCATGACAATTGATAATTTTTTTCTTCCGATAGGCCCCAAAATTTACCTTTTGGCACACTGAATATTAGGTTAAATTTTCATTTCATTTGAAACTCATCTTTAGGGCTCTACCAGCTCTTAAAGATTATGCCCTTTATATGTGAAAAACCAAGAGTGCTATATGTGGTGTAAGTTATTCGAATTATTTGTTTTATGGAATTTCTGTGATTTCAGTAAAATAATCCATAAAACATGACTGATTAAAGTATTACTTGTGACCAATCCAAGTGTCTTCATGTTTTAACACCTTAAACGGCAAAAGGGACCCTACAATATGAATTGTCGCAAACAAGATAAAGAAAAACCAGAACAGTTAGATATAGATGCCACTTTCATTTTTCGAATATACATGAAGATAGTTCTCTGAATATATTAGAAAGACAGTTTTCTGAATATAGATAATACATTAAAAAGAATATATACGGTGTACTGTGAAATGATTTTACATTTCACTTTAATTTATATTGGTTTTTGGCATTAAAACTAGTCATTATCTTTCGTGATTTGATTTTTTCTTGTATGTATCCGTCCTTGCTTCTACTCCTACAACTGCTAATGATGCTTCAGTAACTAATTTCACGTATCTTTCAACAGCTCGAATATGACACGGAAACTTGGGGAATTGAAAAGATATTTCCGATCTTTTATGAGAACTTTCAGCTTCTCTGTTGATACTCTATTAAGAATGAGGGGTGATGTTATTTCACAGTTTTGCCAGTAAGTAATGTCAATATAATATGTAGCACTGAAGTTCAATATTGGAATATGAAACTGCCCTATTGCTGAGCATTCCATTTCCCTTGACTTCAATATTTTTCTAGTTACGCGTTCTCGAAATGGTTCTTTTTTCTAGTTATCATTCCTAGTAAAATGTTTTCTGTATGAGAGATATATGGGTTTCGTTGAATAACGGAATCGATCATCTGCTTTAAATCTTCCCTGAAATAACGAGACAGCTTAATTGTTTTAAAAACATTTTGAGCTTCACTTTTTCAGGAAGAATCTTTCTTAATATGAAATCAATTAAGCGCATATATTTCCATTGCAAATTCAACCATAATCTTCAGATTTTGGGAAAGATTCTGATTTCCAATGTACATTCTAAGTAGTCTATTGGCAGTTCTCAAGGATCTAGAGTGAGACATTTTTCCTGCATTACGATTTTTCAGATTTTAGGAGCATCGATTAGATAAAACTGCTTGACACATGTTGTAAAAATAATTTTAGTCAGTTCTTAACTCTCCAGAGTTCATTTCTGGGAGACAAGACAAGATTTTTTTAAATTCCACAACTGGCTGTTGTTTACATAGATCCAACGATTTTCTAATAGGACCAGAGATGGCTCGTGGGCCTGTAGTTTGTCGATGAAGTTCAGATAATAAATGACGCCATGGCAATTCGTTTGCGTGAAGATGACATATTAACCAATGCAAGAAACGGCTAATCTTTGTTTCAAAAAAATATAATAGCACCATTTTTTCTTATAGTGTTTACAGCTGTTAGTCCCAACCCATAGCTATAAGTTTATCAAGGTTTAAATTGTTTCAGGGCTACCACAGGAAACTATTTTTATATTTTGTTCGCACCGGTATTTTTATATTATAAATTTTTAAGTATATTTCTCTTGCAAGTGTTGTCAAAGTGTGTTTTAAGAATTTCTGTTTTGAGTAAATAGTTCTAGTTATAATTGAAAAATAGTCGCCTTTGGCAGCCCTATTGTTTTCAGTGCAGTAATTTAAATTCTTTCCTGATCCAAAAGATGGTGTTTTGTGTCCCAGTGAAATTAGCTCTTCGATTAGAGATACATGCTCTTTACTTATAGTTGTTCTATGTAATCTATCTCCATTTTCCCTTGATGCAGTGTTTTATCTTTTCTTCCATCAAAACATATGCTTTCGTTTCTTGCTTCTAAAGCTTTCAGATTATCTTTTTTAGCATATTCCCTAGTTTTCTTCCGTTCTCTGTGGACTTTCCTGCTGTCAATTATATGTGATGAATCGTTTTCTGTTACAATGCCAACATCTTGTAGAGTGGCAGAAGCTATTGCTGCCACGCATCTATCAGAAATCTCATACTGATCTGAGACCCTTGAAACCGTTGGTAGATGTATTTTCATTTGTCTTTGTGACTCTGCTTTAGAAGTAGATGTTTGTGATACGGATATTAATTCTTCACACCCTGATGAAGAGCTACTATTTCTTCATCACCACTGTCATAATACATAACTGTGCTGTCAGGATTAGCTGCAGCCTTTAAATTTGCCTTATCAGCCCTAATCGAGTTCCTTGTTTTCCTGTCTTTCTTTTGTTTCAATTTACTTGTCTCGGTTTTATCGAGCGTGCCAATAACCAACTTTATTATTGAGCTTTGGTAAGGAAGAAATTCCTGTTCTTTAAGAAGCACCTTCTTTAAATTTCACAGTTACGCTTAGGGATTGGCCTGTATTTTTAAGCCGAAAAATCTAGAAGTTTACTTACAGCTTCGTCTTTGAAAAACTGAACCTTCCTCAAGTAATTATCATTTCTTTTAATTTGGGGAATCGAATAATCTTCTGGTATTCAGAAAATTTTTTGTCTATCATTTGATTATTACGCCTCTGGGAAACTTCAGGAATTGATGTGTTTTCCAAATTTCTTCTATCTTTTCTCTTAGGATATGAATTACCTCTGACTTTGGTGGATCTCTACCATCCCTGCTATGTTTTAAATCTTGTGTTGTATGTAAGTAATATTTTATAACGTCTGCTATTGTTCGCAAAACAACTTCATTTAGTTTTGAAGGAGCACCAAATAGGGGAAATTCCACATCACTTCTAGTACTGGTAAATTTTGGTTTTATTCCACTCGCACTCATGCTGACCCTAAAAATAGCGAAAATAATTTGTAAAACTCAATAAAACATTATAAAAACTTTAAAATAAAGACTTAAGGTTTAGAAATGATAAAGAAAGTTAAACTAAACATTTAAATATAAAAACGTCAAACGAGGTTACCAACAAGCATTGTAAATGACAATTCATGGTAAGAACCTATCGTTTGAAACAAATAAAATATAAAGGTCCTGGTAGAGCTCTGAAGGCGTTTTTCAAAATTCATGAAATTTTGCTCGTATATTATAGGTACAAAAAGGCAATTTTTGGCTGCTACCCGAAATCAAAATTCCAACTTTCATTTTTTCCCTCCACTCTAACCTGCATATTTCAACGAAAATTCTGGCGAATGTTATTAAAACGTGCTAAAAATTATATTAATCCATTCCCTCATGAATCCTTCTTTGCATGATATCCTGTTCTCAATTATTACACGAATCCATATTTCTGAAGTTTTGAATAGTTTCTTAATGCATCATTGAATAAAAGCACATTATCACAATATTTACTGCTATTTTTTATAAACAAGAATTTAAATCTTTTCCGTTAATTTTAAAGTCTATTTAATTTGGTGACTATTTGACAACACTAAAACAATTTTGAGAATTTTTTATTGTGATACTCTCCTCTCTTATATTTTAATAAATTATCATAACATTTTTTATTATCATTTTAGGTTATAAAGATGCTTGTAGCTGTCGTTGTGCTTTTCATCCTCTGCTGGGCTCCAATCTTAATACAGAATGTTTTGACCGCTTTTGCTATTTTGGATCCTCTTAATTATGGCTACTTGAAACCTATGCGTACAGCTTTTCATTTAATGTCATATTTTAACAGCTGCATAAATCCATGCGTTTATGGTTTCCTTAGTGCTAACTTCCGTAACAGCTTTAAGGCAACCCTATTCGCGTGCATATGCGGCAAGTGGCAAAAAATCAGATAGGATAGGAAATTCAGTCACGGTGATACCATGTCTGTGAGTTCTGCCAGATCGATTATGATCACATTATGGTTGAAATGGATAAATCCTCATAGGAATATTGGAAAAAAAGACACCACGATATAAGACGGAGTAGAATATGGGCAATTGGCGGAAGTATATCACGCATGAAGTGGACGCGTTTATAACAACGTCCTCATAAAAAACCTGTTTTCAATTTTGTTTCAATTGCAGATTATTTTTCGAGAAATACGTTGTCATTACTACTATGCTCATATCCCTAAAATCGCAGTATAGAGAAAATTTTTTTATTAGATATTTATAGTATTTTTTTATTTGAAATTTGTGCTTTGTATGTTGTGTGGTCAATAAAATATCAGCATAAATCTAATATTTTGAGAGACATATATAAGTGACTGAAGATTAGTTTTTGTAAAATAATTATATCGTTATAATGTAATGTTGCGATATTGAACGTACAACAACGTGAGATGACAAATGTGTCAATTGAGACAAAACCGACAGTAATATACTGAAATGTTTTTGTAGCATTTTCTTTTGACTAGACCCACATGTTTAGAGATTTAATATTGTAATTTAATTTGCAAAATGCAACAAACTCTTTTTTAAACGTACCAGTCGTTGTTTTAATTGTACATATAATAAAAATACTTCATTTCAGTGAATTCATAATAATTTAAATATTGGAATACACATCAATATTCCTTTGAAATTAATTAATGTGTATTGAAACAATCTGATCTTATATGATAGTTACAAGGATTTTTAAAAATGCTTTCAAGTTGTTGAATGTACATGTTAAATTCATTTATTGCAACAATATTGTTTATTAAAATCTCTTAGCCATCTATACATGTTTCTTCGCGTAAAAGATTAAAAAAGTCCTTCCGGCCAGTGCCGGGAGGAAGAGGTAGCTTTCATATTCCTTATTTAAAAAAAACCAACTTATATTATTCAAACACACGAAGCTCAATTTAGTGGAAACCGAATATAGGAGATTCAATACTAATTTTTATCAATACTAAATCATTATGAATGAGAATTTCGCGAAATTAGTCAGCTTTAACCAAACTGCTTTTATTTAAAGTAACTTATATTTGGCTGCCAAATTCGGCGATTTCTTAAAGTCCCTGACCTTTTAAGACAACATGGTGGATGAGGCTAACCAGTGAACTTGGTCGAGATCTTAGTAATTGCTGTGCACATGCTCACTCACATCGGAATCGATTGATATATACGAGTGCTGTCGCAGGCAAAAAATCAGATTTCAGTAAATGTCACCCACATTAGATATTAAAATTGATATATCTGAGCCATTTTTAGGTAGCTTTCATTACAAAAAGCTACCTATTGCAGCCGTTCGGAGGAAAGCGATTTCAAAACATTTTGGTATATTTTCATCGATCGTGACCCCCAGACCCCGAAACCACCCTCCGTTCAAAATTGACATATATATATATATATATATATATATCCATATATATATATATATATATATATATATATATATCTGACCTATGTCACACTGTAACTCTCCTATTTATGAACCGATTTGGATATAATTCGGTGTGTACATAGTACATACCAATGTCTCGAACGAGTTCGTTGGCCAGCTTCATCCGCCATTTTGTTTTAAAATGGCGGCCATTTAAACTTTTTTTTAAAATTTCAAATTTGAAATGTGGTACCAAAAAATTGAAAATGGAAAAATATTTTTTTCTTATGTATTTCACCATTATACAAAGACTCCGGAGCAGTTTTTGTTTCGTCTATATCTTAAAAAATGGCTGAGTTATAGCATTTTGAATTTCTAGCGTGGCTGACATTTTGAAACGTCCTGAATTTTGTCACGCGGTAAAAGGCGTATTTATGAACCGATTTGGATGTAACTTCGTTTATACATAGTACATACCAATGTCTCGACCGAGTTGATTGGCCAGTTTCATTCGCCATCTTGTTTTAAAAGGGTTGCCATTTTAAAAAAAATGTAATTTAAAATTTAAATGAGGTATTAAAAAATTGGAAAATGAAAATATTTTTTTATGTGTTTGGCCTTGATACAAAGATTCTGGAGCAGTTTTCGTTTCTGAAAATTAGTTGTTCTGTTTATATCTTTAAAAAATGGTTGAATTATAGCACTTTGAATTTCTAGCATGGCTAACACTTTGAAACTATCTTGTATTTGTCACGCGATAACACAGGTATTCGCCTATTTCGATTTAAGAAGGCATGTGGATAGTATACATCAATATCTCGACCAAATTTGCTGACCAGCTTCATCAGTCATCTTGTTTCAAAATGCCGGCCATTAAATTAAAATATATATATATATTTAAAGTGAAGTGCAAAAAAATTAGAAATTGAAAAAGGTTCCTTTCTTAAGTATTTGACCTTGATATAAGGATTCAGGAGCATTTTTTGTTTGTCTTTATCTTAAAAAATGGCTCAGATATAGCAGTTTCAATTTCTAATGTGGGTGACATTTTGAAGAATCTGATTTTTTGCCTGCGACAGCACTCGTATATATCAACCGATTCCTATGTGAGTGAGCATGTGCACAGCAATTACTACACTGCAAATAGAAGCGTCTTAAATTTAGACACATATGTGACTGAAAAAGAATTTTAGACACTTAAGTGTCTTAATCTGAAAATTAAGACACTATAGATGTCTTAATTTAAGATACATAAGCGTCTTACTATGACCATGGTGTAAACGAACTGAGAATAATGTCTAAAATATCCGCAAACGTCTTATTTTAAGACACTTCATTGCTTTAAACGTGTCTTAATTTAAGACGTTTTGATTCTTCCGACGCAATAACCACCAGGGGGCACTAGCACTCCCAGTTGCGCATGCGTTTTAGATGTCTTCGTTCGAAGTGGTATACGTTGTAATTCAAACAAAGTTTGTTTTTATGTACGCGTGTATTTTAATTCGTTTTTTGCGAAATGTGAAGTACTGTGATTTTAATTCGTATTAATTTTGATTATTTATTTATTGAATACATACATCTAACGTGTGTGCTCGACATCAAATGTCTCTTAGAAGCTGTCGTCGATACAAGGGCGGGATAGACACAGAACAGAAGTAGACGACGGTTGAAGATTACACCCGGAAATTCTACAAAGCGTGTGCAATGGGCTTAGTGTTAACTCGTATCAATTTATATCAATAATATTGTGTTATTCATCTTCGTCCTGTCGAAGCTGGCAAAAAAAAAAGAAACTTTTGTCTGGCGGGTCCTGTTTTTAGGATGAAACATCTCATTCTTTAAATATGGCTAGTCGGATGTATTATGGGATTACCTTTTAAACTGATGAAAGTCTTTCTCCCTCACTGTGATTGTGGTAGTTTTTAAAATTTCAAATCGAGGAATATTTCTTACCTCTTGCAGCAACTCAAGTAAGTTTCTTTATAGTAGTAAAATTAGTGTATTTTATGATTTTATTTATTGTACTAAACAAAATCCTGCATGAAATTTAATTAGTTTTGAATCTGTTCGCAAAAAACCCCACTAATTCTAGAAGTATATATTTTTAAACTTATGACGTTCTTTTTTATTACGAATTATATATTCAATGTCAGTTCTTAGTTTCAATGGATAATTTTTATCTCGCAGTAAATGACGGCCACAAGGAAGTAAAGAAAAAAAAAAACTTTGAAAGATGACCTAATGCTTTCTTACTTCCTGGCATAAAACCGCAGATTAAAAAAAGATAAATAAAGTAAATGAGACTGGTCTATTATATGAAGCTGCCTGTAAAAATATACATATGTATTTGATTTGCAATCAACTCTAATACTGATTTTTTTATTATTTTTAATAAAAAAGTAATTTGAAATTTATAATGGGAAAAAGTAAAAACCTCTAACTAGATTTCGTATTTAAAATTGTGGTAACTTTATTTATATGCACTTATACGAAAAATACAAAAATGACAGATGTTACTGTATATATTTAAGACGAAAGAAGTTTGGAAATCATAAGTTATTTTTTCCTCATGTTTCTAATATAGAATATGTACTTATCTGTTTTTATTGATAGTTGAATAGCTTTTGTGAGTACCCTCTGATCTACATAAAAACTTGCCCATGTGGAAATATAAATTTTTTAAAAACATAATTTTTAAATAAGTATTTTCATTTTTTTTTGGGGGGGGGAGGGGGGGATTTTGCATGAATTTTTGTAAAGCTGATATCTTAAATCTTGCACTGATTATAATGAAAGTTTTGAACTTTTAGAGTAGGACAAGTTTAAAAACGCAAATATATTTAACAAAATACCAAAGTCATTTTTTCCCCAATGTTATTAAAGTAGAATATTTATTTATTTATTTTCATTATTCATAGTTAAATGGCTGTTGTGATTATCAAGTGATGTATATGTAAAATTGCCTATGTGGCAATATATTTTTTTATATTTTCATTTTTTTTTGGGGGGGGGGGGATTTTTGCAATTTTCGTACATCTGATATTTTAAATCTTTTTCCACATTCAACCGAGTATAATAAATATTTTGAACTTTTAGAGAAAGGACAAGATTATAAAATATATATATATATTTATCTATGTACCTTAAAAGCCCTTAATAGCGAACACTTCGGGACCGCGGAATTTGTCCGATAATTGGAGATGTCTACTTTTTTGAGGTAAAAATATACAAATATGTATGTCTGCTGATTAAAAAAGTATTCGTTAAATAGAGGTGTTCGCTATTCGAGAATGTCCATTAACCTCCACAACGGATACTCCCGAATACCGGACATCTCAATTTAGACAACTATAATGCAGGGTTGCGTTTTTTGCAAAAGTACTTCTTGATTAAAGGAAGGGCAAACTGGGAAGTGCCCCGTCCCCCTACGACTGTAGTGCCCCCAAATTTGATGTGCAATATTTGTAAAGCTTATATTTTAAATCTGTTTCGAAATTGTACTGATTATAATCAATATTTTGAACTTTTAAAGTAAAATAAGGTTAAAAACAAAATAAATTTTAAAAAATCTAATATTTAGATAAATATTTTTTGTTTTTTAATCTTGTTCTACTCCTGAAGTTCAAGATATTGATTATAATCAGTACAATGTCGTAAAAGATTTAAATTATCAACGTAACGAAAATTGTATACCAAAACTGAGAGCACCAAAAAAATCAGGCTCTATTGGGGGGGGGGGGGGAGGGGCAGGACCACAGCCAAATATTTTTCCAGGATTCAACGTGGTCAAACATGGCTACGTATGATGCTTACAAAAAAATGGATGCGATTCAGACGTTTGAAGTGTCTGAAATTCAGACGCAAAAAGTGTCTTAAAAAATTCAGACATTTTAAAATGTCTGAAAATTGAACACTCCATTTCAGACACTTAAGTGTCTGAATTTCAGACATTTTAATTTAGAGTGTAAGGTCTCGACCAAGTTTACTGGTTAGCCTCATCCACCATGTTGTCTTAAAATGGCAGGCACTTTAAAAAATCGCCAAATTTGGCAACCAAATATAAGTTACTTTAAATAAAAGCAGCTTGGATAAAGCTGACTAATTTCGCGAAATTCTCAAACATAATGATTTAGTATTGATAAAAATTCGTAATGAATCTCCTACATTCGGTTTCCACTAAATTGAGCTTCGTGTGTTTGAATAATATAAGTTGTCTTTTTAAAAATAAGGAATATGAAAGCTTACCTCTTCCTCCCGGCACTGGCCGGAAGGACTTTTTAAGATAAAGACAAACAAAAAATGCTCCTTATATCATGGTCAAATACTTAAGAAAGAAACCTTTTTCAATTTCTAATTTTTTTGCACCTCACTTTAAATATAATTTTTTTTAATTTAATGGCCGCCATTTTGAAACAAGATGGCTGATAAAGCTGGCCAGCGAACTTGGTCGAGATATTGATGTATATTATCCACATGCCTTCTTACATCGAAATAGGCGAATACGTGTGTTATCGCGTGACAAATACAAGATCGTTTCAAAATGTGAGCCATGCTAGAAATTCAAAGTGCTATAATTCAACCATTTTTTAAGATATAAACAAAAGAACAAATTTTCAGAAACAAAAACTGCTCCGGAATCTTTGTATCAAGGCCAAACACATAAAAAAAATCTATTTCATTTTCCAATTTTTTAATACCTCATTTTAAATTTAATTTTTTTAATGACAACTCTTTTGAAACAAGATGGCGAATGAAGCTGGCCAACGAACTCGGTCGAGACATTGGTATGTACTATGCACAGACCAAGTTACATCCAAATCGGTTCATAAATACGCCTGTTATCGCGTGACAAAAATCAGGTCGTTTTAAAATGTCAGCCACAATAGAAATTCAAAATGCTATTACTCAGCCATTTTTTTTAGATATAGACGAAACAAAAACTGTTCCGGAATCTTTGTATTAAGGTCAAACACATACGACAAAAATCTTTTTCATTTTCCAATTTTTTGGTATCCCATTTTAAATTTAAAATTTTTTTAAGTTTTTCAAATGCCGCCATTTTGAAACAAGGTGGCGGATGAAGCTGGAGAACGAACTCGGTCGAGATATTTATATGTACTATGTACACATCAAGGTACATCCAAATCGGTTCAAAAATACGCCCGTTATCACGTGACAAAAATCAGGACGTTTCAAAATGTCAGCCACGCTAGAAATTCAAAATGCTATAACTCAGCCATTTTTTAAGATATAGACGAAACAAAAACTGCTCTCGAATCTTTTTATCAAGGTCAAACACATAAGAAAAAAATATTTTTTCAATTTTCAATTTTTTTGTACCACATTTCAAATTTAAATTTTTCTTAAAAATTTAAATGGCCGCCATTTTTAAACAAGATGGCGGATGAAGCTGGCCAACGAACTCGGACGAGACATTGGTATGTACTATGTATAAACGAAGTTACATTCAAATCGGTTCATAAATACGCCTTTTATCGCGTGACAAAATTCAGGACGTTTCAAAATGTCAGCCACGCTAGAAATTCAAAATGCTATAACTCAGCCATTTTTTAAGATATAGACGAAACAAAAACTGCTCCAGAATCTTTGTATAAAGGTCAAATACATAAGAAAAAAATATTTTTCCATTTTCAATTTTTTGGTACCACATTTCAAATTAAAAAAAAAAAAAAATTAAATGGCCGCCATTTTGAAACAAAATGGCGGATGAAGCTGGCCAACGAACTCGGTCGAGACATTGGTATGTACTATGTACACACCGAGTTACATCCAAATCGGTTCATAAATACGAGAGTTACAGTATGACAAATGTCAGATATATATATATATATATCAACTTTTGAACGGAGGGTGGTTTCGGGGTCTGTGGGTCATGATCGATGAAAATATACCAAAATTTTTTGAAATCGCTTTCCTCCGAACGGCTGCAATAGGTAGCTTTTTGTAATGAAAGCTACCTAATATATACTGGGAATTTTTTGTTCAGCGAGCTTTTACTATATCATATAAAAATTTCCAATTGAGAAAAAATAAATAATGAAGTTGAAAGATTGTAAAGTAATGTGCCAATTTTTATAAAAACTTCATAATCTCTGACATCTAAACTCGCTCTATAACTACATACTTACTAGTGAATTTAATGGAGTAATGTAAAATTCAAAAGCTATTGCAAGTTTCTGAATTAACATTTTCAATAATAAAATACATCGTCATGCTTTTTGCGAAGTGTTCTCATGGCAGTGCAGTTAAACATATTCAATGTAAAGACATTTAAAGAGTTTTTTAGAAAAACAAATATTAAAATTAACATTAAAATTTGAAGCAAACTAATTTAAGATGATACTTACAAGGATTTTTAAAAATGTTTTATAGTTGGTGAATACATATGTTAAATTCATTTACTGCAGCAATGTTGTTTATAAAAATTGTTTTAAATTAAGTTAAATAATGCTATAAACAGTGATAGAGTATCTTTATTAAGACTTACGATCGTTTCATCGCACAATCGGCGACATTTTCAAAATCATATTTTCTTATCAAACTCTTCAAACATATTCATTCCAGCATCGAAAAAATGTTATAAAAACATGTATAATAATCACTTATAAACAAATTAAGTTAAATAATGCTATAAAAAGTGATAGAGTATCTTTATTAAGACTTAACGATCGTATATTCGTACAAAAGCTATTGCAAGTTTTTGAATTAACATTTGCAATAATAAAATACATCGTCATTCTTTTGCGAAATGTTCTCACGGCAGAGCAGTTAAGCATATTCATTTTAAATATATTTAACCCTTTATGCACTGAATTATGAATTTATGAAAATTTTATCTTCTAAAACATTTTTCGTGAATTTTTGATAGTACGTTAGAAGATTTACATAATCATTTTTAGATGGATTTTAGAAGGATTGAAGGATTTAGAAGGATTAATTAAATTTGAATTTATAAGGATTTTGCGCAACATTTATAACCCCACTCTGATCTTTTATTTTAAATATTTTTCTTGGTATTTTGTAGAATTAGGAAATGTACAAATATAATGTTCTTACAAAAGAAATTTAGGAATACTTCCGAATTGAAAAATCCCCCCTACCTACCCCCAACGCAAAGAAAGCTGAAAATATGCAAAGGCAAAGAAATCATCCTTATAAAAATATTTTTGCTTTGTGCAATCAATCATGCTTTTGGAACAAGATAAAGTAACTTATCTATAATACATTCTAAACTGTATTACTGCTAATCGATGCATTAAATGAATTTTTTAACAAGTTACTTTAATGGTACTTATAAGTACCGTCAGTAGATAAAGGGTTAAACAGATTTTTAGAAAAACAAATATTAAAGTTAACACTAAAATTTATTTAAATATGCTGAAATTTATTTGTAGAGCAATAAACTCCAATAAAGGAATTTTAATATCAAAATCCATAATTCGAATAGCCACACTTTATCCACAGAAAGGAACAGTCCAAAACGAAAAGAAAATGCACAAGTATATATTTATATGTTGGTTACAATTTCTTCTGAATATGAAGGTAAAAAGTTAAAATAAAAATATTACTTTTTAAAGAAATTTATAAAGTTTTTCGCGTGTTATATCAAAAGGAATGTCATTATCTAATGTGTAAAAATGAAAATTTGTCTGTCTGTATGCAATTCTAAACAAATCTACAGTTTGGAAGACAGAATTGTGAAATGCTAGGTACATGTGTATTAAAACACGGCCGAGGTAACTCAAGTAATCCGAAATCGAAATAATTTATAGTTAATTTTTAATTAATAAAAAACCACTAATTTATATCAAATTTAAACATTTTTCGTTACAGAAGTTGCTGACAATTAAGAACCTCCAATAAAATTCTTACCACAACAATTACCTCTCTATTGCAAGATTTCTACGTGAAAAATGAAAATGAAATAGTTTGACCAATTAAAAAAGTATTACGTCGTATTGGAAATATAATAGGCTTCAGCAGGTGAATATATAACATCATATGAGTTTTATAAAATGTATTGAAACATAATAATAAGCCGATTATGGAAATATTGACATGTTTCAACATTTTAAAAATGGAATAAATAGAATTTAAAAGAAAAGTGTATATTACGTCATATTGGAAATATAATGGACGTCAGCAAGTGATATATAACATCATATGAGTGTGAAGAAACGTATTGAAAAATGAAAAAATCCTGATTGTGGAAATATTGGCATATTTTATCATTTTGAGGTTCTCTGAATTTGTTTTCGGTATTTTAAAATCTATTCCATACATATACATGTGTGTATGCGTGTATATTAGAATTTCGACAAAGGTTTAGGTCTCTAGAGCTCATTTTTAGTGAAGAACTGAAATAAAGGTGGCTTTACTGCTTTTTTTTTATTGTTTGATTTATACTGTAGTATATTTAATTTTGAAATCGATTTTTCAAAACAACCATTCTTAAAATTCCGGGCAACGGCGGGTACTTCAGCTAGTACACAAGAAACGTGAAGCTTTCAGTTATTAAAGAAAATCTCACTTTATTAAATTCTGTTAACATAAATGCCACAAAGTCTCTCCCATGATATAAGGAGACAATAAATCTTATTTAACGAAGTTATTTGACACTAACGAAAATCCAGAGAGTATTACTTAATTAGTTTCTCTTTTAGAAGTAATGCCGATTGCGTGCTAATCGACACCATTTCCGGAGCTTGGAAGCTATTGATTATGCTAATAATGAAATTTCCTGGGTGTGTTTCTAGCAGAACATTCAGCACCAAAATTATTTGGCCTCGTTTACATCAATCATTTGTTATGAAGATCAGACGCATCTACAATATTTATTGACCTGAAGTGTTCATTTCTGATTTCTCTTCGTTAGGTGAACAAAGTTATTTCTAATTTTAGTTACTATGCTTAAAATCATATAAAGTTATTTTAAAGCTAGTTTTTATTAGCCCCCGGTATGCTATTTCTTTCTCCCACCTATTAATGTGTCGTCTACAAAATATAACGTTATGTTGTATAAGCCAGCCGTAAAACAAAGCAGACGTACGAAATAATCTCTAATCCAATTTTTTTAACTTCTAAGCATCGCACATTTTCAATTTTTATACCGTCGTATTGCAAAAAAAGTACTTTTAAATGCAATTTGTTTGAAAATTACATCTCCATTTATTTTTGAGATATTAATTTTTTTGTAGTTTTTAGCACCATTTGGTTAATTTTGGCAACTCAAGTACTCCATTTCTGTATAAAGTAAAGGGAAAATAGTTTACAAATAGCAATTATATCCTTTTGTTGCTATTTTCTCATAAAAACTGAAAAAAAAATGTAATTAAAATCCGTGGTATTTTGAAAAAATATAAATGAATGATTTCTGATAAAACATGGAGCTATTTATAAACTGAATTTAATTCTAAGTATCCATATTAATATTAAAAATAAATGAAGGCATATGAATCATGAGATAGCCGATTTTTTTTGGTCGAGTTTCTTGAATAACTATATCTCTTTCTTTGGATTTGTGTATTATTCAGCGATAGTGACGTCCTATGCGTACTGTACTGTAGATGTTGTTTAATACTAGATCGCAAATGAGGGATTCTTGAGCGGATGCGGATGACGTCATTTTATATAAAATGAAATCGCCTGTTTTAAGTCCTATAACTGAACTACAGTAGAGTCCCGATTATCCGAATCACGCGTAACCGAGTTATTTTCTTCTGGTGGACTGATGGCTTCTATTATTATGAAACAGCCATTATAAATGAAGTGTTAGGTGAAGATGGAAGAGCAGCTTCATTCTGACCAGAAAATCAGAGTTCGAACTTTTTACGACTGCTCTTTCATCTTCACCTAACACTTCATTTATAATGTATGTTTCATAATAATAGAAGCCACCAGTCCATCAGAAGAAAAGGATCCCTTCCAAAGGTATAAGTTCGATTAACTCGGATAATCTGGACTCTATTGTATCTATATTTATATACATATTTTTTTCCATCGGAGGCGACACTAAATACAACGACCGATCGGATGATATGTCCTGCTAACTCTTTATATCCTAAATTATGAATTCATGAAAATTTCATCTTCTAAAGCATTTTACCTGAATTTTTAAAACTACATTAGAAGATTTACACAATCATTTAATAAATTTTAGGTGGATTTTGCCAATTGAAATTAATTAATTAAATTTGAATTTAGAGGGATTTTGTGCAATATTTATATCTCCACTCAAATCTTTTATATAAAACAGTTTTTTAGCATTTTATAGAATTAGGAAATGTACAACTATCTTACTTACATTATCTACTCTTAAAATAGAAATATAGAAATATTTCCTAACTGAAACTTTTCCCCCACAATCTTTCAACGTCAAGAAAGCTGAAAAGATGCAAATGGAAAAGAAGTCATCCTTTTAAATGTATTTTACATTTGTGCATCCAATAATGATTTTGGAAAAAGATAAAGCAAAGTATCTATTACTCATTCTAAACTGTAGCACAGTAAAAAGTCTAATGTCGGGAATTGTCGGGGCTTTACCAAATCCGAGCGTCAGATTTTTCCGAATTTTCGATTATCAAAAATACTGCTTTTCCAATAAAAAGAAAAACAAATTTCAGTATTTAAAAATGTGAAATGTGTAAAATTGCATATATAACAGTTATTAAAACAAAATTAAAGAACTATTTTAATTAGACAAATCATAACAAAATAAAAAGTAAAAGAAAAACCTTTATTTAAGAGAACATACAATTTAAGAACAAATTCTAACTTACTTAACTATTGAACATTTCAGTTAATGTGCGCTGCTTTATTAACTTAGGTTTCTCATTAAACAGTTTTTCTTTTATTCTGTTACATAGACATAAGTTCTGATTCTGTAACAAAGCTTCTTTTCTCAAGATATTTTTTTCGTTGGTTTCAACCAATTTTCTTTCCATCCTTTCTTGAACATTACCGCTGGAAAGTCCGAACTTTAGACTTTGTACTCTACTTCTATTCGATGTATTAAATGAATTTTATAACAAGTTATTTTAATGGTACTTTAAAGTTCCGTCGGTGCATGAAGTGTTAATACGGGCCAAAAGAAACAACAGAAATAAATTTATAAAGCAATCAAATATTTAGAGGGAAAAAAAAGGAAAACTGTATTTATAAGATGCCACTTTCAGGCACAGAAAAATTCTATTCGTAAAATGATTAAATGATTGACTGACACGTGAATTTAGAAACGAATTTCTTAGAAAACAAAAAACTGCCTTTTCTAAACTTTCATTAGAAAAGCAAAATTGTATTAAAAAATTCTTGGTGCCGATTGCCAATTTAAAATTTAATGGTGGTCACGCCGTGTGACCACAGCCCTTGAAAGGGTTAAGGAAAAGTCATAAATGTGTCATAACTATTCATTGTAAATTCAACAAAATAAAATATTTAATATATTTAGAATAATTGAAAAGAATAAGAAAACGTATGGAGTCTATTAAATTATAATACTAGAGTTTTTGAAAAATATAAAATTTATTATTAAGAAATATTTATTCATAAAGCCATTCCAATCTAATTTGTTCACAATTTTACCAGGACTTCAAGTGGAATAAGTATTAAATACATTAATTTTTTTTAAAAACATATTTATTTTATATCTTGATCTAGGGGGCTCTGTGCCCTGCAAGCTACGCTCGCCAACCCCCGTTCAGACACCGCAGAATCTAAAAACACGCTAATCTGATCGGTTTAAAAAATATTATAGAAGATTGAATTATACTGAAAAAGCTGTGCAGATCTCCCAGTAAACGGGTTTCCATTCAATTTCCTTTGATTTCAAAAATTTAAGGCCGAATCACTTGCTATTAAGACATCCAATGGCTGTTTTCGTGTTTGATTAAAGAGGATCAGTTAAACATTTGAAAAGAAGCTAAAATAAAATGAATTAAGTGTACAGAGTCTTTGTCTCCCGGTATTTTAAAACAATATCTATAACAATACCTAAGTCATGTGACTATCATCAACTGTTCCGGGCGAACCACTTCGCTTTTTATATTCCTGGTGCCATTTTGGTACTTTAATGTTAACCAGGTACAGCTGATAAGTCACCAAATATTATTCTATCGCCATCATTTGATCTATATTATAATAGTCCAAGTCATGTAACTGCCATAAATAAATACGCTCTTCATATGAATCTTCTATCCCTTCGCTTTTCATATGAAAGTTTGGCCCAGATATCATATACGGCCCCATATTGGCGCGATTTTTTTCGACGTCAATTTGGGGAAAACATCAACAGCATAAACAACAACATTCGGCTTACCAAATCAAGCAAAATAACGATATTATGGCCCCAGTTAAGTACCCGTTGCGTATATGACATTGGCGTCAGAAAACAATCGCGCCAATATGGGTCCGTATATGACATCTGTGCCGAAAGTTTTTCCTTTTGATTAAAAAATCAAATTTCTTTTTAGAATAACAAGGGGGCTCTGTCCCCTACGAGCTACGCTCGCCAACCCCGTTCAGACACCCCAGATTCTAAAAGCATGCTAATTTCATCGGCCTTAAAAAGTTAGAATTATAATTTAAAAACAGTGACGTCTCCCTGTAAACGGGTTTTCATTCATTTTCCTTTGATTGGAGATTTTTAAGACGAAATCAGCCGCTGCTAAGAGATACAATGGCTGTTTTCGTCTTTGATTAAAAACAAGAAAGAAAAATCATGCGTACGGCATAGATTATGAAAGACTTTCCAACACTCCCTGAAAGCTTTAACAAAACTTCGTTATTTAGGGAAATAGGGTAAATAAGACAACTAACTAAACATTTAAAAAAATGATTTCAGCCGTTACCATCCATAGCCAAATATTTATTCCAATTCTTCCGAACAGCCGTGTAGTTGATCTGTAAGCTGATATATATACTATATAAGAGAAAATTTAGTTTATCAAGAAAACGCATAACAGGTTGAAATTTCTCTTTCAGCAATTTAGACTAATAGATGGAAACATGCTTCAATATTTTTGTATAGCCCTGTTGTTTACCTAGTACCTTTATTACACGCCACTATTTAGCTAAACTTTAATTCAAACTAAATCACTCTTAAAACTTCTGAAATCTCATTTCCAGAATTTATCATCTATAGGCGGCCATGTATCCAATTCTTTGCGTGGCCCTGTATATCATTTTATCTATATTCTACAAACATTTCATAGAAAACTACATGCAGTTCAGCATAACACATTTTAAACCTACCTTTGAGCAATTTACGGTCATACTCAGTAACCTTTACGAATTTTTTTGCATAGCCCTGTATATCAACTATAATATTTACACACACCATATAGTATGCATAAATATAGTGAAACTTAAAAGCGCATATCATAATTAAAAATGCATTCCCTACCATCGCCGCTAATATACAGTATTTCGGATAGAAAATACTTGTCTGAAATGTTTTGTATGTTCCTGTAAATGCTATGCACTTCGTATTATACATGAAATAGCTTAAGTAAGCCTCACCAACGTATATCAGTTTTATTATATGTGAATTTGCATAATTAAAATACGCCGCAAACAATTTCCCCCTATACAAATTGTAATGGAATTCTTTTGTATAGCCCTGTAAATAAATAATAACTATTCGTTGCTCCGCATATGCTACAGAATCTTCCGCATATTTTAGTGCACTTCGTAAATGCATATATTTTTACTATGTTTGAAAGGGTGTAACATCTTTAAAATTCATTTGAAATGATTTTTTTCCATTGGCGGTAATGTAACGGAATACTTTTGGCTATCCCTGTAAATGAACTAAACATGCTACAAACTTCATTTGAAATAGGGTTCGTGCTAGGCTAAACGTCAATAACCAAAAATTTCAGTGCGATCCGAGTATATTTACGAGAGTTAGAGCGCGAACAGACAAACCGAAATCAATAACACTTTTCAACTTTGTTGGAAAATGTTAAAAATTAGTTACAAATTTGAAAGTAAGCTAATGTAAAATGAATTAAGTACACAGAGTCTTTGTCTCTCGGTAATTTTTAACACCGCTATGAGAAAGTTCTTTTAAATGTATCGTTTTAAATCTGACGTAATTTTCACCAAAGTTTCCTTTCTCTTTTTAATATTCACATGAAAATTCTTTTGTCGTTAGAAAGGAAATATTATTTGTGCTGTCTTAGAATTCACGATAATAGTTGAAAAGATTATCTCAAAATATGATATAAACGTCTTGTGCAAATATATTTTTTAATTTAAAGTGTTTTGCCAACTTTTATTTATTTGGCCTTTTTAAATATGACGTAATTTCCTTCATTTGTGACTTTTACCGCATAATAATGAATTTAGTATTTAAATTTTTTTTTTCCCTTTTAAGATTCACGTGTAACTGTAGTTTTTATGATGCAATTTTCAATATTTTCCTGATTTTTAACACGTAATCACTTAATTCTACTTTGAAAGTTTTTTTCTGTTTATAATAGCCACGTGTAAATAATTTTTTCGTTTGGAGGAAATATTATTCTTTGCGCTGTTTTTAAAATTGGCAACAATTTAAAATAATTGCCCTTTTCTAAAATGTGTAAAAAATATCTCTCGAAATGCTGAAAATTTTAATTTAAAATGGAAATAATTCCTCAAAAAATGAGTCAAATTAAAAAGATAATTGCAGTCTGCACATCTGGAACTTCCAATGTATAAAATGATCTAAAAATGTTTAAGTTCCTATGTATAGTTTTTCTCCTATAAAACTTTTTTGATGGAATGATTTTGACCATCTTTAACATTAAATATCTCTTAAAATAATTATTCGATTTAAAAACTGTCTGCATCAGCGTGTTTATCAAACATTTCTCTATAATACCACCGATTTTCATATTTTTGTATGAAACAGTTTTTTTAATATTGACGAAGAAAGACCCCCGGTCATTAAAAATATGGATGCCGATCTAGTGGGAGTATACCCGGATGATCTACGCAGATTTTCATTGGTCCATTTCCAAATCAAAGCTTTTTTTTTATATATAGAAGGAAACTACATAAAAGTTTCCACGGTCGCAAAGAATTCTTGGTACTGTTACGCTGGCCGGGTGCAAATCTCGCCAATAGCTATTTTTCAACTCGCCAGTTAGCATTTTTTTTTCGAGTGGTAAATTAAAACATTGCTTTGAAGTTGAAATTAAATGTCATCGTTTGTTACATCATTTAATATTTGGCCAGACGTCATATACGCACCAGGTTTGGCGTGATTTTTTTTACGAAAATTTGGCAAAAACCTCGTTTTTGATTGCCAGTTGCATATGTATTTTTGGTACTACTTAGTTATCCCGTCGACAAAAAATCTATCACCAAACTAAAAGATTAAATGCCAATAATGGTTGATCGTAAATGTCATATTCACTTGACTTTAAGCAAGTTACACGTCTTTACGTCATCAAGTGATTTTTATTTGGACGTTTTATTTGTAAATTTATTAATGTTATACTATTTTCTTTGTTCTTTCGTTATTTAAAATAAAAATTATGTCAATTTGTATAATTTGGCGAGTGGTTTGGCGATTTATATAATTTGGCGAAATGGGTCGACGGAATAACTAAGTAGTAACATATTTTTTAATTATTTTCTATTATTTTTAAAGGAAAATAAACAAAAAAATAATTAACTATAGAACAAAACAATTTATGTAATTTAAAAAAAGAAAATAAAGTAAATAAACATTTAATATTAAATAAACAACAAAAGCTGGGTTACCATGTCAACCAAAATAATGCCATTTTGGAGACAATTAGGTACCCCGGTGCGTATATGACATCTGTGCCTAATATTTTTCTTTTCATTTCGTTTAAAAAAATAAAGAAGTGAAAGCCATTTATTTTAAATGTTTCAGCTTGTATTAAATAAAATGATAAAGAAATACAAATTGAATTATGAATAAAAGTAACATGATATATTTCTTAGCATACATTTAAGGGAGGCCAAACTTCTCGCAAATTAGTTTAAAAGTAGTTTATGTTCTAGTTAGGTATTAGTTTAAGTTCTAATACCAGTTTTGAGATCTGCAGATCAATACGGATTTTTGGTGTTAATTTCATCGCAAAGTATTCCGTATTTTAGGAGAAATCGCCGTGAAACATAATCAGTTGTTTAATCAGTCGTTTCATAGAATCGTTACATAAATTCGTTTCATAATATCCGTTTCATTAGAATTTTATATATATAGGGTAAAGTGGTAAAGTGGCGTAGCCAGGATTTCGTTTCGTGGGGGGGGGGGGGGGGGGTCCAAAATTTTTCCTTCAGGTTATATATATATATAGTAAAACCTGTCAAGATGAAATCGTAAATATTGCTGGAAAATTCCATTTTACACAGATTTTCGTATTATTAGGTGTATTTGTACAGTATTCTTTTCCGTAGCACGGAAGATTTCTGTTTAAGGCAGAATTCCGTTATAGGCAGGTTCCATTTTTACAAGTTTTGTGTATTTATATAAATATACTTATTTATGTCATATGAATATAATAAAACTTGTTAAAATAGTAATTGTCTATAACAGGATCCCGTTACATGGTATTAATATGAATTGCGATACAATTAAATTTGCTAAAAACCTGTCTGAAAGGGGATTTTCATTGTTCTTTAGTGAAACATAGTGAAACCTGTGAAAGTGGAATCTTTCTATAACGCAATCTTGTCTCAAACGGAAGAGTTTCAGAATCCCTGCGAAACGATCTTATTGAGGTTGTGTATCTTAGAAGCATAATTAATTACACTTCTTTCTATGGAAACCTGTCTAAAATGGAACTTTTTACCAGTCCTTTTGAATCTTGACTTGACTGTGTATGTATAATAGAAGCATTTCGAGTAACTTTAAGAATTTAGGTATAACCTTATTTAATTTCTTAATAAAAAAAAAAAAAGCATGGATAAAAATGTAAGGTCAATCTCTATAACTGCAATTAATAATACATTGAAGTTATATTAATATTTACCAATGAAAAAGATTCACTATGATGAAAAAAGCTGAGAGCATTCTGAAGAGTTAAACTTAATTAACCCATTCGCTGTCATCCACGAGTATACACGTGGCTTTAATTTATTAATTACTTTGTCACCACTATTTTAGAATTTAAAAAATATGCCTCATTTGTTGGCAGAAACTTCGCTGTATTAGTAAAGCGAAATTTACCTTTCTGATTTTGTGGTAGAAAACGACTTTTAACAAAAACAAAAAAAAAAAATTGAAAATTATTACTTTATAGTTTTGGCAGCGCATGGGTTAAATCAAGTTTCATATTACATAACATTTGCCTACAATAAAGTTAGGATCAAGTGGTTAAGTTTAAAACAGCAATTTCCATGTTTAATTTATTGCCATTGAATTAAGAACTTGTGCTGTAATAGATATTGGATAATGATTTCACATAAGTGTCAATCGCATGAGACATTCATGCGATCCGCCGCGCTCCCCATGCGAGCTTTTGAGATAACCCAGATAGCATGAACAATAGCAGCAAGTTTATTTTTTCTGATATTATCTTGCCGTGACAAATTCGAATTGAGAAATTCGCAGTAAATCTCCCGCAAGGTATACCATTACCCACTTGCATGAGTAGTTTGTTGTGGAACTGATGCAAGACTGTCTTTAATTCACGAAAGTGACAAAAGCAAAAAATCCCTCTGTTGAGAGAATAGACAATCAGCACATACACAGAAATTGCAGAAATTTTATTCGGTAGGCACCGCTTTTTCTAAGCGCTATACTTATTAAATACCAAAAAATGCTCGAAATGAAAAGTACAAATATTACCTAAACTTGTTTGTGGTGATAAAACCGATGCATGCACTTTCTGACGGCGCTTTCGCATCACTAGACTTTATCAGGTCTATGGGCCCCTTCGAAGGGGTTAAACTTATAGTGTGACATGGAAAGATTACTACTTTGCAGTAAGTCTGCAGCATTTTTGATTACTTGTTTGCCGTTAGTTTGCGATGAATTTGATACAGTATGAATTTAACTTGCACGACAAGTTAGCTGCAAGTTCAAATTGTGGTGACTTCGGAGTTTGGGCTATCTTGTTATGACCTTTCAGTCTTGTCATGCTACGCTTACTGCAACTTTGCAGATTTTCAAAGCAAAACTGTTGCAAATTTTCTGCAAACTAAAAATGCTATGTGGGAAGGTTTTAACTTTAAGAAAAATATCTTCTATTTTCAGCTACAGAAACTAGTAATGTAAGAAGCACACACATCAAATATAGTTCATGCTGGAAAAAGCAGTTTTGTTACAATTGTCTTATTCAGCCATAATTCTTTTGGGTTTCCATGTTTCATGTGTCGCCACTTTTGATACCATATTCGATCTAATAGTTGCTTCCGATATCTGGTCGTCTTTAAGGAAGTTAAATTTTTGTAAGAAGTTTATTTGTGATGGATTAGCACTATTTTGGAAGTATTAGAATGTGTAAAAAAATGGTTCATGGTGGTTTCTGTTTTTGTACTTCCCAGCCAATTTATTTTAGATGGTTCAAAACAGTTTTAGAACATTCTCCAAGTTCAGCAGTAAGCTTCGGACAGGTCGGATTTATGCAGCTCTGGAAGGGATACTTAGGAGTTCCGTGGAAGGGGGTAGCGCCCTTCTAGACCATTAATAATCATAAAATTCATAATCTCCCGATTGCACCCTTAAACAACTTGACAGGAGAGTCAAGAATCTCAACTCTGTATATTTCAGCATTCACAGTTGCACTGGTAAAAATGTGTCGGTCACTGCGGCCATTCAAAATGATGTCCGTCTATACCACAATTCCACGACCTTGTATCGATGCCTTTCACGGATGTTTGCAGCCTTATTGCATGTGATTTTCTCCCTCCATATGGTAACACATCTGTGGTAACTCTCTCAACAAAGTCGGGATTCATCGGTAAAGAGAACTCGGCTCCAGTCCGTGGTACTCTAATGACGATGATCTCTGCACCACTTTAACCGGGCGCATTTCGCTACTGGAGTTAGCGGAACACAAATTATAGGTTTCCTTGCATGCAGCCTGTCACTCACAGTAAACCAGGATAGTCGAGTTCTTGTTGCTGCAGCAAACTCCCTGCAATCTGAACTGACGTCAGTTGCCTATTTCTTTTAGCAATCGTTGGCAAATTACAGTCCTGAGAGCCTATTGTGGTGCGTTTTCTAACTTGACCTGGTTGTCTGTGGACATTATACCAGTGTCTTTAAACCGTTTACAGATTCTTGACATGACACTTTTGGCTATTTATAAGTCTTTACAGACCCCTAAGAGTGTCTGTCCTGCTTCCATTCTCCCTATCGCACGCAATTTCTCAAAATCGGTCAAATGTCTTCTGGACGACATATTCTACTTATTAGAAGCAAAGTTTTACCTAATTTCACGTACATTCCTTAAAATTAGACTTCAAATTACCCACGTGCGCTCCTTTTCACACATGAACCGAAAGAACGGGCTGAGGCTGAAAAATTTGCATATATTTCTGTAGCGAATGTTAATCCCATTGGACTACGTGATAACGTTGACATTGAGTTACCTTTCTGGAAGTTCCCTTAATAGAATTAACATAAATCACCTTTTTATGGTTCCTTTATTTTTTCTCGCCAGTGTATTTTGAAAGTGGTAACAAAAAACCGGTCCAAAATTATAGTTACTTTTATTAATTGCAGGCAGTAGATTTAAAGTAATTGTTAATATTGTCCGTTATAATGTGAACAAAGATAAGGGTCACGAAACTCAACCAATGTACCGTTATTGCGTTCGTATAAACTCGTTCTTTCCCATAAGGGTCGACAACAGAACCCCATCGAAGTCCAAGATAAAGAAGTTTTGCGTTTAATCTAGTTACAGTAAATTTGTGTAAACGGAATAGCAGGTATACTTGTTTAGTTATCCTTCCGTCTCGGGACATTAAAATGTTTTTTTATGAGATGATTCCGGGTTTTCAGAAAACCCGCCAAGAAGGATTCACAATTGGAACAAATTTCATTTCAGATAGGTTTCAAACGTTAGCAAGCACAAATATATAGTGTTGTTTTCGTCGAATCTTGAATTGTTTTCATTTGAGATAGGTCATCTTCACACATTTTCCTGTAATAGATTTATGCTCTTCAGAGGTGGTGTTATAGCAGCGGTTTCCAACCTGCGGTAGCGTACCCCTGGGGGTACGTGGCGGGTCTGCTGGGGTATGTGAAAATAATATCGGTAATGGAAGTCACAAAAATGTTAGGAATATCAATGTAATTTGCATCGATTTATTATATGGTTGTGATAAGAAGATTACTAATGGAAAAAAGCATGTTTACGTTATCTCCTTGAGTGGAGGGGGGGGGACGTGTTTATGAGAAATGGGGGTACTCCGAAATGAAAAACCTAAGAAAGGAGTACGTGAAAGAAAAAGTTTGAGATGTGAGATCGTTTTAGCAGTTTTAAGGGATACTGTGAAAGCGGAAAGTGTTTATCACGGAAACCTGTCTAAAACTGAAAAGTTCATAGTCCCGAAAAAAACATACCTTTGAATTATACCTTCTAAGAGGAACACCTCTCTAAAACGGAATTTTTTATAGATCCTTTGTGATTCTGTCTTAGCAGTTTTTACTGTTGTATTTGTATCCATGATTCAGTAAACCAGGTCTACTTTCGGCGGGGGGGGGGGGGGGGTGTCCGGACCCCTTGGACCCCCCCCCCCCCCCTTGGCTACGCCACTGATAGGGTAGACATATATCTTAAGAAGAGACGCATTAACGAGAGCCCACTGCATTATTATTATTTTTTAATCTTCTAGCATGGTAGAAAATACACGGTTTCAGCACGGTATTTCGACTCATTTTTAGGGTTCCGTGCTTAAAAAGTAAAAACGGAACCATTATAAGATCACTCCTGTGTCTGTCTGTCCGTCTGCCACAACTATTTTACGCGTAAACTAAAAAACGTCGAAAGTTCAAATTGGGGGAAGTAATAAAGACTATTGACCCACATATTTACTGATTATTAAGCATTCACAAATATGTTTAGGAAAAATGTAGAGGGGCTAATTATGTTGCTTGAAGAAAAAAATCTTTTCTTTGTATAGCGTGTGGGATATCATGTAAAAGCTTTCGTAACGCTGAACACAAAAATACATTTCTTTTAAGTTTAGGTATTATATTTTCAGACATATCGTCTAAAATGTAGCGCAAAAATATGTATATATTTAAACCTTGCAGGAAAATTATCCCCTAGGTCACATAGTTTTTGAGAAAAGCGCATTTTTCCGTTAAACACCAATTTTGTTTTGCAAGCATTGAGTAAAGTTGTTGAGGAGAGACGAAGGTACCTATCGTAACAGAAGTATAACATCATTGTTGATAATGAGTTTCGAAAAAAATCGTCGGTAATTAACCGAGATACTAATCCTTAATGACACAGACGGTTTGGACATACATAATGACAGGGGCGGCGTACTCTATGTACCACCGGCTTTTAAAGCCCGGATAACAACTTTTAATGATATATTTGTGTAATGCTATGCCCAGCATCAGTATACAAACAATAAACGTCAGATTGTTAAAAACAGACTAATTTAATTAGAACCAATCACATAAATACTATGAGATTCGCGACTAGTTTGCATTGAGTGGACCTCTCAATATATCTCCCGTGTCTTTAAAAGTTAATAAAAAACATATTTGAAAAAACACGGCGCGGACCAAGGCGGCGTTGAAACTTTGCGATCTCCTTTCGAAGCGCGCTTAGTGCAATGCCAAGTTTAAACAATAACAAGAGTGTGCTGAATTTAGTTTTATGAAAGGCCAAATGAAGTTTAAATATGCACTAGTTTTATTTTCAGTACCGAATTAAGTTCATCATAAACAGATTAGAATAAGATTAAAAAAAGAGTTATACAAAATAGCAATATTTGACATTATTTTGGCTTCATATCTCTTTGGACGTTTACAGTATAACCATTCATACTTTTCTAAGTATATATACAGCTATACCAAACCCTACGTTGTATAGTTTTTTACAAACCCTTATTATTCTTTCAGCAACGATTTTTTTTAATAATACAGTTAATAATTCAAATTCATATATTTATTGTACGGAACCCTCTGAGCGCGAGTAATACTCGCACTTGACCATTTGCTTAAATTTTATTTTACAGTTAAAAAAAAAAAAATACGATGTTTTTTACTTATTAATTTTTCCTTTTAAATTTTTCCAGTAGGCCTTTTTTGATTGGAACACTTTTCTTCGGGAATCTTGAAAGAAGTGGTCTCGAATCGACCTGTTTCTCCTCTGGTCAAGTGCTTACGTACAGTCGTGGGAATAAAAAGTAAACACCCCCTACTAACTCTGCAACAAATTATTGCAGTATAAAGTTACTGGTACCAAACGGTTGGAAATAAAGCCTACTTTTAAATGGTGTATATAAAATTTGCTTAGGAGGCATCCACATACTAAAACGAACACAAACTTTGTTTTTTTTTCTTTCGATAGCAATGCCCAAGTTTGACACCATAAATAAATTCTACACCCTTCAATTAGCCTAAACACAATTTGCATGAAATTCGTACGATTAGTTTCACAGAAAATAATTAATTTAAAATGAGCATATTTTAGGTACTGTATCCAAATTGAAGTTCGGTACTGGATTGCAGAGCCGTAGCTTGAAAATTCCATTGGGGGGGGGGGGGGAGGACCTGACTTTGGCGCCCTTTTATAATTTTTATCCCCCCCCCCCCCGCAACGTCGTCTCTATATATGCTAAGGTTCCTACAATTCATATTATAGTAGCCCTAATTCGTGCTATCATCATGTCTTTCATGTATAATTCATCTTCTATGATACTTTACACAACAATTATCTTGATTAATATTTTCACCTTTTCAAAACACATTTTGCACTGTCGATTGATATATGTAGATATATCAGTGTATATCACAATATATATCTACCTAATGTAGATATATATTGCATGGGGATGTAAAGACTCCAAGCGGTAAGATTGTTCATAATTGATTACATTTTGTATCTGTATTATTAGTTAAATATTCAAAAATCCGGAAGAAAAGAGCTCAGAAGCTATAGGTTCACAGGCGATTTTTACTTTTTTCTATCTTCAATAGAAGAAAGTATTGTAATCTAAATTTTTTTCACGTCTTGTTTTCGGCGGATTTACACGTTTTAGGGGTCAGAGATCCCAAAAAACCTTTTTATAAAAAATGTCTGTCTGTCCGTGTGTCGCCATTGTACCATCGTAAAGTATGAAGTTATGCATAGAATTGAGCCAATGTTTTGTGTATGTTTTTGGGTATGGCAAGCAGGTCCTCCTTCAATATGGAAATATTCTGACGGAAGGGGACGCTGAAATAGCGATTTTTGTGCCATTTTCATTGTACCATCGAAAAGTGTATGAAGTTATGCATAGAATTGAACCTATAATTTATTGTGTAAAGTGTATTAGCTATGGCAAGCAGGTCCTCCCTGAATTTGAAAAAAGTCTGCTTGTATGGGCTGCTGTAATAGCGATTTTTGTCCATTTTTCTTACTGTACCATCCAAAAGTGTATAAAGTTATCTATAGAATTGAACGAAATATTTTTGTCTTCCCTGATTTTAAAACAGGTCTTCCCTGTATTTAAAAATATTCCGCCGAAAAGGGGTTCTGTGATAGCGATTGTTGTATAATTTTCTTTTCTTTCTTTCTTTCTTTCTTTTCTTTTTTTTTTGTAGTTCTATTGTCTATTGGCGGCTCATGCTGCGACGGGAACTCGCGTCCTTCTAAGCCCGCTATTCGAAAACAGCTGATGTAGAAAATAATAATGAAAAACTATTGATTTTAATAAATATCATGATCGAGATTAACTCGTTTTTACTCCAATTAATTGAATGAAGTACAAATTTAAGATGAAAATCTAAGTTGATATAGTATTGAACTAATAATATGGAAGTATTAACATATGTAGTTTTTTTTTCTTTTTTTTTAACTTAAGCTGTATGAGATAGAAGAAAGTTTTGGGATTGGCACATCCAACTAGTTTAGTAGTATATTTAGACATTCCTCATTAACCCAAAGCAGTATTGTAAATAATCTATTATAAGGGTATAGTTGCTACGATATATCATAAATTTTGGAAAGTTTGCCGTCCACCACATTTAGCAGACATTAATCCATTTGAATACATTTATGTAACAAAGACAAAAACTTTTCATCAAAGTTAAAAAGTATTAAATTAGTTTTGTTCTAAGAAGGATTTTTCTAGATTTTTTTCCACCCTCTCGAAAATGCAAAAATATTTGATGCAACACAGTTAGAATGTTGATTTCATGTCTACATGCATCAAACTTTTAGATTTTCATATTCAAATACAAACGAACCGACGATCTGAGAAAGCTTTCTTTTCTTTTTAAATATGTGAAACACACACAGAATTGTAGCTTGATTGTTACCTGGTGATCATTTCTCTCACCATCAGGTCTCCAAAGCCTGTTTAAAATATCAGTTTTGATTTTTACTGAAAAATTCCAGTGGTGTTTGATTCTTAGAGAACTGGTTAAAAATACGTGAAATTTTACATGTGAACAGATGATGATGATTTTACGAATGTGTCAAAAGTAATATTTTGGAAAGAATTTGAGCTTTAACTAACGTAAACAACTATAAATGCTCTTACGTCTGCTCAATCATCAACAATTTAAAACAAATATTTCATAAATTAAGTTACATAACCTGCTTCCTTCGTAATTTTATTGTTTCCATTTTTGTAAAAAGGCACCTAGTTTATTTCTTCCGTTTATTTACTCTTGAGGCATTTGTGCCTGAGACAACAGTTTATATATACCGGGTGAGCAAAAAGTCCGTATAAACTTTAAAAATTCATAAAAACCGAAAAAATAACCGAAATGAAAACTGTTTGCAGGATTACCATCTACAGGTCACGGGAATTTTTTTAAGACAGAAATAAAAAAGAACTCAAAAAACAGCCGACAGATGGCCCTGGTTCGTGCGATTTCGGTGGAAATATGCAAATGATATGGTTATAAGAACTTGCACTCTTAATCCAGAACTATTTCACCATTGTGAGCCGTGTATTTGATCAAGGATGCTGAGTATGAAGGATAACAGCTTTGTTGGTGAAGTTATTTTACGAGAACTAGTTCTGGATTAGGAGCACAAGTTCTTATAGCTGTTTCATTTGCATATTTCTACCAAAATCGTACGAACCAGCGCTATCTGTCGACTGTTTTTTAAATTACTTTTTATTTCTGTCTTAAAAAAATTCCCGTTACCTATAGATGGTAATCCTGCAAACAGCTTTTCATTTCAGTTATTTTTTCGGTTTTTATGAATTTTTAAAGTTTATACGGACTTTTTGCTCACCTGGTACATATATATATATATATATATATATATATATATATATTATTTCAAAATTAATGAAAAATTACCGCATGAATGGCGCTTTACAGCAGCACATATCAAATGCAATAAAACATATTACACCATTCCAAAATGTCAAAACATCATAACTCCAAAAGGAAGGTGTATATCTGCAAAAAAATTTTTAACTATAAAATACTTCTTAAAAGAACAAGAAAGACGGGTAAAAAACAAAAACAGTCTGTTCTTCATCAGTGGGAGGACAGACAAAAAACTAATTCCACCCCCACTTTTAAAATTTGCAGGTTTCTGAACACACGTCCATCCCGCATTCAATACTGAACTAGTATGTTGTGGCCATCACAAAACTTTCTTCTATATAAATCACGTCAATTAAATCATTGAAATAGTACAAGAAATTACATCAATTTAGCACCAATTCATATCAAAGTGCATCTGAATTTGAAGTTTGATAAAAATTTGTGCCTTAGTTCTTGAGATAGAGCTATAGCGGAAATTCTGAAAAATGTAGCTTAGCAGCGCCACCAGTTGAGTGATTTACACCAATACATAAACAGGAATAATTGATATCCAAGTATACATGGATCTGAAGTTCGTTGAAAATCTAAGCATTAGTTCTTAAGATAGAGCTATTGCGGAAATCACAAAAAAGCATAGCAGCGCCACCTATTGAGCGATTTACACCAAACTGTATAAAATGTCAATTCATGTCAAGGACTAACTGATTCTAAAATTTGATGAAAATTCGTGCATTAGTTTTTGAGATACACCTATAGTGGAAATTCTGAAAAATATAGCATAGCAGCGCCACCTGTTGAGCGATTTACACCAAAATGTACAATATGCCAATTCATGTCAAGGATTAACTGATTCTGACGTTTGGTGAAAATTATTGCATTAGATCTTGAGATACAGCTATAATGGAAATTCTGAAAAGTACAGCATAGCAGCGCCACCTGTTGAACGTTTTGCACCAAAACACAAGCTGCACTAATTCATATCAAAGTATACTTGAATCTGAAGTTTCATGAAAATCCAAGCATTAGTTGTTGAGATAGAGCTATTGCGGAAATCGTAAAAAATGCAGTATAGCAGCGCCACTTGTTGAGCAATTTACCCCAAAATGTACAAAACTTCAATTCATGTCAAGGACTAACTGAATCTGAAGTTTGATGAAAATCCGTGCATTATTTGTGGAGATTGAGCTATTGCGGAAATCGTGAAAAAGGCTGCATAGCAGCGCCACCTGTTGAGCGATGTACACCAAAAACTAATCAGCACCAATTTATATCAGGGGCTAACTGAATATAATTTTTTATTAAAATGTCAATATTTCAAAATTGACTATCTCAGCGCCAAATTAAATGGCAATCTTTGTTCATCATGATAATTCTAAAAATATGAAATTCCGTGCATTAGTTCTCGAGGTATGACTGTCACTGAAATTGTGTAAATCCAGCAAAATGCACCACAGCACCGCCACCTATAGGGTTATTTACACCAGAACCTAATTATCAACAACTTATGTCAACGTCTAACTGAATATGAAGTTTGAGGAAAATTCGTGCATAGTTCTTGAGATAGAGGTATTGCGCAATTATGACAAATGCAACATAGAAGCGCCACCTGTTAAGCGATTTGCAACAACACATAATCAGCAGCAGTATTAATCAAGTTATACTTAAATCTGAAGTTTGATGAAAATTCGTGCATTAGTTCTTGAGATAAAGCTATTGAGGAAATAGTTCAAAATGCAGCACAGCAGCGCCACCTATTGGGTGATTAACACTAACACGTAGTCAGCATCATTTCATATGAAGGACTAACTAAATCTGAAGTTTGATGAAAATGTGTGCATTAGTTCTTGAGATAGAGCTACTGCGAAAATAGTGTAAATCCTGCAAAATGCAGCATAGCAGCGCCACCTGTTGGGCGCTTTACACCAAAACCTAAACAGCATCTATTCATGTCAAGGACTAACGGAATCTGAAGTTTTATAAAAATCCGTGCATTAGTTCTTGAGATAGAGCTTTTGCGGAAATCCTGTAAAATGCTGCATAGCAGCGCCACCTGTTGAGCGATTTACACCAAAAACTAATCAGCACCAACTTATATCAGGGTCTAACTTAATATCATTTTTTATTAAATTCAGTGCATTAGTTTTTGAGATAGAGCGCCCACAAAATTTGTGTCACATACAGACAGACAGGCGGACAGACAGACAGACAGACAGACGGACAGACAGACAGACAGACTCACAGACAGACATTTTGTAAAAACATGTTTTTCGGAATCTCTGACCCCTAAAACATGTAAATCCGTCGAAAACTGGAATTCGAAAATTTTCACGAAACCAATACTTTCTTCTTGTAAAGATAGAAGAAAGTAAAAACTATTGTCATTTTATTAACCAAATTCCATAAAAAACTAAAATAACTCAAATTAAAACTAACAAACATAATGTTAACAATACAAAAATTATCATACAAAAACAAAAAAGCTTTAATAAAAGGTTTATTAAAGCTTTTATTTAATATGCCCTTATTAGGCCTTTTATTAAAGCTTTTTTGTTTTTGTATGATAATTTTTGTATTGCTAACGTTATGTTTGTTAGTTTTAATTTGAGTTATTTTAGTTTTTTATGGAATTTGGTTAATAAAATGACAATAGTTTTTCAGTATTGAATGCGGGATGGACGTGTGTTCAGAAACCTGCAAATTTTAAAAGTGGGGGTGGAGTTAGTTTTTTGTCTGTCCTCCCACTGATGAAGAACAGACTGTTTTTGTTTTTTACCTGTCTTTCTTGTTCTTTTAAGTATTTTATAGTTAAAAATTTTTTCTCAGATATACACCTTCCTTTTGAAGTTATGGTGTTTTGACATTTTGGAATGGTGTAATATATATATATATTCACTTCAAGTTTTCAAGAAACACATATCTCCAAACTTCCAAATGACCGGAATGCACTTTTGTCACATTTTGCACAAGAGGGGAATTCAAAGAATTCAAACTTTAGGTGGAGGAAATTTTTATTCCGAGGATTCTTTCAGGAAAATTGCTATATGACAACCTTAAGGGTGTGCATCTGCATGGCCGGAGTTCGGTACAAGACGAAATAAAGTCAAACTTTCAAACGGGCTATGCAGATAATAAAAAATTAAGAGGACCTCGATGTAACAAGTTTTAAAGAAAATAAATATATATGCATAAATATGTATACAGCTTTCTTTAAAAGAAAATCTTAATTATATGCTAAGAAAAATCGGATTTTTTTGTAGAAATTGAGCCGTTTTAGTTTTTTAATTTTTTAAAGGCCACAGGTTTAGGCTTTTAGTTTTTAAAACCAACCAAGACAGTTTTGTTTTGTATTGGGGCGTGTCCGGTCTTAGAAATTTAGGCCCGTGCAGTCCTCTAGACAACCTCCACCCTTTCTGAGCTGCAGGGGCGTCGCCATGGGGGGGTATGGGGGGGAGCCTCCCCCCCCAATATATGTGAAGTTGGGAAATTTGAGCTTAGAGTTGGGAAATTCTAGATTTTTGAGGCATTTTATTTTTTAAAAGTAATAGTAAAAAAACTACGAAATTTTTATTGTTTTGGTGATTATTTTGAGTACTGCAACAGTAAACAAGTTAAGTTATCAAAAGAAATACAAAAAGAAATCAGTCACACTCAATCTATCATTGTATTTCTCAGTTCTACAAAAATATTGTACATCTACCAGACCTAAATTTCTCTACTCCTGTCCATCAATAACTGACTAACCAGTTCCTTTATTTCCTCCAAAACTTCGTTCCTTTTTCAAAAATTTCACCCTACCTCCCCTTCTCCTCCCAAAAGAGAATCCAGCTATTTTAATCCAAAGGGATTGCAGTTTCTTTTGAAAATTGGAGATCACTTGTAGCACAACAGAAAGGAATGTAGTAACCTACTTGAAACACAGCTATGGGCAAGAAGATTTTATGAGTTTTCACAACTTTTTTGACTAATTTTGCGATTTTTGGACAATATTTTACTCATTCTCATGATTTTTTGCCGCAAAAATTAGTTAACCCTTCGCTGTCAAGTAAAAAGCTTTATATGAGCAAATGCGGATATAAGAAGTCGTTACTTTAGATAAATTTGTCACATTTTACTTTTATTTGTGTGCGGAAATATATATCAGTCCTGTTCATTTATATTCATATGTGTTTAGAAAATTTTAAACCAAAAGTCCAGTGTTCTGTGCTTAAAGCTGTTCTAAAAAGTTACTATAAATCTCAGCATGAAGAAACCCTTCATAATAGAAAAAGAGTTTTCGTGCAAGATTTTGGAGCGTCTAAAAATCCATTTGAGGATGAAAAAGGTAAAAAATGGACGATTTTAATTTGGAACAGAAATATGACCATGAAAGCAGTCCGTCAACTGAAGAAAAAATATACATGCACTGTAACACTGACACGTTGCACTTGAATAAAATTTTGAAGAAATAAAGATTTCCTTACAGACAAGCTCACAAACAATTATGAATATTAGGATGTGACTGGAGAAGCTGAGTTCCGAAAGCACTGTAGAAAAACAGTTACACCAAAGGCAATAGATAAAAATAATAACACAGCAATGGACATTGATACACATAAGTTTTACAGTAAAGAATTATAAGAAATACTAGAAAATTTCGGGAATTTAGTAATAGGCTTAAATGATAATGTTCCCTATATCAAGAGAATATTGCAGCAATGTATTCCATATTTAAATTACAATTGTGCAAGGGAAAAGTTAATAATGTTCCACCTGGATATGAGAAACCGGATGTACAAGACTTGCAGAGTCAAATAGATATAAACCAAATCCCAACTTACTTAACAAACCTTTTACTCATGCCATGAAATTCAAAGACTATTTGGGTCACACCGTCAAACTATATACTCGTACCTTAACACTGACAGCAGCTTATCTTTATGGCGTTGCATCTAATGAAAGAATCTTTAGTCAAATAAAAATTAAAAAAATATATATTGCAAGCTACAATGAGGGATGACAGACTTGACAGCCTAATGCTTTTAAAATATGAAAGTGAAATAGGGAATTTTATTAAACCAAGCAATGTTATTAACAGGTGGGCTTCTTTGAAGACGACAAGAATTAATATTAATTGAAAACTAGTCGGATGTGCCAATCCCAAAGTTTTCTTCTACTCCATACATGTTAATGCCTCAAAATTTGCAATCACAGTGCCAAAATTAAATGACAATTCTTTGCCTATAATAACAAACTCTAAAGGTATAGATTTGTTGAATTGTGTGCATTTAAAAAGGAGATATAAGCATAGCATTTTTTCAAACAAATCATTCAGTTTTGGCACCCAGCCTCTTAGACGTCTGCAACCAAAATTCCTTACTCAAAGTGCACAAAAACGATATCCTTGGACAGTATAGACCCAAGCCTAATAAGGATCTATTTATGTGGAAGTGCTAATTATGTGGAACTACATTCCGTGCATTAGTTTTTGAGATACAGCTATCGCAAAATCGTGAAAAATGCTGCATAGCAGCGCCACCTGCTATATGATATACATAAAAAGCTAATCTGCATCAAATTATGTCAAGGTTTAACAGAATATGACGTTTGATCAAATTCCGTGCAATAGTTTGTGAAATATAATTATCGCTAAAATCATTAAATCGTGAAAAATGCCGCATAGCAGTGCCACCTGTTGGACGATTTACACCAAAAACAAATCAGCACCAACTTTTATCAAGGTACAGTCAAACCTCATTAACACGAACTGTTTCCGATTGCCTCATCCAGTTGTATGTAATGTAGTTAAGTTCCGATAACACGAACAAAAAAAGTTTCCCCTTGAGTGTTCGCGTTAACGAGGTTCGACTGTATAAGTGAATCTCTTAAGTTTTATTAAATTCCGTGCATTAGTGCTTGTGCTAGAGCACCCACAAAATTTGTATCACATATAGACAGACAGATATTTTCTACTAACAGTCGAATCGTGTTCAGGACTTACTAAAACGTATAAATCAGTCTAAAACGGGAAGTCGAATTTTTTCACGAATCCAATACTTTCTTCTTGTAAAGATAGAAGAAAGTAAAAAGCGTATTTATTTTTTTAGTAAACAAACCCATAATTAGAATTTTTATGTTTTCAGTTTCAGAATTTTTCTTTGGAAAGGAATTTTTTATGCAAAAGTAAAGTATCATTATTACACACGTTGTGCATATCATTTTAGTCGAAAATTGGAGCAATTTGTTCCAAGTTGGGAAATTTTCGGATTCTCCCCCCCGAAAAAATATCTGTCGCTACGCCCCTGCTGAGCTGTTCTAACTACTTCTAGTCATTTCAACTTCTTTCCACTTTCTTTCTACTACAAGAGTAACCAAGAACTACTGAGATAAGGATAAAATGAACTGCTAAGGAGCGAATTACACCTACTTTCAGAATTATCTCTTCCGCATATATAAATTGCTTTTGTTAGGGAATAGAGGTAGTAGCAGTTCTAAAATTAAATATCGTATACAAATATGGTATGTTAAAAGTGACTTACTTTATAATTTTAATTTAACATTTAAAGTGCTTGTACAAATAATTGTAACTACTATTTAAGTCATTTCTTTATGGGTGCCTCACGGCACCATTAAACCTTGTGTGTCTCCCTTCTACTTGACCATAATTGTGAACCGTTTTAATCTCCTCCAGTCATTTCTACGTCTTTTCACTTTCTTTTTACTACCAACGGTGACAAACAACTACTGAGATAAAGAAGGAAATAATTATAAGAATCGAATTACACTTACTGTCCCGCAATTCATTACAATTACTGTTTTCAGAATTTTCTCTTCTGTATGCATGAATTGTTTTTGTAGGGGAATAGAGGTAGTGATTTAAACCCTTTCTTTAGAGGGTGCCTGGCAGCGCCCTTAAACCTATGGCACCCTACTATTTGAATATATTGGAAAACTGTGCTCATCCCCTACAGTCACTTTCAGTTGTTTCCACACTTTCTTTCTACTGCTAAGGGTGACCAATCTAGGTGAGAAGGAAATAATTGTATTTCTAAGGATCAAATTCTAGCACCTTGGGGCCCAGGGTCAAGTAAGCAGAGTTGGGCACTGTAGGCCCTGATCCTTCATGGATTGTACAGCCACAGGTTTAGTTTTTTTTAAGGATCAATTTACATTTACTGTTCAGCAGTTGATTACAATTCCTGTTTTTGGAATTTTTTCTTCCGCATATATATAAATTGTTTTTATTAGGAAATAGATGTAGTAATCTAAATCCCTTTTTTTGTGGATGCCTGATGGCGCCCTTAAACCCTACTAAACTAAACTAATCTCTGTGATTATACATTCCATGAAGGATCTGGGTCGACCCTGTTTTCTTGATCCTGGGACCCGATGTGCTATGCAGTATACGCCCTAATCAGGTGGTCAGCCAAACGCGGGACCCTTGGTGTTTAATTCCCAACCATGCTTGGTACTCATTTCATCGATCCCGAAGGGATGAAAGGCTGAGTGAACCCTGTCCAGTCGGGAGTCGAACTCTCGACCTGCAGTGCGGCTGACAGATGCTTTGACCACTATGCCACTGGGCTTCGTGGCGCCCAACTATTGAACATACTTGCGAACTTTTCTAACCCCTCCAGATGCTTCTTTTCACTTTCTTTCTACTGCCAAAGGTGACCAACAACTACCGAGATAAGAAGGAAATAATTGTACTTCTATCCTGCAATTGATTACAATTCCTGCTTTCATTTTTTTTCATTCCGGATGTAAAAAATTATTCGGGATAGGGGGGGGGGTGTAGAGGAAGTAACAGGTCTAAAATTGAATGCCTTATACAAGTTTTGTATGTAAAAAGTAACTCACTTTGTAATTTTAAATTTAAAATAAAATAATTTTATAATTACTTTTTACTACTGATAAACACTTTTTTACGGGCGCCTAACGCGCCCTAATACTTGAACATATTGAGGGGGAAGCTCCCCCTCCCCTAAAGCTACGTCCCTGCTGGATTGTTGAAATGCTACAGAATGACTACGTCACTTCTATTAATGTATTATTTCTTGCCTATAAGGCCATTTCATGCGCTTAATATGTTTCGACTATTACCAGCCCAAATGTTTCAGTAATATGAAAAAGATATATATCTTTTCAAATATTGTACATCGTAGACGAGCCCAGACTATTATTTTGACATTTTCATTCATAATTCGAAAAGTACTTGGACGAAAAATTTGAAATCGAGAATTCGCATAAAGCAGGACATAATAAATATAACCTACCAAAAAAATTTTATGTTGCAATTCATATACTTATCGGATATCAATTTCATATTTCATAATTCACATTATATATTTTTAATTACAAATTCAATGTATTATAACCATACAAAAAATTATCATATTAGCATTATAATTTCAGGAGATATTAATAAAAATATGAAAACGTAACTTAACATTCGAAGCTCTAAATTTTGATTGTTTATAGTTAAAAACTTATCTCCGAAATGACTTTAAATTCCGTTTCTAGGCACACTTTGAAAGGAAGATTTAAAATATGTCAAAATTGGGTGTTGACATTGAAAAAGAATCAAAGTTTAGTCTGGTTTTGATTTGTAGTTGGCCCATAAGTAAATTATATATGAATCATTTAAAAGTAGGCTTTATTTTCAATCGTTTGCTAGCAGTAAATTTCTTCTATTATAATTAGTGGCAGAGTTAGTAGGGGTGTTTACTTTTTTTTCCGCGCCTGTACCTTTGATACCCCAATCAAGCAGGACGGTCATTCTGCCAAGCCAAGCTGAAAAAAATTGCTAACCCCGCCAAACAAACAAACGTCAAGAATAACCGCAAGACACCGTAACTGCTTATTATACTGAAGACAACTTCCCCATGTTAAATGGACGAAATATGCCAGCGTAAAATTTCCCATATTAAAGGAAGCAATCATCGCAGAAAAATAAAACCAACACCAGAAGGACCTAATAAAGAAGATATTCAATTTGAGATCAAATGCATCCTCATAAATTAATTATAAACAGAGATATAGACTTTTTAAATTAACGTCGAGATACTGAAAATGACAGATTTATTTTCTTCGTCACAACTTATGTTTCAATCGAGGTAGAGACTTAAATAATGGACAGAAAAAAGTAAGGATTGAATTTTTGGATAGATATTTACTCAATCTACGTGCTTTTATAAAATTCAGCTTTAAAATCATTAATTTTCTATTCATAATTAGCGAAAAACTGTTAATTAGTTCTAAAGTTTACAAATTATGCCAAATAGCGATAAACCCGCCAAAATATTTTAGAAATCTTATACTTTTCTTTTATATTATCCTTTTGCATTGATTTCATCGAAGATAACTATGGCTGAGATTCAGATAGATTTTTCGCTGTTAGCGAAATGAGTTTGACCAATCAGAAGCCTGCATGTTTGAGAATATTTGCTGTTTCTGGATCCCGGTCTATGTCATGAAAGTTTTGAGTCATTTTTTTAGTGCCGTGGATGAAGTGCAATGCTTGTAGAAATGTAGGCTACGATCCAGATAGATTTTTCGCTGTTAGCGAAACGAGAATCACCAATCAATAGCCTGCATTTCTGCAAACAGCGAAAAGTTCACAAAAATGCAGGCGTCCGATTGATGAATCTCGTTTCTCTAACAGCCAAATATCTATCTAGATTGCGCTCAATGGAGGATATTCCAAATATGGGTTCGAGGCTGAAAAAGGACACGTGATACCGGTAATTTATCCAAGGAACTTCTAACTGATAAGAAGGGAAGATACTACTACTTTGCATCATGAACCGTTTCATTGGCTAGCGGGGTTTTACATTACACGTCTACGGAGCCTTCCCTTCTTTACGATAGAAGTTTTTACCTTGACCACGTGATCAAAATGTAGATGGAATATCCTCCATTATGTGGAACACAATTTTGCATTTCCACATCCAGGAAGGGTATTGATTGTCATAACAACAATACATATTCGAAACTATTTAAGCCACTGATTCTGAACTCCTTTGTTATACATTTCGATATTAAAGAAGTTGTTGTTTCCAAAGTAACAGTACTTTTCTGTATTGTTTTCTCTAAAACACAAATACAGAAATTTAACAAAGAGCGCTCAGAATCAACACCATAATAGAGAGCCTTTTATACATAAAAGTGGTGATATATGCACAGGAAGCATGCTCATTTCAAGTTTTTGCCGAAAGTATGGCTACAGCGTCTAGAATATCTTGTGTGGAAATATGCTATCCAAACAACGCTAAAAATTTGTATCCCTTAAATGTGCGACGATACTGATAAAATCCCAAGTATCGGTCACAGCGACATCTGCGGGATTTAGTATTACATTATATAGACTAGCAATATCTTGCAGTTTGAGAAAATATCCTGCAGATGTCGCTGTGATCTGTATATTTCAGCAGCATCGTTGCACAGTTAAGGGATACAATATTTTAGCACTTTTTTAAGTATTACAGGGTTAGCCAATTTCCACACAATATATTCTAGGTGCTATAGTACGGCAATCCACTTTCTTGAATAGAGGCTATTCTATCTACGTTATGATCACGTGGTCAAGGCAAAAACGTCTAACGTAAAGAAGGGAAGGCTCCGTCGACGTAAAGTAAATCCCCGCTAGCTAATGAAACAGTTCACGGGAAAAAGCAGTAGTAGTTTCCTGTTTCCCTTCTCATCAGTTAGAAGTTCTTTAGGTAAATTGCCGGTACCACATGACTTTTTCAGCCTTGAACCCATGTTTGGAATATCCTCCATTAGACGATACGCGCATGGACGAGCTTTATTAGACTAGGGAAATAATTCAATATGCATTAGCCTGACGATAATGACACGCTCGCAAAGAACTTTAACGATTTGTTTTTATCACTTCTACCAATAAACCTTTATTAGCCATATGTCGCTACTTCGTTATAGCGACACACTTGTTCCTAATTGTATCCCGACCTTAATGTATCAAAATACGGAGTTTGCTTTCTGTACTATTCCTGAGCTCAGTTATAACGTCTAGAAATATAGGCCGAGATCCAGGTACATTTTTGCAAACAGTGAAAAGTTAGCAGTAATTCTGGCTTCTGATTGGTCAATCGCGTTGCGATAACAAAGAAAAATCTGCCTAGATCATGGTCATAGTGTGGAAACCGGCTATTCCAGTAATACTTAAAAAATTGCTAAAAATTGAATCCCATAAATATTGAAAAATGCTGAATGACAAATGTCGATAGCAGCAACATTTTCTAGATCTTCTCTGAGCGAAACGTTTTCTCATTTGATGTCTTTTGAAATAGTTACGTTGGAATTACCATATGTCGATGTGATCGACATTCATCGTTCAGCCTCGTTCAACATTTATGGGATACAATTTTTTAGCACCTTTTTAATAAGCCGATTTTTAAACTATATCATCTAGATACTATAGCTCCGTTATAGGCCTAGATTATATGTTGTAGAAATCGACTATCCCAGCAATACTTAAAATAGCGCAGAAATAGTGAATCCCTTAAATGTACAACGATGTTGAATTCCAAACAGACATTTGCAGCGACATCTGCAGGATATTTTTTAAAGAAGAAAGAGACACGTGTAATGCACCGCTATAGCGTCTAGAATACATAATGTGGAAATTTGCTATCCAAGCAGCGCTAAAATGTTGTATCCCTTAAATGTGCACTGACGCTTAAATCCAGGTAGCTGATCGCAGCGACATCTGTGATATACTTTCAAAGTAAACATCGTATTATTACAGCGGGCTTGACGCCAAGCACACAGGTCAGATGTATGTTAATAAAATGTAAACAAAAATGCTACAGCGTCTAGACCAAATTATAGCGCCTAGAATATATAGTGTGGAAATTGGCTATCCCTGTAATACTTAAAAAGGTGCTAAAATATTGTATCTTTAAATGTGCAACGATGCTGCTGAAATATACAGATCGCAGCGACATCTGCAGGATATTTTCTATAACTGCAAGATATTGCTAGTCTATACAATGTAATACGAAAATCCCGCAGATTTCGCTGCGATCGACACTTGGGATTTTAGCAGTATCGTCGATCATTTATGGGATACAAATTTTTAGCGTTGTTTAATAAAATATTTCCACACTAGGTATTCTAGACGCTGTTACCAAATCGTCATGAAGTTTTAGGAAATATCTTGCAGATATCGCTGTGATCGACTCATTGGATTTCAGCATCATTTGAAATTTGAGAGATCCAATATTTTAGCACTTTTTAAAGTATTACTGGGATAGCCGATTTCCACACTATATATTCTAGGCGCTGTAGCACCGCGGTAGCCTGTCTTTTTCATTTACCTCGGAGTAGATATAGATTAAGTCATTTGTAGCTGTTTCTAAACTGTGGCCAACAACATTTAAGGCCAGCTCATAACGTCACACGGAGTTGATTATCTGCACATGGCAATGGACACAAAAAAAAATCGGCGCGCAGCTTTGTACTAATCATCGTGTAAAGATGATCCAACTCTGAAGCTAACTAAAAAGACAGGCTACCGCGGTGGGTCCGATTCTTCTTTTTTTACAGACAGCTGGAGTCACGTGATGCTCGAATGCACCAAAGAAGGTGCGTGAAAAGAGCATCACGTGACTCCAGCGGTTTGTAAAAAAGAAGAATAGGACCCACCGCGGTAGCCTGTCCTTTTCGTCAGTCTCGATCCAACTACGTGTGACTTTTAAACATTATGAACTGGCCTATTATTTCATTGGGCGCACTAACACCCTCCCTCCTGCGTCCACCGTATATAGAGGCATCTTGTACTGGAGACTGCTAAATGGGCTGCTATCGGTCAAAATCAAGAGAGAAAAGGGCAGAAGAGACGGAAAGAACTCGTTTTTTTTTTTTTTTTTTTTTTTAACTAGTTTTTCACACGGGAAGATTGACATGTCTGTTCCTCTCCTTTCATAACTTCATGGTGGTTAAATAAGCCAAAGCCTTCTAAATATTTGAGAAAGTCTTGGCTCGCGTCACGAAAACATCACACAAAGCAGGCAAAGCAAAGAAACAAAATCATTCATTGGCTCGTGAATATGAACGAGCCAATGAATGATTTTTCTTCTTTGTTTTGCCTGAATTTGTGTGACGTTTTCCTGACACGTGTCAAGGCTTTCTCCAATATTTAAAAGGCGTTGAATAGGCCGGGATCAAGATAGATTTTTCGCTATTAGCGGGATGAGATTGATTAATCAGACGTCTGCATTTTTCCGAACTTTTTGATGTTTGCAGTAAACACCGAAAAGCCTGCAAGGATGGAGGCTACTGACTGGTCAATGTAATTTTACTAACAGAGAAAAATTTATCTGGATCCCGGACATTAACTTTGGTTGGTTAAAACAATTTTGGATAAAATCAAATCAGGAAGGCAATGTTTGTGAACTTTTCTGGTTAGTTTAATTGAAATCTTCCTCGTCTATTACTGAAAACTGAGTTACCGTACTTTGGACAAAAAATTGAATATGAGTACACGACTTGTGCATATGTCACCACTCTAACACAGTGTTGCCAGATGAACTACTTTTTTTAAATCAGATACTTGATTGGCACCACTTTTTTGAAATTGTAAAATGCGCCTTATTTAATGGCATATTAATTAAGGCGAAAACAAAGGGAATTTTACCGTTTACAATAAGTGCTGGCAATCAAGAAATCTGAATTAAAAAAAATAGCCCACTGGCAACACTGCTCTAACATATAAATGTTCTCTGTTATGACCATGATTCTAAGTGCAGTTGGTTAAATTTGAGTATCTGGGCATTAGAGAAAGCAATAGTGGCCCACCGTGGCTGAGTGAATAAGACACCATACCGCTAATCGCTTGAGAGCGTAGGTGGAAGCAGATTCGAATCCTGCCGTGATCCGCATGTGATATGATGTATGTGTTCAATAAATCAAACAAACAAACAAGCAAGCAATAGTGAAAGGTACAGTTGGCATGGAAACAACGATTTCTTTAATTCGTATAGAAAATTAATGAATAGTAGTAAATGATTCAAGTTTAAAATGTAGGCAAATGGTCTGGAAATATCAATGGCTCCCATCTAGTATTTCACAAAATTAATTTAATAGATTCACATGATGTATAACTTGATGCAACTCTTAGCTAATGAAAATTCTGCAACAAGACTTATGTAGGTAGATCTTTTGAATGAATAATTCAGAATTCTGAGAACAAAACGAAGTTCTTAAGGGCTCTTCCTCACCCCCCCCCCCTCAAAAAAGGAAATACGATAGAAATATATAAGAATTTGGATAGCTTCAATATGTCTGTGATCTTTTGTCAGAGTTCAGAAAAAGAGTCTGGGCATTAAAAAAAAAAAAAATTGATGAACGATAAGACTATAGATTTCAGGCAATTTTTAACCGAAAAATATTTAATTCTAATGTGTATGCGGCTTTAATAATAGACTATTAGGGGACATTTTATAGTAAATTAATATACTCACATTTATGCAAATAGCTATGGATAAACAGACTTGAGTAAAATTACATATTTATTCTTTCTTCTCTATAACACGATCTAAATGAAGATGAAGTTATATGTACAGTTTATATCTTTAAATTTTTAGATTCTTTTTATCAAAAATGTTCCTTTATTATGTCTAGAATTGCTAGATTTACAGATCTTTGATTCTTTAGATGCCTGCTGGGTTTCATTCTCGGATTAACCGTAGGTTTTTGTAAAGATAAATTTATTTTGCAAAACCGTCAGCAAAAAAAAGTTAGAAAAAAACAATTAACTGACAGACTAACTGTAAATATACATTTTATTTCGACTCTATTTTTTACTAAATTTTCATCTTTTGTAGAAAATTTTAAGGAGATATAAATTGAGGAAGACTGATACTTTGAAATAAGAAATTGACTTTCCTTACTTTTAAATTATTAATCACTATAAAAAATGAATGATAGGTAAACAAAATGTATAATATTGTGTTTGCTCCCTGCTTATAAAGGCTATACAAGGACTAATTTTAATTTGAGCTAGTAGAATTATTTCAATTATATATCATTTGTTTTAAAAAAAGAACTGATATCTACTAAAAAACAACTTTTCAAAAGTAAAAAAAAAAAAAAAAAAAAAAGTGAAAGTTGTGGCTAAAAAATAGTGTGATATCAAATTTCCAAGCTTATATTACGATACTTATTTAACATTTTTTGATAAAAATTTACCATATGTAAGTCGAGTACCTAAGTATGCGTTGATAGAAAGACTTTTCTCCTTTACTAAATACATCATAACGTGTTTCTGAAAAATAATTTTTTTTTAATTATGCATGATGGGCTTGGCGGCCAACTTTCCATATTTTACACAAATTTCTAAGCACTTATGTTCGTAACATATTTGCATTATTAAGAATTTTGAACTTCTAGTTTTGACTACAGACAGATAAATTGAGATTGTCTTTTATTTTGAAAAAAAAAAAAAAAAGTGATTTTTACTGCTTTAACTAATTAATTAACCCCCTCCGAAAAAAAAAAGAATCATAAGATGAAACCTGAAGTTACTTCAACTTTATTTTAAGACACAAATTTCTAGGCACTCATTTCCATAAATTAAAAGCATAAAAGGTTTGCTTTAGCAACAATTTCGAATTTCCAATCTTAACAATGTACTTGTGTGCTTAGAAATTTGTGTAAAATATGGAAAGATGGCCGCCAAGCCCATCATGCATAATTTAAAAAAATTTAATTTTCAGAAACACGTTATGATGTATTTAGTAAAGGAGAAAAGGCTTTCTATCAACGCATACTTAGGTACTCGACTTACATATGGTAAATTTTTATCAAAAAATGTTAAATAAGTATCGTAATATAAGCTTGGAAATTTGATATCACACTATTTTTTAGCCACAACTTTCACCTTTTTTCTTTTCTTTTTCTTTTTCTTTTTTTTTTTTTTTTTTTTGCTTGGCTTTTTTTTTTACTTTCGAAAAGTTGTTTTTTAGTAGATTATTGCATACAGCCAGCATTTTCGGTGTGCTCTTTGGCCTTATTGTCGGTTGGCACCAAATCAACCAACCACGCTTGTGCAAGCAGAAATGTAGCATATCCCCCAGGATGGCGATGATCCTAACTTTTAAGAAAATTTGAAATTTATCGTAACTAATTTGTAAATAGACAATATTTTTTTTTTTTTTTTATGAAACATGCAAGGAAATAGCATTATTATATAAAGCGTTTAAATAATTTAGTTTCAAAGCACAAAAGTATGAATTAATTTCAGCAACATTTTTAATTTCAGTTCCTTTTAACTTCCCGCAACATCTTGGATCAGAAAAAAATCTCATGTTGTCCAGTAAGTTTCGAATAATGAATTTAATTCCTTTTTTGCTGTTTAAAGGGACACAGTACCTTTTAGACTAGTTTTTCATTTGAATAATACTGCAATATACAGTAATATCTGTGGTGACATTATATTTAGTACTATAAAGCAAATATATATTTTTTAAAATCTTGTAGAAAAGCATATTTAACTAAAATTTATTTATATATTTTTTTAATTACTTTTTAAAAATCCTTACTACTTTTTTGTATATGAATATTTTTGCTTCAATTTTTTTCACATTTCTTAGACTATACTGCATAAATCTGCGTATGGATTTAACATTCAAGTTGATAGTTATTATTTTTTAAATATTTGAATTATGAGTATGTTGAATTTCCTTGATTTTTTACTACACACGAGAGTAAAAAATTCATATTAAATGTAATATCCCATACATATAAAAATCCATGCACAGCTTTATTTAGTATATTCTAAGAAATATGGTGAAAAACTTTTAAGCAAAAATATTGCTATTTAAAAAGGAAATAGGAATTTTTAAAAAGTTATTTTTTCTTTATTTAAGTTAAATAGGCTGTTCTACATTTTTTTATGAAATTATATTTTCTTTATAGTATTAAATATAAATCCACTACAGATATTAAAGTATATTACAGTAGTATTAACAAATTCAAAAATAGTTTAAAAGGTACTACTACAGATATTAAAGTATATTACAGTAGTATTAAAAAATTCAAAAATAGTTTAAAAGGTACTGTGTCCCCTTACTAATTTAGGAAAACTATACAATTTACATGAGCATTTTGAAGTTTTAAGTTTCGCTTGTTCATATAATTACAAAAACTGTAGTTCGAATAATTACAAGTCACAAAATGAAACAATTTTCATAAGAAAATTTTGCGAGTAAGTGTATATAATTAAGAAAAAGTATTTGCATATTTGTAATTAACGAGAGTGGGAGCTCTTTGTAAAAATACGTTACTAGCAATTACTAAAATTTACAAAATAATTTTTCAAACATTTTCATGTAATGTAAATGTATGGAGCTCTTGTGAATTAATATAATTAAAAATATGCGTGATTCGTATAAACTTTATTACATTTAAAAAACAATACTTGATTAAATTATAAATAAATCTTTTGTGTATTCACATGAATCACTTATCATTTACCAAGTAAGTGTAAACTAAACATAACTTGCTTATAATGATCATGTTCATTTTCTTCTAATATTACTATCATAAAAATAAAGGCAAAAATAACACGCTACAATTCATATTTTTTATAACTAACAGCGAAATCTGAAGAATCCTCTATGTGGTACGGAAGAAATATATAAAATTTTCTAAAATTAAACAAATGATTTTGCCATAAGCATTATAAATATAAGTGTAATAGAAATATTATTATTCTTTTTGTTATATTTAGTGTAGATGCCAAGTAACGTTCGAGACATATGTTCGACCTTTCAAAAAAGCGACACAAAAGAAAAACAGAGAGAGAGAGAGAGATAAAGAATGAACGAGAGAAAAAAAGAAAGAAAGAAAGAACTTGTATACATACTTCTTCACAAAGAATATCTATAAAATAAAACTGACTTCCTTCATAGTATTTGAGAAATAAAGGAAACAATATTAAATACAATTTAGAAAAGACTTCAACTTTATTTTTACGATACATGAACACATGGGAAAACAAAAAATCCCTAAAATAAGGACCATCTTCTTGGATTCATAGATATATCCTGACTTTCTGAGAAATTATATTATTAAGAAATTTGTAACTGGAAATTCTAGATTTTTTATATACTTCGATATATATGAAGTGATAAGAAAAGTAATTATCCTTAATACGCATGTTAATGATTATTAATGATTGTGAAATCATTTTATCAAAATAGAAATTGATTGACATGTTTATTAGATGAATACTCAAAGCAATAAGGTCTAATTAAATTTCTTTAAACGTGACAGTTATTAGATTCATGATTATAATTAGAGTTAAAATAAACATTAACTGATTTGTAAAAGCCATAAATAGTAATTTACTTATCCAAGTAGGAAAGTTATTGGATCCAGTTGATTAATACAAGTTAACATATCATATTTAATCTGCAAATTTTAATCAAGTTTCCTCATATTTCACAGTTATTAGATTTAGAGTATATAAATCAGATTAAACCATTATTTTAGAAGATAAATTGAAATTAAAGTCAAAATAAGTATTTGATAGGTTATAAATTTTAATTAGCTTTTCTGTAGCTGACATATATTAAATCATAAATAACAATTACTCATCATATTTAGAATTGACTTTTAATGATACAGTCTACTATTGAGTTAAGCCTGTGCCATCGAAAACCACACCTAATAACACTGTCGGGCCGGAGTGATCAAAAAGTGCATGTGAAATTTGTTTTTTGCACCATCAGGGATGTAGTTAGGGGTATACGGGGGGTATATGCCGTATACCTTCTGGATTTTTTTAAGGAACACCGTATAACCCCTGTTTCTCAAGAAAACTATAATATATACACTCTGGGGTATACGCTCTGCCTTGAGCGTATACCCTCTGTTTTTTTTAAGACTACACCACTGGGCACCCTTAATAAATAAATGTAATATTTGTCTTTTTTAATTAGAGCATTTTTTGGTATTTCACCAGTAAAAAGAACTGTCTAAAAAAGGCGGTTCAACGAAATAAAATTTGTGTAAGGGATGACGTCTCGAAAGTGTTAAAGAATATTGAGCCAATTAAGTTAGATGTCCTTCCAAAATTGACACCTTCGCCCCCTGCTGATAACTATCTTAAATTCTTAACAAAACTCACGTGCCCCTCTCAAAAGCTGAGTAAGTGTTTTCAGATGTATGAGCCTGTTCAACTGATCCAGGACGCGAGTCAACAAAAAGATGGTTTCTCGGAGCCTCCGGTCAACTCGCGACTACCTTGAATCTTTCAACTGACAAATAGATGAATTTCTAGTTCATGGAGTGAGGTCCCGAGTCAAATTATTTTATTAATGCTGAGAGTCTTTTAACTATGTGGATTTAAACTGTATAAACCCTATTTAGGACGGAAAAGCACACTGTAATCAGCTCATATCTTGCATATATATATAAAAAAACTTAATATGATTTTAACAATTTATTATTTATTAATCTGAAATCATTCTGTAATAAAAACTTTGAAACCTACTATCGATCTGACGTCATTATTAAGAATTTTTTTATAGAAAAGACTAAGCAGTTTGAGATAAATAAAAATGTATATCTATAGAGTTTAGCACGTAATCTTTTGTAAACGTAACACTTCATTACATTAATATCTTTCACGTAAACTCTTGTTCTTGTATAGTTGCCAATCCTTTACTGTTATCGATTTCTCTCCCCAACAAACACAGAACTTCTGAGCCGCTCGCGTCTACGTTAGCCTTGCCCCGAGTGTTTGATTGGGGCCCGCTATCATTGGTCTTTACAGGTCCGTCAAAAAAGTGTCACGGTGGACAAAATGTGGCCACAAGAGAATTGGCCGTAAATACAAGAAGATGCCCACAATCACCCCACAAACATTTTATCAAAAGTGCTATATAGCCTCAAACTGACCACATTCACTCTTTTAAAGGCCATAAAAAGTCAAAGCTAGCCAGAAGCTCGCCGTCTCCCTGCCATTCGTGTTGGTCAAGAATTAAATTTAACCCAACGCTGCCCATAAAAATGCCTTTTAAGGTTATTAAATGATGTAAACTAGCCTAAAGCTAGCCACTGACATGCCATAAAAATTATTTAGGCATAAACCAAAATTTATTCTATAAAAGAAAATCCATTTTAGAAGTTTAATTAAATGATAAAATGTTTTTGTATGGAAAAAAAAAACTAATGTTCACTTAAGGTGCATTTAAAAAAAAAGCTATAAATCCATTCGCGATGAACTTTTTAAAAATGTCCAAAACATAATGCTTGACATAATGAAGTAGTTATTTTTTTCAATTATATATTTTAAAAATTCATATGCAATGTCCTTTTAAATATTTGCATGTCAAGCAAATTTTAAAAGTATATTATTGAAAAAATAAACTAATTTATTAATTCACTATATCATGTATTGTGTTTTTGAAAATTTTAAAAAAGTTTAAGATAAATGAACTTAAATTTTCTTGAAAAGTGTATGTAAGTGAACATTAATATATATATATATTTTCACACAAAAACATTCTATCATTTTAATAACCTTCCAACAAGTACCGTTATTTATAGAATAAATTTTGAATTTTTGCCCAAATAATGAAAATCGTCTTAACATGATATAATATATAAAATATGTTATAAATTGAAGTGTGTTCGTGATAGATCTTTGTTTACTGTTTCTTATACATTTATCTGCAAGTCTTATCAGTATTTTATGCTTATTCGTTAAAGAATTATTTAGTTATTTTATTATTTATTTTTTATACATTTTGATTTTATTTTGTAAGAAATGTTAAAACGCTTTCATTTCGGCAAATGTAAGATAATATTTACTTTGCATCGCGTGATTCACCGATATTCTAATATATTAAAATTTTATTAAACTTAGAAAATAGTTAGAGCTTTTTTAAATAAAGTTTTATGCCACAGCTTATCAGTCGAAGATAATATATATATGCATATTATTTTAACTTTTTCTAAATCCCTGAGTGTTTTTTTTTTGTTCTTTTTTTTTAATAATTTGAAATGTAACCAATATTTTAATGATTTTTCAAAATTTAATTAAATTCAATTTTATTCTGATTTTCTAAATTTTATTAATCTTTATTCAATTTTTTTACTATACAAACTATTAAAATACTAACTATTAAATTCCTTCACTCAAAAAAAAGAAAAAAAAAGTTTTTTCTCAAAGTCGCATTTTTTTATAATTCAACTAAAACAAACTATGTTCAAGAATCTCAAATGATTCCGATAAATACTATAACATTTAAATATAATGTCATTAGTCCTCAACAAAAAGAAAACAAATCATAACACAATTATCTATTGAATTAAATTTTACAATATTTTACACTATATGAAATTTCACACTATTTAAAGAAATAGAATGGAACACAAAGTATTTTTCACCAGTAAGGATAAACTTTATTTAAATTAAACTATCCAAGCTTTCGCGATGTAATCGAAACTTTGAAAGTTGATGAAGTTCCAAACTTTCAGAGAAAACTTTATTTAAAAAAGGCCTCATTATTTCCTAATTTAAACAAAATTTTAATGTAACAGAACATCGGTAAATCACGTAATTTAAAGTAAACATTACTCTACATTTATCGAAATGAAAATTAAAAAATAATCCTTAAATCTAATATATGAATATCCTATATTACATAAAATAAAATCAAAATGTAAAAAAAACACGGATTAACTTAAATTAATAATTCTTTAATGAATAAACAAAATTAATATGACTTACTGAGAATTTTTATGAGCACGTACATGTCAATATATACGTGTTACTGGTACAATCCTTATAATCGATAAACAACCATCTATTCGCTTAGTACTGTGTGAAATAAATGAAGGTGGGAGACGATGACTAATTAGGCAAATTAGAAGCGGGTAGAATCGACAGAAAGCCGAATTCCGAGAACTTTTCCTGCCCCCTCTGACCTTGAGGAGTGTCTTCCTCTAAGAAAGAGATCGCGGGATGTTTTTATCACAGAACTTATAATAGATATACAAAGAACTTATAATTCTTTGGTTTTATGAAGAAATGCATAATTCTAATAAATAAAAAACGCTCTTTTTTCCTCAATCATATATTTTTTTCTTTTAATGTTTATTTATTTATAACATTTTGTTTTGTTTTTTTTCTGCAAGAGAAAAAAAAACCGATAAAATTTCCACAAGAGGAAAGGGGCAGAAGGATATTCAAGTTCATTATCTCCAGAAATTTGTTGATAATGAATCTGTGTTTTGTTTATTTTTTCTTTCTTTTTCTTTTCTTTTCTTTCTTTCTTTCTTTATAAATTATGATTCATCACATGAAAAGTTTTGAAAAGAAAGAAGTCCTTATTCATAAATTTGCATTTCGGTGGGGGTGGGGGGGGGGGGGGAGTAAAGCATAATGCAATAACTTTGAAACGAAAAATGTACGTACTTCCATTGGGAAAAAATTCCCAATGTGTAAATATACAATTTTTTTTTACAAAAAAGAAGAAGAAAAAAAGAGGTTTGTAGTATAAATTTGGCGGCCCCTCAATTTCGCGCCTGGGGTGACTGCCCCCTTCTCCCCCCAGTTCGCACGGCCCTGTATGCTAAACTATGTTGAATGTATCAGTAATGTTTTCGTTAACGAGTTTGTTTAAAAAGTGGTTATTATTAATTAATCGATTTAATCATTATTATCCAACTATGTTTGTATTACATTATTCTGTTAACATTTTAAACTAATTTTGCAGTCATATCCCATTATGAATGAAAAATTAATTGAATTGTAAGAATAAAGATAAATCAGACCATCCTACAATTCAATGATGATCATGAAAATTTTAGCAATAGACACCCTACAAAAATAAATATTTTTATTTAACCCTCTGACCGTCGCGCCATAATACATTCACAGACAAATTGACCGTAATTGTATCGGGCTCGACGATTAGGGGTTAAGCTTAAAGGGTCATAATACATCAAACAAAATATCTAAACTTAAGATTCAGTTGTACTAAATTAAAAATTTTATAATGTGTATATTTATAATCTATAATAAGGTCTAGTTCGCATGATCTAATGCTACAGCAAATGCGAAATTAATATTACACAACTTTCCTAAGATTTTTGTATTACTGATCTGAAACAAGCCGTTTTTTTATTTGATGTGCATGTGTATAACTTATTTTTGGCAAAAGGCGAAATTTTAAAGTAAACTGGGAAAAATTTCTTTTTAAACTATCAAAAGTAAGATGGGGTAGACAAACGGAAGAAATCATCGTACGGACCCATTTAAACGTACACCTAATACCTAAAAAGCGCTATAGGCCTAAAAAGCACTGAAAATCGTACAACTTACGAGAAAAAACCGTACAATTTGGCAACCCTACTTTCTACCCGCCCTTCTTGAAAATTTCCCTCCTTACTTATCTCGTTACTCCTTACTCGTCAATAGATTAATTTCATTTCCACAGTTAGCGATGGAAACGAAATTTTTGGGGATGGGAGGCGAAAAATAGGTCACTTTCTTTGAAGTTGAAAAAAAGCGTTGTTTTCAAAAAGCCGTAGCGAACTTAGTATTGTGTATAGATAAACGTTTTTATTATGAAATTTGGTAGAGAATTTAATTATCTTTCTTTTTGTAATTAAGTATGGTACACAAAAATTTTACAATTTTCGAGTTATAGGCAAAAAACTGAAAAATGTCTGAAAATTTCGTGGTGTTTTGGCTCCACAAAGTTTAGTCTCGAGATATTTTGCTGGAAAACAATTAATTCCTGTTGTTGCCATCCCATGAACACTTTAAAAACATAAAATCTTCAAGCAGAATTTTTGCATCTATCGGCCCTATTTTCTGACTATTTGACTGAACTATAGGAATGAAATGCACAAACATAAATCACCAAACAGTATAATATTTAAATTTGATAAGTATTTTTTAAATGGTGGGCAAAACATTGCTACTTGGGAGTTATTTGGCAACCAGTCACTTAAGCGTGAAACACTACATTTTAAATATAAGCAATGTTCATACATTTTGGTGGGAGACAATTTAAAGCATTTATTTTGAAATTCAAATCACATATATATATTTTTTTAAATTCGTAATTGTGAAATTTTAAGGTACGTAAAAATAGTCAAATTGTCTGCAGTCAAAATGCGTTAAACAGATTCTTTGAAATTAGATTTGTGTTTGCAGAAAATTTAACCTCCTTCTACAATGATATGAATATTATCATTAATTTTCCAAAAATATACAATTTATTTTAGTTTAGTTTCGAAACAAATTCTGCAGGCTGTCTCCATAAAAATGTATGAGCATTTTTATAAATTGAATTTATGGTTCAACCTATTTGCAAATTATGGGGCTCAACAAAAAATCAGTTTATGGTACAACCTATTTCCAAACGAAGGTTCAACTTATTACTAAACTATGGTCCAACCTATTCCCAAATCATGGTTCAACCTGTAACCAAACTAGTGTTCAAACAAAGCATCAAAACATGGAGAAAGTTTTTACCATCTTATGGTTTCAGCTACACTTGTACCATTTTTTGGTGAAATTTTTAACAGTGTACGACTACCGGCAAAATACTATACAAATAATGCCAGTTGAGTGCTTTGACACATGTTTAAATATAAAGCATTACCGAAATACAAATGAACTAATTATTTATAATGAGTGTAGTACTAAATCTTGTAATCTACAGAAAATGGAAATGAAAATTGTAATGATTAGATATTTATTTTTATTATTTTACATAGATGCATACATGACGAAAAACAGAAATAATTTATTTTGATTTTATACCAACTGTTTGAATGCCTGAATAGTAAATATTAAATAATCATATCTATGGAAAACACTTTTCCGTTAAAGAATTCCGTTACATTATGGTCTATGGGGAAAAATCTTTTTTGGAGGGAATTTTAACAGTGTTACACAATACTAAACATAATTAAATTTATGTACATTATTGAGATGCACTAGAATAGAGGGTTGCTATAGAATATGTTACGTTTAACGCTTACAGTATGCGCATAGGTGAACTCAAAATTATTCCGTTATATTATAGTCTACGAAGAAAAATCACTTCCGGCGTATTTTAGTGATGTTACTCTATCACAAAGATAATGAGATTGATATGAATTATGAGATTCCTAAAACGTACTTTCTATAGAATATGAGCATTTAATAAACATTTGCAGGGTCACACAAAAGAGATAGGTCGGTTATACAGGGTGCCCCAGGATTATTGGGACAAACTTTATGGGGAGGTAAGGGACATCTCAAGGATTCAGATTTGCATAGCAACCCATGTCGGAAACGCTTTCGTGGCTCAGTAGTGACGACACGTTACACAAGAAAGACAGGACACGAATACGAGGAGAAAACATGTTTATTATCCTTAGTACAAAAAAAAAAAAAAAAAATTAAGAATAGAGAACATTAACGAGACAACGATCGTCATCAAAGTAGGTGTTCGAAATTATGGCTCCGGGCCGTGATGCATGGAAGCGCATCTCATGGAAGATCTAATGTTCTTGAAAATACCGGGAGTGTTCCGGACTTCCCCAGCAGCTGCCACGATGCATGCAACAAGTTCTTCAGTGAACTCTTGTAATGTCCCCTACCTCCCCTTAAAGTTTGTTCTAATAATCCTGGGAGACCCTGTATAATGGTCTAAGGGGATAAATTTTCCGCAGCATATTTTAATATTTCAAACTAGATGAAATCGATATACATTCCTAAGATTTACTACCAGGTATTTGTTGTAGACTATGATGTGCATAGTATTTATCGTCCATTTAGAGGGACAGATAAAAGATATCTGACGCAATACTGCATGCGAACACTGTAAAACATTTGTGAAAGCTTCCCATGAGTTCTCTGTGTAACGTTTCACAAATTCTGGTGTAAGCTGTTCTAACATTTTAAAAACTCACATTGTTAGAGGATTCTTTCACAAAGATTGTGGAACCTCCCACAAGATAAATATCGTCACAGGTGACAGGCGCACAGCCGATCTTAAAAACCGGTATGGACAGTGAAAAATCACGTGACCTTAATAGACAATGGAATCCAAGGTAAGACGGTATGCTTGCGTTGAATTTAGTATAGCTGTGAGGAGTGTTTGTTCTCGCACGTGCACTATTAGGCTTCATTTTATATTTTAAAAAAGTCCTTCCGGCCAGTGCCGGGAGGAAGAGGTAGCTTTCATAATCCTTATTTAAAAAAAGCCAACTTATATCATGCAAACACACGAAGCTCAATTTAGTGGAAACCGAATATAGGAGATTCAATACTAATTTTTATCAATATAATGAATGAGAATTTCGCGAAATTAGTCAGCTTTATCCAAGCTGCTTTTCTTTAAAGTAACTTATATTTGGCTGTCAAATTCGGCAATTTCTTAAAGTGCCTGTCATTTTAAGACAACATGGTGGATGAGGCTAAGCAGTGAACTTGGTCGAGACCTTAGTAATTGCTGTGCACATGCTCACTCACATCGGAATCGGTTAATATATAGGAGTGCTATCGCATGCAAAAAATCAGATTTTCCAAAATGTCACCCACAATAGAAATTGAAACTGCTATATCTGAGCCATTTTTTAAGGTAAAGACAAACAAAAAATGCTCCTGAATTTTTATATCAAGATCAAATACTTAAGAAAGAAACCTTTTTCAATTTCTAATTTTTTTGCACCTCACTTTAAATATATATATATTTTTTAATTTAATGGCCGCCATTTTGAAGCAAGATGGCTGATGAATCTGGCCAGCGAACTTGGTCGAGGTGTTGGTGTATACTATCCACATGCCTTCTTACATCGAAATAGCCGAATACGTGTGTTATCGCGTGACAAACACAAGATCGTTTCAAAATGTTAGCCATGCTAGAAATTCAAAATGCTATAAATCAACCATTTTTTAAGATATCAACAAAAGAACAAATTTTCAGAAACAAAAACTGCTCCGGAATCTTTGTATCAAGGCTAAACACATAAAAAAAATCTTTTTCATTTTCCATTTTTTAATACCTCATTTTGAATTTTAAATTTAATTTTTTTTAAATGGCAACCCTTTTGAAACAAGATGGCGAATGAAGCTGGCCAACGAACTCAGTCGAGACATTGGTATGTACTATGTACAGACCAAGTTACATCTAAATAGGTTCATAAATACGCCTGTTATCGCGTGACAAAAATCAGGTCGTTTTAAAATGTCAGCCACAAGAGAAATTCAAAATGCTATTACTCAGCCATTTTTTTTTTAGATATAGACGAAAGAAAAACTGTTCCGGAATCTTTGTATTAAGGTCAAACACATACAAAAAAAAACTTTTTCATTTTCCAATTTTTTGGTATCTCATTTAATTTTTTTTATTTTTTAATTTTTTTAAATGGCCGCCATTTTGAAACAAGATGGCGGATGAAGCTGGCCAACGAACTCGGTCGAGATATTTGTATGTACTATGTACACACCAAGGTACATCCAAGTCGGTTCATAAATACGCCTGTTATTACGTGAGAAAAATGTGACGTGAGACGTTTCAAAATGTCAGCCACGCTAGAAATTCAAAATGCTATAACTCAGCCATTTCTTAAGATATAGACGAAACAAAAACTGCTCTCGAATCTTTTTATCAAGGTCAAACACATAAGAAGAAAATATTTTTTCAATTTTCAATTTTTGGTGCCACATTTCAAATTTAAATTTTTCTTAAAAATTTAAATAGCCGCCTTTTTTAAACAAGATGGCGGGTGAAGCTGGCCAACGAACCCGGTCGAGACATTGGTATGTACTATGTATAAACGAAGTTACATCCAAATCGGTTCATAAATACGCCTTTTATCGCGTGATAAAATTCAGGACGTTTCAAAATGTCAGCCACGCTAGAAATTCAAAATGCTATAACTCAGCCATTTTTTTAGATATAGACGAAACAAAAACTGCTCCGAAATCTTTGTATAAAGGTCAAATACATAAGAAAAAAATATTTTTCCATTTTCAATTTTTTGGTACCACATTTCATATAAGGATATATTTTACTATCTCAAATATTCCTCATCTTTTTAAATGTTATTTATATTCTCATTTTTTATATAACAAAATTTTGTCTTTAAAATAGTTAATTTAATCAATTTCCCTTTTATTTATTATTATATAATTCTTTCTTTCTTTATTTTTTTGTATTAATTTAATCTTATTCTTTATTTTATTTTGTATTCACTCAGTACTTATTAAATTTATTCCTATTTTTTAATTCCACTTTAACTAAAAGTTATTCTAAGTCTTTTTTTGATTTCCTTAATCAATTTCATTCCTTTTATTTTTTATTTTTTTGGTGCTAAAGACGGCAACACTAAACATTAATGTTATTAATCCAGTTCCAATTTACATTTTTCCTTTCTCACACCAGATGGCAGCACAGTTAAGGGTTTGACAGATGCTCAACTGTAGCTCACATGTTAAAATAGTCTTAACTATGTTTTCCATCCTGATATGCTGTAGTTTTGACTCCTAGAATGTATTCAGGTATTGTGCTCTAATAATTTTTAATATCCTGTATGAGGTGTATCTTTCTTTAGATCTCTTAGATTTTTATTATCTTTTTTCTGCAATGTTTGCGTTATAAGGAGCTAAATTTTGTCATTTTAGGCTTAATGCCAACAAAATTTGATGAAATAACGCATCTTCTATGAATGAACTCACAAGCTCTTCTGACGATTCTGTGGGTCATTCATAGTTTCTTATTTTACATACTGGTTTCCTATATTCATTTCTAAATCATCTTTAGAACTTTACCAATTTCTTCATATATTTGTGATTTCAAATTTATTATTTCAGCATTCTAATAGCATTGCTGCAAATGCGCATGTTATTATGTTATTTTTAGTTTAGTCTTACAACCTTATTCTGGCATTTTTAATGGTACTCTTTTTATCAAGTAAAAGGCGATTCTAGCTTGGTAATTATTCTAGCTTGGTTTTAGCTGTTCAATTTCACTTTGTTCATTTTAATTATATATATATATATATATTACAGTGTATAATGCTTACAAATGAAAAAAAAGGTGAAAAATGTCTGTCGAAGTGGTTAAGGATAGATGTAATTCAGACGTTTGAACTGTCTTAAATTCAGACGCATACAAGTGTCTTAAAAATTAAGACACTTTAAAATGTCTGTAAATTGAACACTCCGTTTAAGACACTTAAATGTCTGAATTTAAGACATTTCAGTTTACAGTGTAATGGTGAAACTTGCGTCGTATTTTAAAATCTGAAATATTAATGTTTTCCATAACTTTTGGGCTGGAAAAAAAATTAAACACGTACACTAAAACAAAAGAAAACTTAAAAATATTTAAGATATTACATGTGAAAACATTAAATAGAGAAAATATGTTCATATTTTAAACAACATATTTGAAACGTCATATTTAAAATGATTTTTTAAATCGTCTAATAGAGAAATTTTCTTCTAGGCGTTAGTATAAATGTATGGGAGGCACTGACACTTTAAATCTAATCAACCATTTTACATAAGCCGAATCTCAAATGTGTGATAAATCTTATTTACAAAAAATCGCGAAAATAATAGATAGCTTTCGTGGCAGTGTTGTGCGCGGTTTTGGAAGGCAGAAATTCTCCGGTCAAAAAGAAATGAATGACAACGTGATTACAGAAGATCGTAAATGGTCGTGATAACATTATTCAAACTTTTATAATAGGGTAATCCCCTTTTTTAAGAGAGCAAATTAGCATGTTTTTAGATCCTGCAGTGTCTGGACGAGGTTTGGTGAGCGTAGTTCTTAAGTTTCTAAATTTATACGGTAAAGCAGAGCGGTTCCATGATCTTTCACTATATGTATTTAAAAAAAATTATGTATGCAAAATTATCGACGATTCATATAATTGCTTGTGCTTAAAAATTAACAAATAGTGAGTCAGAATATACGGTACAATAACTAATTGCTTTTTCTGAAATCTTTATTTTTTTCCCGTTTTTTGCATATTTTTAAAACGCTTCGGCATTAGTTTTTCATGAAAAATGAGTTGTCACAATCGTTACTAAACGCAAGTAAGCGTTGATAAAATGATATTATTTTATGTTCATTGCCTGTACTTTATTCGTAATGAAAAAACATTCATTCATGACAAACAGTGATGGAAGGTTTACACAAATGGGACAATTTTCACCGTAACGATTTAATGGATATTAAAAATTCTGCCATTAAATGAGACAATGGCGTAATTAATTAAATGGCATATTTCATTTTAGTGGTGACAACTGTCTGGCTGACACGCAGCTTTTCCATCACTGACAACAAGGTTCGAAATTCAATTGTTTTTAATATGACACATACTTAAATTTTTGATTACGTTCCGAATAAAAACACATAAAAATTTCACCTCTCGTGCAAAATTACACATTTCAGTTTGTTTTGATCTGCAGTACGTTCTGTTGTGTGTCACAGTACGGTGTGTACTTTTCTGGTAAGTAAGATGCTTGATTGGATTTTTAAATGCTTATCACATTTTAATATAGTCCTTATTTATTGTCTATTCTGATCCGAATGTACAATTTTTTTTATAAATAAATGATAATCATATTTGAATTCAGATGATCTACATACCCAATCTTATTTTCAGTCCTTTTCATAATGCGCGTCCAGTTTTCAAAAGAGGGAAACAAAGGAAAATAAGCTATATATCACGTATATAATGTGTACCATGCAATTTTAACGACAGAAAAACTGTTAATTTGGAATCATAAAATCCTGAAATTTTCACTTCATTTTTTTGGATCTATATTACCATATTCACTCACATACGTTTTTCTCATTTATTAAAATACCATTAAATTCAGGTTTCTTTAATATGTGCTTTCTGCGCATTGTAAATATCGTTTTAAAATAGTAGAAATCGGTATTGGAAATCGGCACAGAAACTTAAAAAGACTAAAATTTAAAGTGCGCAATTTAAAAATTCCGATTCAGCTCTAATTATTTTGTCACATAAAACTATAAAAATACTTAGCATTCAACGATTGAATATAGACACAAATTAAACCAAAAAAATTCTATTGTTTAAATTAACTTTATTAATTAACTTAAAACTCTTCCAAAAAGAAAAAAAAAATTCTGACGAATTTTCGTAAGATTCAAAAATGAACATTTATGTTCTGTAAATTTTAGTTTTTTAATAACATTTTCTAGCAAGTTTAGAGCTAACGAGCAATAATCGAGCTTATTGCATAAGTGTCATTAAACAATCTTCTAAAGCAGTAAAATATGCACAATTTATCAAAAATATGAAAATATTGAAGTAGAACTGTAATTCCTATTTGTTGTTACTCGTATGCTTTTGGAAAGAATAAAATAACATTTGAAGATTGTTTTAATAAACACAAAACTAAATTCGTGCAGGATTAAAATACACACGAAACGCACTTCCATTTTCAAGCAATAATAATAAAATAACGAAAGAATATTAATCTATTGCTTAGATACATGTATATTTCGTTTTTTTTCAAGCGTAAAATTAGTAATTCGTAAAGGGAACTATGAAAGCTCTTATAGAAAAATTACATCACAATAACTGTAGGCTTCATTGCGATATTATTAGAAGCAATTTTAAGAAACGCATTATATATTTTTCTAAAGAATTTTTGCTTAGATGTACTGGCTTTTGTCAAATTCACGTTTCTATTGAAATAACGGTTTAGTATCATCTTGTCGAAGAACAAGATGTTGTTACTTGTTCCTGTAATTTTGAAATTCTATTATTTATTTTCAAACGATGAAGCGTGATGTCATATAAAATTAAGTTTACTCACACATTTAATATTTCAGTAAATCCATGATCACGTAAAATCTTACATGCATTAAATTTATGTAATAGGAGTATTTTGAAATGCTTACATTTCCAGAAACATAGTCATAATTTTATGCAATAAATCATGTGGAAATAAATTGCACATTATCGTTGATTTTCCTACATAAAAGTATGATATAAAAATTCTATTTAAATTTTGTTAAATGAAAAAAGAAGTAAATATATGGATGGTTTATTAATATTTTTAAACTAATCATTTATTATGCTAATAATTTATATACTAATGATTTATGTACTAAACATTTCCAAGACATTTGGCTTCACAAAGAAACTCCAGAAATAACAAATTCATTATCACTACGTTTTTTCTGAAAATATCAGCACAGAAGCTTTAAATTTGTCAAGAGATAAAGTCTAAAATATAGTTGTGAAGGAATATAGTTTTTGCATTTCATTAATGAAAATATTGAAAACAGAAGAAAAAACATTTGTTTCTCATGCTATTGTTAGATGCAACTTTCAGAACAATGGATTAAAACCCAAGTAAGATCGAAAAGAACTTCTTAAAAAACAATAAAAATGGCATGTTTAAGATGGTGTTTTTATGGTATTTTTAAGAAGTTCTTTTGGATCTTACTGTATCATACCAGCTTATAACAATATTAAATTTAAAAAATAAGTACCAACAACTTCTATAATTAATTAAAATGTTCGTAATACTGCAAAATGATTGCATACTAGAAAACGAAGTACTTCATATTCAACTTTACAAAATTCGCACTTAGATATTGCAAATCAAAATTTTACAATTAATTACTTATTATTTTTTGTGTACATAAAAGTATGATATAAAAATTCTATTTAAGTTTTGTTAAATGAAAAAAGAAGTAAATATATGGATTGTTTATTAATATTTATAAACTAATGATTTATTATGCTAATAATTTATATACTAATGATTTATATACTAAATATTTCCAAGAGAATTGGCTTCACAAAGAAACTCCAGAACTAACAAATTCATTATCACTATGTTTTTTCTGAAAATATCAGCACAGAAGCTTTAAATTTGTCAAGAGATAAAGCCTAAAATATAGTTGTGAAGGAATATAGTTTTTGCATTTCATTATTGAAAATATTGAAAACAAAAGAAAAAACATTTGTTTCTCATGCTATTATTGTTAGGTGCAATTTTCAGAACAATGGATTAAAACACAAGTAAGATCGAAAAGAACTTCTTAAAAAACCCATAAAAATGGCATGTTTAAGATGGTGTTTTTATGGTATTTTTAAGAAGTTCTTTTGGATCTTACTGTATCATACCAGCTTATAACAACATTAAATTTAAAAAATAAGTAACAACAACTTCTGTAATTAACTAAAATGTTCGTAATACCGCAAAATGATTGCATACTAGAAAACGAAGTACTTCATATTCAACTTTACAAAATTCGCAGTTAGATATTGGAAATCAAAATTTTACAATTAATTACTTATTATTTTTTGTGAATCAGTTTATACTAACATTATAAAAAATAAACATCTTTTTTGAAGAAAATACACTCTAAACAACGAAACCGTTTTAAAAATTTCTTATATTGTAGGATATACTGATAAACATTATCAAGTAAACTGTACTGAAAGGATTTTTTTTTTTTTTTTGGAAGGAATCAGTTGCTTATAGGTTGCAGCGAAGATATTCTCCGTAATTCAAATAGCATGTTCGACTAATGCGATACAATAATTAAATTTGATCAAAATGTGACTTAATTATAAATATTTAAATTATCCGTAGCAGTATAAATTCCACCTAATATTAGTAGACATATAGGGGAGAGTAGCCGAATTTGGACCACTTCACTTATTTTCAGGTGTAACTCACCTAATTTTTGGAATATCTGCAAAATATCACTACACGGGGTCAATGTATCTATCTACTAACTAAATAAATCTTTTGATCAATTTCTTTTTGAAAATCTTAAATTTTATTTTAATTTGAAAAAATTGTCAAAAGTGGTCTAAATTCAGCAACTGGTCGCCTAAGTTGGACCCCCAGTCTCCTAAATGGGACCAAATAATATCAGGTTGTTTTAATGACTAGGCAATATAACTAATTTTATTATAGGCAAGGTTTGTATTTAATGAAACAATCAAACAAAATAACAGCAATGAAATATAATGAAATCAAATATCTGAAAATAAGAGTAATTGTTTTAAATCAAAATGTATTCAAAATATAAATCAAAGTTAACTGAAATTGAGAATAGAAATTATGGGACTAATTGTCAGTTACTTAAATATCATGTAAGGAGTGATGCAAAGCTTGCACATGAATTTCGTTTATTGATTTATTTTTTCAGCGCACACAACATGAAACCGTATTTGGCAATCTCTGAACACTGAATCACTGCTATTTTATTTTTCTTACAAATTAGGCAAAACCCATCATCACTATCTAAATTTTTCTTTTTAGATTCTGTATTATTAGACTTTTTTTTTTTTTTTTTGCAACGCAAGTTTCCTTCACATTATGTTTGTAATTCTTCCCTTCCATCATTTTCTTACTAATTGCATTACGCCTGTTTTTTAAAACTTGATGTTCCAATTAATTGCTTTTGTGCTGTGATAGCTTTCTTTTGTCGTTCTTTTTTTGTTTGTTTTTTTCATTTCAAGGTTTATTTTATGTGGCGAAGATGTTAACACAACTGTTTTTTGGCTTTTGGGAAGGATGTGTAGCTGAAGCCTTCTTTCATGTCAATTTGTTCACAACTTACTTCCTCCTTTTTGTTTCCTATATCTTTAACAGCTTTTGCTGTCACGGGTGTTTTTCTTCCAGGCTGTTTGTCTGTGTATTTTTCAACATTTTCAACATTATATTAGAAAAGTGTTTAAAAAATATCCTCTATTGAAAAATACGCTACGATTAATCAAATGCACACATGATATATTCAAAGATTGTTGAATTCAGCCCGCTCCCTCAGAGCCTTGAAATAACCACTCCCCCCAGAAGGTTTATTTATGCGTTTTATGCGTTTTAATGACAAAAAAGATTAATTCCTCCCTCCAGAACTGTAAAAAGTCTGCCATCGCTAATATCCTCCAGGAGGAAAATGTTTGAATTCAACTCTATAAATCAAATACACTGTAGGAATTATTCAAAGAAAGTAAATACAAATACATACAAGATAAAAGAAATTGAAAACAAAATTTATTGCATAAACATGTAAAAATGTTTATGCTTGTATAGGCTAAATAATAATAATAATAATAATAATAATAATAAAAACTTGCATAGAGATAGTAATTTATTATAAAATATTAAAAAATTAAAAAAAAAATAGTTTACAAAGCGTACCGTCCTCAAAATTCATTACTTACTTTTCAAATTTATGATCGCATATCTGGTCCAATTTAGCCAACTTAAATGGCCCAATTACGACAACTGTACCATTTTTTAAAACATATAATCTCAAGACTAAGAACAAAACCAAAATCAATCAAATCCGCGTGAAAAATGTGTGCAATAAACAGATGAATTCATGTATGTATATGAAAACATAACAACTTATCTTAGTTTTAAAGTGTTCACTTACGTTTAGTAGGACAAAATCAAAAAAGCTAACTTTAGGTTTTTAAAAATTGTCTGAAAACAGCACGTGGTAGGCGGTTGCTTCTTCTAATCATGAGTGACGTTATACTGATGAGTAGGATTTCAGCGGTAGATGGAGTCTCTTCCTGTAATTAACGGCAGAATGGCTAACGGTCCAATAAAAGCGGCTCCAAATATGGCTACTCTCCCCTAAGTACCTACTTGGTATACTTCAATAATTAGGTGTGCAAAGCCGTAGGTTTTGACAGTCTAAAATGTAATAACGTAAGACTGTCCTCAAATAGCTATTTTCTGACACATTTTTAAATTCATTTTTGTTCTGAAATGCTTGAAATTGGCAGTCGTTGTTATTCAGAACCTATGTAATCGAAAGACGTTTTCCATTTGTTGGTAAACGCAAAATATCTTTCAGAAATATAGTCAAACTCTGCGTTTTCAGCAGAATTCCCCACGCAGCAATTCGAGGAAGACGAAAAGCTTGTCGTCACATAACCAGAATAACTTAAAACATGATAAGAAATTTATATATAAAAAATTGGAAAACTGTATTTTCGTTTCGATATCGCTTCAATAGTCAAACTTGTCAAGTTTATACTTTTATATTTAAAAATGAGTCAGGAAATGTGTAAGTAAGTTTCTCGTTGTTGAGCAGAGAATATGAGAATTGCCAACCCGAGAAAGGAAAGTAGAATTTATATTTATATATTCTTTATTTTTTAGTTTTCTGTGTATGTAAATGGTAATAAAAGATGACCAATTTAGACCATCTAAAATTAAAATTAATTTTCTTTTCGAAAACTGATAAGAGGAATGATTCGTAAGAGACATAGCCATATTTCGATGAAGCTATTTATTTTTGTTTTGTTAAAAATTCGCAGCAAACTGTCCAATCGTTTAATCGTTTTTACAGAAAACGGTTACGTAACCGTAATGTAACGCTATGATGAACCTATTGTTGCCCATATTATGGTAAAAATAGATCTAAATTACGGTTATGTAACCGTTTTCAATAAAAAAGGTCAAATGGCTGGACAATTTGTTGCATACTTTTAACTATGTACGTAAAAATTTTAAAAATGTAGTTTATAACTATTCTATACGAGAATTCATTAAATATTTCTCATATAAAAATAATTTAGTAAAAGGCATTGATTAAGTATCTGTTCGTTTCGCATATCTTATTAAAACAAAAATATTTCACTCGCATGATCCTTAGGAAATATTAATATTTCTCACATAGATTTCGACAAAAATTCCGACAGACGAGAGCTCCATGCTATTATACAACAAGTATCTTGTTGTAGTAATGTATATGAATTTCATTACATTTGAAATATTGTAATAAAACTAAAATACGCTGCAAACTACTTTCGCCCGTAGACCATTATGTAGCGGAATTCTTTTGCATTCGGGATTATTAGATTTCACTATCGTCATTTTCAAGTTGAAATTGAAAATTGAAATTGATTCTTATTCGAATAAATGGTAAAACAATATTGTGAGTGAAATACGTTTTTCAGGAAAATTTGAAGAAATAACTTATTTTCTCATATTCGATCAATAAGTAATCAGTTTATTTTAGAAAACCAAAAATCGACTTTGATATTGAACAACACAAATTCCATTGACTTGAAAAAAAAATCCTTAGTAGCTTTTTTCATCTTTTTTTTTTTTTTTTTTTCAATTCTCAAAGGTGCTTAAAGCCGAAATGGTTTAGAGAGAAAAATACAATTTTCTAAGCATTTATTTTAATTCATAAATAGGAAATATTTTGAATAAATTCATCCAAATGACGGTAATTTTATAAATGCTTAAGAAAGTGGAAAATAATTTAATAGGGATTATTATTTATTGGTGTCATTTTCTCATTTTTTAAAAATTCTTAATGAAACGAATTTATGAAATCTCTAATTCGGATATGTGAAACGAATGTATGAAATTATAATTATTCAATTAAATGTAAGGAGGATAAATTTCCTCCTTGTTTTTCATTTAAATTTTAAAGAGAAAAGGATATCAATAATGCTAAAATGACACCATTTACCATTTCTTACGAGTATGTCTCCCATCTGCAGCAACAATTTTTTTTCGATGTTAGAGAAATGCAAGTAAAATTTTAAACATATTAATGTTTCAACAATATTACATTTTTAATCCTTTGCGCTCGGGGTCTCTTACACAAATTTTATTAGATCGGCACCACTTTTTTAAACGAAGTTTCTCTCAAGTACCCAATTTCAAAAATGCTCTGATTAAATAAGGTACATTTTATTTTCCTTTATTACTGGTGCCAAAAACAAATTTTGCAAAGAAAGATTATGTCTCCGCAGCGGAGCCCTAGAGGGTTACAGAGGGCGTACAGAGGGTTAATATTTTACAATGAGAAATTTTAGGAGTTATTATGAGATCTTTGGAACCATTCGGCTATCTGAAACGAATATATGAAACAATAAATACCAGATGAATACAAATAGAAGAAATTTTTACCGCTGGTTTTCGTTTCGATTTTAATGAGAGAGAAAATATTATCAATAATGCGAAAATGACAACATTTATTCTTTTCTTTCTTTAATGTATAGCAGGGGAGGGGGGGGGGCAATGCTGCCGCTATTAGAGAAATGCTATTAAAATTTAAAACAAATTATTATTTCAATAACATTACATTTTTAATATTGAAGATTTACACGGATACATTACACGTATTTACACATTCATCATATACGCATGCATTATATATTTACACATAAATCTCAAAAGAAGAAAATTTTAATGAATTAAATTATTACTCATAAAACGCATTCTTTATGAAAATTATATCAGATATTAAAACAATACAGTTAAACTATTTTCTTACGGACAATATAGATATGATATCACATGGTGTAAAAGTAGCGCGGACAGCAAATTTGTTTAAATATTTCTTCACTTGATAAATGCACATAAATGCATGCTCAAAATATTTTCTATTTATTTTCAGCCATCTACTAATCAATAAATACTTATTAGAACATACGTATATAATTATTTATTAAAATAAACATTGTACCTTTTAAAAATAACATGAAAATAAGAATGACGCTGCATTAAAATAAAGAAAAGAATTAAAACGTGTTACTAAAAATATTTAAAACTCGATAAATAGATAAAATATAAGTGTAAAATTTCAAAACATAGTTCTTTTCAATACCGTGGTTCTGAATGTTATTTACAAGCAGACGGAGTTATTTGTTTTTTTTTCGAACCCATAAGAAGAATCTTGTCCAGAGCGTTGTTATAAAAGTCTGAGATGCTGCGACATTTTAAATCTAGCCACTTTATACAAGCAGATTTTCAAATGAGTAATTAATTTTGCTTATCAATCAGCGGTCGGGACAGCGGCTTATGAGGCGATGTTAATCGAAAAATGCCCCACTCAAATGGAAAATCATGGCAACCCGATTACAGAAGATAGTCTTTGTTTTTGATAATATCATAAATCCATTCTTAACCTGCTCATATTATTAAAATAAGGCACGTTAACAAGTTTTTATATGTTTCGACGTCTGAACGATGGCTGGTGAGCATAGCTTGTAGCGGACAGATCCCCTAGATAGACAGATAAAGGGTGATTCATAAAGACCGAAACAATAGGCTATTTCCTTAAATATTGCCTCTAAAGACATACCTCCAATTGCAAAATTTCTTAAAAAAAGGTGCAAAATTTGATGAATTAAGATACAACTCCATGGGGGTCTATTTATGAAAATACGAAAACTAATTTTTATACGGTCCAGTAGGGTAAAATTTCCAATTAGGAAAATTTTCCTTATTCATTCCTGAATTAAAAACAAAAAATTCTATCTTCATATCTGCAAAACTCACAGAAACATGCCCATTTAAATAATTCGTCAGGTTTTGAGGGATTAGACACAAATTGAAATGCGTGTAATTAAAAAAACAATGCTACTTTAAGAGTTCCAGAAAACATGTAAAAATTATATTTATTGAGTTAGAATTTTAATTTTTTTTCTTTTTTTGTGATAGTTAACCATGTTATATGCAAATAAAATCACATCCTAAAATTTCTAATAAAGTTTTGAAAGAAAATTAAAATGATTATTACTTTTTTAAGTGGGGTAATTTAAAATCATTTTTATTCGAAACATTATTTGTCGAATTTCAATATTTTCATTCAATTAAAGAGGAAAATAAGATTTAAATTTTGTTTTAGGATTTTTTAAATATTAAAAGCATAAATTTTAAAAATGATGTAACTTATTTTTAAAAAAAATCATACTTTCAAAAGTAAATACTTTTTCAAATTTGCCGAAACAAAATTAATGTAAAATATTAAAAAAAAGACATGTTATAAATTTGCATCCTTTTTCATTAACAATTCTTGACTTATAATAATTTAAAGACGCGAAAAAAAAAACATCATGCAGGAAAACGCATTTAAAGATATAAACAATGATTGGCTCATAATAAAATGTTTAAATACTTTAAAAAAAATTCCAGTTGAGTACGTTATTCTTTCCTGTAGCTTAAACTTCCGATTCAGTTTAACTTTTGCTCTTTCCACATTCTTTCTGTATTATTTAAATGCCCGTCAGTTGATTTAACGCAATGTTTTTTCTAGCATGCCGAATAAGAAATTTTTCATAATTTTAGTCGTCACAAATTCAGGTTTTATGTCGTCCCGGCGAGGCCGTTAAAAAAGTCTGCGTTCTGGAGCCGGGTAAGTCCCAGACCTTACTTTTTTCTGAAAGCTTGGCCGGGCCGGACCTAATGTATTTTTTCATACCGAACAGGGATTTGCTTCCTTCTTCCTAGGTCTGCACGGGGCGAAATTTTCAGTTCCGGTCTCGACCCAACCCGTATTAAAATTACCGTCTGTGACTGACCTGATACGTGCAAAAATCACTAAAATTTCGCTCAGCCCAAAAATTTTTACAAAAATGCGTATATTTTTAAATCGATATATTTTACAAATAAACCAATACTGCATTTTTTTTAAGGATAATAAGTTTAAAAGAAAAAAAATACAGTTAAACCAGTGTAAAAGAACCTGCCTATCACGAAATTCTGTCTTAACCGAAAAATGTGTTGACCCAAGCAAAATTCATATAATAATAGCAGGAAAAGAACAGACTACATGTATACGTCCTAAGAAGGGAATTTGTCTATAACGCATTTTTTCCCCTTTCCTATATGATTCCTTTTTAGGAGATTTTACTGTATAGCATTTTTCAAAGTCTCCAATACATGGAATATGGATTAACAATATTAAATGATAAGTGAAACATTTACATACAAATAGATATTCATGAAAAATAAATATCATAGCCTATGGCGTTTCTTTAAAAATGAAGGTTATAAACATGAAAAAAGAAAAGCTATAATAAGTATATTTGGTCAGAACTCCTCCATACTCAATAATTTTTAACCATGTCTATGTAAAAAACTATGTTTTTTTAGAAATTCAGTCAGGCATGGCCTGGTTTGGGCTAAAATTTTAACAAGGGCAGGCCTGGTTCGGGCTAAAATTTTTAACAAGGCCAGGCCTGGTTCGGGTTAAAATTTTAACAAGGCCAGGCCTGGTTCGGGCTAAAATTTTAACAAGGCCAGGCCGGGCCGAACTTATTTTTCTCTGGGCCGGCTCGGGACCGGTCCTGGATATTTCGACTCGAGCAGACCACTAGTACAGGCTACCAGCATATTTGAAAGCATGTTTAACGTAAAATCTTTTTTATATCCAAAGGAGAGGAACTGTCTTAAATCGACTTTTAATAACGTACAATTTGAGGATGATCCCTATCTTTCATTCAAAATGAATCTGGTCTCGTCGCTCAGAAACATCGGAAAATGTTGTAGGTCACGAATTTTAGATTTTAATATCTCTGAGGGTTTTGCGAATATCGAGATGAATTTCTTTGTGCTGAATTCAGGAATGGATAAGGAAAAGTTTACTAACTGGTAATTTTACTCTACGGGAGTCGTATAAAATTTTAATTTTTGTTTTCTCAAATAGACCCCCCATTGTGTTGCAACTTATATCATTAAATTTTGCATCTTATTTTATGAAACTTTGCAATTGGAAGTGTATATATGTGTAATATATGTGTTTTTAGAATATGGTATACAAAGCATTTAACAGTCATTTACAGATTCACACAAAAGAGTTCGGTTACATAATGGTCTATGGTGAAGAACTATTCGCAGCGTATTTCGATTATGTTGCATTATGTGAACACGATGAAATTGATATACATTACTGAGGTTTACTAGAAGATACTGGCAGTAGAATATGATGCACATCGCATATTTACAGGGAGACATAAAAGATTTAGGATATAATGCTGTATCCGATGCATTGTCTATTGTGGATGATTGCAGTTATTGTATGCGTGTTAAATTAGATTTTTACATACTATGCAGTGTGCATAAATTCTGTTGGGCATATAGAGGGCTACACAGAAGATTTCTTAATCATTACTAAGAATGAATTTGAACTTCGTAAAGGTGATTTTTAATTTGCGTTATGCATTTTGAAGTTCAACTAAATTTAGTATACTAAGAGATTTTTGTAGCATATAAATAGAAACATGTACAGGACTATGAAAAAACTTGATTCATGGCTTCCTATGGATGCATGGATATGGATTCCTGCATGTGTGATTTTAGTAGTTGATGGTAGTTTTAAACATGTTTTCGCTTGAATTAAAGATCAACTTAATATGTGGCGTGTATAAAAATATGTATGTAATATACAGGGTTGTGCAAAAGAAATGAAGTACGTTTCCATCTATTCGTTAAAATTTTTTAAGGTGAATTTTGAAGTGTATTATGAGTTATATTACTAAACTAAATTTAACATACTATATGGAATCTGTAAAAACCTGTGGATCATATACAGAGCTGCACAAAAGAATTGGAATAACATTCAGGCTATTGGTGGTAATTGTTGAAATTGGGTTTTCGAATGTGTTATGCGTTTTTAAAAATGTTTAATTATGTATCTTCTTTACATCATTAAAGGGACAATTTACCTTAAAATTGGTCTAAGCACCGATTTTGCTTTTCAAATACTAAATCAAAGCCTGTTTAATTATGAATATTTTGACACCTCATTTTTACCCATACAGTAATTATATCGCGAGATATTGTAGATTTTCTTAATACACTCGACACAATTACCCAAACAAATTAAAACTTTAAATGGATCTTTTCTCCACGTTCATATTTTCCTCACTTTCATGTTTTAAAAATGCTAAGGCTTTTTTTGTATTTGAGATAGAGATTTACATTTTTTTGTACATGTTGTTTATTATATATGAGAAAATCTGCGGATGGAATTACCCTTCAGGTTTTTTGTAATAAAAAAAAAGTATATGAAGATATGTTAGATTTCATTGTTTTTTACTGTATATGTATCAGTAAAAAAATTATATTAAATGTAATATTAGATGTATCTAAAAATCCATGCGCAGTCTCGTGTAGTACATATTTGAAAATCTTTAAAAAAAATTGGGGAAAAATATAATTTTTTAAAATAATAGAAGGGATGTTAAAAAATTCAAATGTTTATAAACTTTTTAAAAATTTTAACTAAGTATGCAGTATTTTTTAAAATGTACTTTTGGTTGAACATTGAAATGGAATGATTTCACCATTTATACTGCACTTTTTCAAAAATAAATAAAATTGTTGAAAGGTAAACTGTCCCCTTAAACGACGAACTTTATTAAAGTAATCTGGAAGTATTGGAAACTGTTTCACAATCTATGCTCGACGCATGGTTTTTTCTTTATTCTTTTTTATAATAGCTGTTGTATTGCTGCTGTAAGATACTCCAATAATGGCCAGCGGCAATTAAATTTCCCTTTGTGGATTTGTAGCCAGCACGCGCAGGATATTGTAGAGTCGCTTTAATAGGAAAATGTGAGCAGTTTGCCTTGGAGATCGTTATCTTATTGTTATGAATAATCCCGCGCTATACCGAACTTAAATACTGTGGCCATCAAATGTTAATTTAAAGTATTTAAATATCCAAATCCCTGCATATAGTCCTAGTGAAATTAAAAAAAAAAAATCACTTTAAGCTGACATACAGCCCCAACCCACCAAACATTTTCATGCTTTGCTATTTTTGTGGTAAGTTTGGAGTTCAAGGCATCGCCCTTTCTCCTTCAAACACTAATTCGCCCATTGATTCTGAAAATAATAAACTTAGACGCACATGAAAAGACTGCATGTTTTAAGAATGCATGGATGAAAGGTAAATGTTTTTTGACAAACACTATTATTTTCTGCCTTTTGATCGGAGATGTATGCGGCTTCCTTCTTTCACCAGTATTATAATTATTCTTGTGATACTTTCTTAACATACTATTTTATTGCCATAATTCTGAAAATCATCTCTTATTTTTCTAGTAATAATTATAGAGTTCTAAGCAATGTTTATCAACGGCTGCGATTGTTATTTCCTGTATTGCTACATAAGCAATATGCTGCTTATTCCAAATTTTAATTCCATTACTGGAATGAAATTTATATTTTTTATTGAGAATGCAATCAATTCTCTATTTACCAGAATAATCTACCTCTAAAATTTAGAACTAAGGAACATATTGCTTATAAAATAACATAAAATAATTGTGTCATTAATAATTTTTTTTTTCATTTTTATAAAAGTGTTTTTTTACTTATATTACAGAGAAAATGGCTCCCACAAGTTCCAATTCACCGTCAGTCCCCATTGATGTTGACGAAAAATCAAACAGTGCCCTTTTTCACGAGCCATCTGTAAAATCATATTCAACTAGAGTGTTTCAAGAGTCTACTGTTGGAATCGTGTCCAGTATTTTTACAACTCACAGCAACTATAGAAGATTCTTCAAAGTATTTATCTCATCACTGTGTATTGCAGGATTCATATATCATTGTGTCGCATTCCTGAACCATGTACTTGGGTATCCTGAGGTTGTGAATATTTCTCTAAATAGATCGGAAACATACGATAGGCCAGCCTACACATATTGCGACAACAATCCGTAAGTATAAAAAATACATTTTATTTTTCTTAATTTACCAGCTGGTCCGCCCGGCATTGCCCAGGCAGTGACAATAACCTTAAATGAACTTCAAATTTGTATGATTTTATATCTTTAACTCCATTTTGCCTGAATTCATATTTTTGAATGAAAAAATCGCGAAAAAATATTGAATTGAAAGTATATGCTATTTGGTATTTTATTTCATATGTAATTTGCTTTTTAAAGTCTATGCGTATCGAAAATTTACAAAACCACCACGAAACATTCAGTTTTTTACAGATGTCATCGAAATTTTCTTACATTTAATTTTGTAAAAAATATTTCTATCCGTCCGAACGTTTGAATTTTTTTTTTTTGGAAGTGATGTAAATCTGCACTCTCAGAAATGAATACTCAGATTTCACGAAATTTTCTTTGTTTTTGACGAAATGGTTTCCTGGAAAATGCTCCGAGCGAACATTTCGTCAAATTGATGAAATTAGTTTCTTCACTTGCTTGACGATATAAATTTCGTCAATAGTTTCGTCAAAAGAGGGCTGGTGGCGCCATCTCTGAAACAGTTTAAAAGCTCCAGTATTTGACACGGGGAAAGAAAAAAAACACTTCTCTCTCTTTCCTCGGCCTGATTCGAACTCACGACCCTTCGTGTGGGAGGTCGCTGCGCTGCCAACCTGACTGCTGGGGACTCGAAAATGTTTGCTTTTAGACTGGTGTAAAGAATTCTACTTCGTGTTTGTATTTTTATAACGTAGATTGCAATTTTGTCGGCAGTGCTATATTTTCTGAAAGTTTTAAGAAAGGCTAATTTATTTTTATGGTTTTCTCGTATCAATGAATAATTATAATATGGCTTGATTAAATAATTTGCAACTGAAATTTTCTTTGATCAATGGATGATTAGAATATGGTCTGGTTAATTTGTTGCTCACAAATAACGAATTGTGAAGTGCATATTGCGTGAGATTTTATCACTTTGAGTAGGAGGATAAGATTTTAACACTTCACTGTTTAAAAAGAGGAGAGGGATCAATTATGTTTATTTTTAATTTGATTGAAAACATAATATACTTCTTAAAAAAAAAAGATATCCTAGATGTTTGAAATTTTATTGACCTAATTTTCTTATTGAATGGTTTTGAAGAACACAGGAAATTTATTATTTTCTAATTAAAACATAACGAACGACAACATATAAATAAAATAATAATAATAATAATAATAAGCATTCCTAAAAATTCTAACAGCTAAAAAAATAACTAATGAAGAAAGAATAACTACCTATATTTCAGTATTTTCTGAAAAGCACTAAGTGCTCTTTTAAATAAATTATTACAGGACTAACATAAACAAGCAAATATCTGTTTGCTAAAATCGCAGGATTTGAGGAACTGTTTCCTTAAAATGCATTGAGTCTGACCGTGATTGAGGCAAAACTTTCGTCAAATATTTGAGGGTTTACGTTTCGTTAAAAGTCACCCGATGTTAATAGGAAATGATCGTCAAAAACGACGAAATACAGCTCGAGGATTTCTGAATCGTCAAAAGGGAGAGTTTTATTTCTGAGAGTGTGGTTTATTGAGATTTTCTAAAAAGATTGTGTTAAAAAACTGACGTTCAGTTAATTTTAGCGTAGAAAAAATACTGTCTCCGTGATGAACGAAGTAACCTGCGTTCGCCGGTGTATTTGACAGGGTTAAGATTCATATTTTTTAAAATTTATTACACCATCGATTAGAAGAAGCTTGTTTTCAGATTTAAGAGCATTTTTTCGGTTTATCTGCACCTCTAAAATTGCGCACTGAAGGGGTGGTGCTATGAGGAAAAAAAACGTTTTTGAGAAAATGACCCATTTTGAGATGTATATCATAATTGAGATGTTTTTAAATTCATTGCGGCATTTGAGACGTAACCGTACGATCTATCAGAATATGTCTTCTGTTCTTAACTTTACTAAGTAGTTTGGCCGATTGAAGTTATTAAATAATGCCAAAATTCCTTCTTTTCGAGCTTCATTTCCTCTCGATACAAAAAAGGGCATCTGCTCATGTGCTAGTTTTTTCCCCTCTAGAAAGGATTATTAAAGGATTTTAATGAGAGTTCATTGTAATTTTTAATTAATAATTCAATTAATTATTAGAAATTGAAAATTCTGAGTCTCAGGTTACCAGTAGAGGCTTCGAATAACATAACATAAATTTTCAGCATTGTAGATGCGGTAGATTTTCTTATCCATCGTCAATTTATGTGCTAGTAAGTGCTGTGATTTATGATTTGATATCTTTTATTTCTTCTTTGCTACATCATTTGTCTCCTTGATGAATCGAATTCTTATAGGTCGCCAGTAGCGAGGTTGATGATGGTGTTGGGTTTCGCCAGATAATTTTGTTTTCGGGTCCGTAAACTAATTTAAGAGGAGCCCAGGACTTTGAAAAATATTGGAGTCTGAATCGGCTTCATTTTCAAACTTCATTTGATGTTGCATCTTCTGTGATCCGTCACAAAAACACTTACTTATTAAAATTAATGATAGTTTTTCGCCATCACTCAAAGATTCTACAACTTCTCTAAGGTGTAAAATCAGTCGTGTTGCCGTGATCCATCAACTTTTGCACTTTTACTTCGGCACATGTCACCCTGTGACTTTCTGGATAGCGTTCTTTTTTTTAGCCTTTGATGAACAGAATAGCGCGGAAAAAAGCTTTTATTCTTTTCTGGCATTATCTCATATTGGGCTTTAGTAAGTTCTGCTTTTGTATACATGGACAAAGCATGTAAAGGTGATAACTGGGCGAGGTTACTCTTGTTCTTCCCGACTTTTTTTCATGGTATTTAAATATATTTTTTTTTATCTTCGGGGACTTCTCGCAAGTTCTTTTACGATATCTCAAGTATCTACTTTTCCTGATTCCAGCAATTTCATTTGGATAACGTAGGTCAATACTTCCACATCTTTTGATCGAAGGTCTTTGATTTTGCAGCGTTCGCTTCTTTCACTTGAATCTACAAAATATTTTTGAGAACGACCGGGACTGACTCCTATAATAGTAGCAAGTGCTTACTTAATATATATCTAATGATAAAATGAAGTTTCGTTTCACTACACAGAAGACGAAATATAAGCAAAAAACGAAGCACAAAGTAATAATAAAGTAAAAGGTTTGCATCTATTGTGTTTCACGTACCTGCAATAGGCAACAATATAGTTCCGCTTAACCATTCGACATTGTTTTCTTCGAATCTTGACTTCGTTTTATGAACAGCTAACCATTTTTGTTTGAATTGGTTTTTAATAGCGGAGGATTTTTGCTTCATCTCAGCTATCCTTGGATCATCTTCAGAATAATTTCTTAATAATTCTTGTTCCATAAATTTAAGCTTTCCCTCAAATATTGACTCATTTGAGCATTGCATGATGGCATACAACTCATTTCGAGCCATAGACCGCAATCCAGAAGACCCTGTTAACAAAATAAATAAAAACTAAATAGCAGTAATTTATATCAGAAATTGTAGAAACTAACAAAAAATTCATTAAATATAGGAGGGCTGTTTCAGGCGGCTGATTGTTTTATAACTATCTTGTATACTAAGTACTGCATGTACACAATAGTTTTCATTGCTTAGATATGTTTAGAAATATAACAAAAGCCTTTCTAAATATTATAGATAATTATATTTATGCTACTGTTAATTACACTTATGTTATCGAGCATATAGGCAAAAATCGGATGAATATCCATTATTTAAATGAAGTGTGTATAAAGTACATACCTGGAACCAAATAATCCATCAATATAACCATTAAATTGTTTATACACAAAACTACAAGTGATTTTAAAACACTAAAATCTGAGTGCATCGGAAAATCACACAACCACTATAGGCGAACGGCAACTTCCGACTGATCGCGTTGCGCGCTGTGTTTCGCAAGTGCCTTACGCGTTTCGCATATCGATGCAGTAACTATTTAACATTTTGAGGAATACTAAAACAGGGAGGGAAACCGATTTTTAAAATAATTATTTTTGGACACGTTTTAGGGCTAAATACCACTCCGTGGGCTTTTAAAGCCTAGATAACAGCTTTTAGAGATATATTTGTGTAATGCAATGCCGATTAGCAGTATAAAAGAAAAAAACGTCAGATTGTTAAAAACAGGCTAATTTAATTAGAATTAATCCCGTAAATACTAGGGATTCGCAACTAGAATCCATTGAGTGGATCTCTCAATACGCCTCCCTGTCTTTAAAAGTTAATTAAAAACCTATCTGGAAAAACGAGGCACGGACCAAAGCGGCGTTGCAACTTTGTAACCTCCTTTCGAAGCGCGCTTAGCACAATGTCAATTTCAAACTTTTAACAAGGGTTTTGTTTTATCTACACTCTAAAAAGAAAAGATTATTAGTATGCTGAATTTAGTTTGATGAAATGCCAAATGAAGCTTAACTAAATGAAGCACTACTTTTATTGTCAGCACACGAATTGAGTTCATAATCAGATTAGGATGTGATTAAAAAAAGAGTAATACAAAATAGTAATATTTGATATTATTTAGGCTCCTCTTTGAACTCTTTGAACTTTTATGGTATACCCATTTAAACTTTTTTAGTATATACACCTGTACCCAACCCTACGTTGCACAGAGGAGTATTTCTAAAAAAGGCTGGACAAAAGTCGAAAAATGAACTTCGATAAAAACCGCAATATTTTATTTGTGTGTATAGCTTAGTAGTCAGTGCTGCACGTAAACACTGCCTGACAAATGTTCGGTAACACTCCCTGTCGCGTTATCAGTCTGAACACAGCATTCGTACATCGCAGATGTCTCTTTTCTCAGCGCTGTTGTGAGAGGCACATAATTTAATTGCATTTATCGCTGAATACAGTGGAGATTTTAAAAACCCCTTTATGGATAAAGTATTGGGAGGTATATAACTTAAATTACTGAATTTAGTTTTAGTTATAAAGGAATATAATTATGAATACAGCCACATTGTTTTATCTTTAAAAATAAGTGCAATTTTTACTAGTTCTTTTAAATTATTAGTTACTTGTAAATACATTCCGCCTTTTTCCCGGCTAGACTTTTTGATGGAATGTAAGATATAGACATTCCTTCTTATATTCATAAAATAAAATCTTGCCCAAACTTCTCCCAATTTTTTTTTAGCGTTTTATATAAAAATGGCATGAGAAGAAAGGATATTTTGAAAACGAAAAATGTTCATTTTTCTTTTAGAAACTACAGTGGCAGCAAGAGATGTTTCAAGAAAGTTTCTGTTTCACCTTATGCAAGATTGTCCTAATACGAAATACATGAAAAATTATGTTTCATGGAATGTAAAGTTATAGAAATGACGAAATGCCGGCAGATGAACAAGAATCGTTAAAACGTTCGTTAAGTCGTTTCAAATCAGATTTTAAAGAAAAATGGGAGACTGCTAATAGGGCAAAATATATCTTTCTTAAGATAAATGAACATTGGCTTAACAGTTCCATAAAATTAGTTGTAGAAGATACTAGCTGTACGATATCAAAAGAAGGTCGACCAACAAAAGATTTCGCTGAATCGTTTGACAGAAGCCAGCGACGTAAAACAAGAGATTTAAGGGAGCAAGTACTTCTTGATCAATTAACATATGCAGCTAGTACAAGTCAACATGCCGCTGGTAATATTGATGCATCGACACTCATAAAACATATAACTCTAAGTCCAACAAGAGCTACCAGAAAAATTTTAACTTCAGCAAGAAAACCCACCATTAAGAAGCATACACCATCAGAAGCCTTATCAATTTTTGTAGAAGCTGATCTAACGAGAAAGTAATGGGAAATTATTCATAGTGCAAATAAGAATATTTATCCTTATTATTATCTGAGTATGAAAGCGAAGAAAGATTGCTATCCAAGCGAGGAGTCGATAAATGTGACAGAAACATTCGCTGAAGTTAACCTACAGGATCTTCTTGATCACACCTCTTTAAGATTGTGTAAATATTTAGAAGAAGTGATTCAAAATAATACAGATGAAGAAAACCACAATTTAGAGCTAATATCCAAATGGGATAGCGTTGCGATGTCTCACAACAATTGCAATTTAAACACATATTTCAGAATACTTCTGATAGTGATACAAATGCATTTCAAAGATCTCTTGTTCCTTTACAAAATATGCAAAGTTGGCGATAAAGAAAAGATTCTGTGGCATAATCGTCTCACTTCCTCTACAAGATTCTGCAGGCCAATACGCATTTGCGTTGTTCAGGAAACAAACGATATTACTAATGAAAAAATTCAATATATTGCAAATCAAGTTAAAAATCTTAATAAAACTGATATAACTACTACTAATGATAGTTTATATTACGTAAATCACACACCGACACCTACTATGGTATATGCGAAGGTTTGCAATGCTGCGACAAGTATTTCATCAACAATAAGATGCTACATATGTGGAGAATCTTCAAAAAAATTTAATAAATTGGAGAAGAAGAATCATGTGAATCCTGATGCCTTAAAATTTGGTTTATCAATTCTTCATGCACCTATTCAATTTTTTGAGTCACTTTTGCATTTGTCATATAAAATTCCTTTAAAAAAGTGGCAAGCGAGAACCAATGAAGGCAAAAAAGTTGTGGCCGAAACAAAAAAACGAATTCAAAATAGTTTCAAAGGAGAAATGGGTCTTCTAGTAGATATTCCAAAGGCAGGTTTTGGCAACACGAATGATGGAAATACATCAAGAAGATTTTTTGTGGACCCCAATACTGCTTCCTGAATCACTGAAATAAATATTGACTTTATAAAAAGGTTCAAATTAATTTTAGAGGTACTGTCCACTGGTCATAGAATTGATGTTAAGAAATTTGAAAGTTACATCGAAGAAACTGCAAAGCTTTATATCGAATTATATGGGTGGCACTCAATGTCACCAATAGTACGTAAAGTTTTTGTAGATAGAGCTACAGTAATTAAACATGCAATATTCCCTATCAGAAAACTTTCGGCGGAGGCTGCTAAAGCTCGAAACAAACATTTCCGCCAATATAGGCAAAAGTTTTCCCGAAAAAGTTTCTCGAGAGCAATGTAATAAAGATGTTTTGAAAGGACTTCTGATCCTTTTATAAGTAGTCGTAATTAGCGTAATTAGTAGCCCTGTGATTATGTATGTCCAAACCATCCGTGTCTTTAAGGGTAAATATCTCGGCTAATTATCGACGATATACCAAAACCTAAGAAAAAAAGCAAGCCATTTTCACAGTAGAACTATTACTTCCAGAAACACCATACGAACAAAATCCAAAAGAAGTGTAAGATGAGAATGAATATGAAACAAATGAAGATAAATCTGATTAGAATAGTAAGTTAAAGAAAGAACTTTTTCTAAATATGTGAAAAAAAAACTGAATATTTTACTAAATATCATAAATGTTTATTCTAAATTATTTTAAATAGTTTACTTTTTAATAAGCAAATATGTTTGTAAATTCGGAAAAAGAAATATATATATGTTTTGTTAAAAATATACATATAATGTCTCAAAACAGCTTTTTACAACATTTCAACATGATATAGATTTCAAAATAATTTTGTCCACATTTTTCGTAAAATACTCCTCTGTGAGCCGATGGTACATCGAGTACGTCGGCCGTGTGATTATGTATGTCCAAACCATCCGTGTCTTTAAGTGTTAATATCTCGGCTAATTATCGACGATTTTTTTTAAATCATTATCAGCAATGCTTCTATACTTCTATTACGATTGGTACCTCTAGAGCTCCTCAACAACTTAGCTGAATGCCCGAAAATCGAAATTTGTGTGCAACGGAAAAATACGATTTTCTCAAAAACTATGCGTTCTACGGTAATCGCTATAGTTTTCTTGCAAGGTTTAAATTAATCTCTACTACCTCTAAATTTTTCATAATTTTAGTTTCTGTAGATTCGGAAGTAGAGGGGGGAGGTGATATATTTTTGCAACACATTTTCGACGATACCTCTGAAAATATAATACGTAAAATTAAAAGAAATGTATTTTAGTGTTCAGCGTTACGAATGCTCTCACACGATATCCCACACGATATACAAAGAAAATATTTTTTTTCAAGTAACATAATTAGCCACTCTACATTTTTCCTAAATATATTTGTGAATGTTTACTAATCTGTAAATATGTAGGTCAATAGTTTTTGTTACTCCCCCCAATTTGAACTTTCTATATTCCATAGTTTACGAGCAAAATGACTGTGACATACTGACACAGGAGTTATCTTATAATGGTTCCGTTTTTACTTTTTACGTACGGAACCCTAAAAACTGCAAAATTTCAAGAAGGGGTCAAATTGACCCCATCGTAGTACTGCGTAGTAAGGCGATTCAACAACATTGTTGTTTAGAAAACTCAAAACTGTAGTACATGATAGGTACTTAATAAAAGAAAGATAAAAAAATAAATTATTAAGATTGGGTACAAATAACCTTTCAAAAATTTTGCTAAATCTTGCTTAAATATGTAAATGTTTCTTATACAAAATAATACAATTTATTAGCAACAATTCTCATAGCCATTCATAAATTTTAATAATTTAGCATAGAAAATAAATGATTTTTTTGAAAAAAAAAAAACAAACAAATACACCATATTATATTAAGTAATTCTGATAAATAATCAAGTGTAATGTGCGTTGCTTAAAATTGTAATATATTTTTGCGTTTGATATTGAAAAATGTTTTATTGATGCAGTTTTTCACCAGTGCACTGCATGTGCAAAAAACCGGTGATGTGAATATTGTTATTGAAATGTAAATTTGACTATGACAGGTGCTTATCCTGAAGATATTCATTATTCTTATTCTGATGTTTATTTAAAAAAAAATACAAAATCAATTACATTTGAATTTATGTAAACTATTTTTCCTAAAGGGCGCTATATACAAAAATAAATTGTGTTGAATCTGGGCAATATTTTACAAACTTGCATATGTCTTCATACAGTAAAACATAAAAAATCACTTTTATTTAAGTTTGGTTACTGTATTTCTCACTAAAAAGCTTTTGTTGGCTGTTGTTGTAAACATCCAACAGTTGTAAACAGTGTAAGATGTTGTTGTTAAAAACCGATTATGGGAATATTATTATTGAAATGTAAATTTGACTATGACAGGGGCTTATTCTGAAGATATTCTTTATTCTTATTCTGATGTTTATTAAAAAAATACAGAATCAATTACATTTAAATTTATGTAAACTATTTTTCTCAAAGGACACTATAAACGAAAATAAATTGGTTGAATCTGGGCAATATTTTGCAAACTTGCATTAGGTTTCATACAGTGAAACATAAAAAATCAATTTTATTTAAGTTTGGTTACTGTATTTCTCACTAAAAAGCTTTTGTTGGCTGTTGTTGTAAACATCCAACAGTTGTAAACAGTGTAAGCTGTTGTTGTTAAAAAACGATTATGGGAATATTATTATTGAAATGTAAATTTGACTATGACAGGGAAGATATTCTTTCTTATTATTCTGATGTTTATTAAAAAAATACAAAATCAATTACATTTAAATTTATGTAAACTATTTTTCTAAAAGGACAATATAAATCTGGACAATATTTTGCAAATTTGCATAAGGTTTCATACTGTAAAACATAAAAATCAATTTTATTTAAGTTTGGTTACTGTATTTCTCACTAAAAAGCTTTCGTTTGCGTAAAACTATGTTATCTAAGTTTGTCTTCGATAATGGTCTCTATCGAAGCAAAAATAAATAAAATCATTTTTAACGCTTTAATTATGCAATTTCCTACTAGCGGAGTAAAACAAAAATAAAATAAATTATCATGCAATTTTTTAAATAAAAAAAAAATATGTTTGACAGTCGAAGACTCATCTGGAAATTTATTTAAAAAAAAAGATCATTAAAAAAATAGTTATGTTATTTTACACTAGGGACGCTTTAAAAGAATAATGTATATATTTACTGCACCCAATTTACTTTTAACTTGATTGCGACTTCATAGATTAAATTATAAAAAAAAAACAATTTTATTTAAATTTGGGTACATTGTTTCAAACAGCGTGTGACCACAAACTCAAAAGAAAAATATGTTGAATCTGACCTACTTAATTTTAATTTCAGATCAGCTGCCATATTCACATTAAAAGTATACAAATTAACTTTATTTATACCGGGTATCCCAAAAATGACCGACGATTTAAAAATTCAATAACATGCAAACGGTGACAGATGTTTTAAAAAATCAATAACAGAAAGCTATTAATAATACTGAAATATTTAATTATTCAAGCTAATCGAATAAAAAAATAATTTTATTACGTTTTAGTTGAATAAAAGTTTAAATAAAACATGTACCTGTATATATATAATGATATATATATTTTTTGTTATTTTCATTCTTTTACATTTTACATGTGGGTACTTTTTTTGTTCCGCACTAATATAATATAAGCACTAGCTTAAAAAAAAAAAAAAATAAATAAATTCGCTTTTATATATAAAATATGAATTTTTACTATATTTTTTCTGAAAAACAATATAGTAAAACAATTTTTATTCATGTAGTATAAGAAGAAGTGTATTCTGCACTAAGTATTCTGAATATTGTGAGAAGCCAAATGAAGCGTTTTGCAAGAAATACTCTTCCTATTGTGGATCTAATGCGACACTCGTAAGTTAGAATAATTATTTCATTTTGAATTCAAATTTGTGCACATTAATTGACAATAACGTATTTTGTAACCAACTGGATGAAATAGAAAATGAATTCTTTTAAAAGGAAATTAGAGGGTACAATAGTCCAAAAACAGAATCAAAACCAGATCTTCATAACACAATAGCTTAAACAAGTAAAATTCAACTATATTATATTTTTATTAGATGATTGGTGACATTAAGTTCTAATAAAAAGCAGAAAACCAAAGTTTAAAAATGCACAAATAATGCATAAAAAGCAGCAAACAGCTTTTTTGAATCTACTAGCAAGATTCTTCTTCAGTGCGAGATAGGGCAAGACACAGCGTGTTAGAAAAAGATAGGCTGGGCCTTCCTTTTGTAGTTAATAAATGACTGTAAATTCTTTTGCTTTTGGATATGTTTTCACTTCATGCTACCAAGGATGGTTTGAAAAGAAAAACTATTAAAAAGTAATAAGAAAGTAATCTCTTCATTTAGAGACAAAATATGGGTGGATAATTTTCTATGTTTGATGCATTACTTTACAAAATAACACAAGGGAATTATTTCCATACTACGTCCTGACATTATTTTACAAAGACTTCCAATTTGCATATCAATTTTATATGCTTTCCTTTGAAGGGTCTCAGTAAAGCTATAAAATTTTATGTGAAGATTTCACACATTTGTTGATGCTTTTCTGCTTTTCTCGCAAATTATAATAGATTCCGTTTCATTATTATTTTAATTCATTTTAGTTATGAGTTTATTATTTTAATTCATTAATTATTTTTAGTTTTGCATGGGAAACAAAATGGCGACCATTGGTTATTGAAGTTCAATGAAAGTATTTTCAATAAGGGGTTACCATAGGGGGGACCCTGTTCTGTCGCAAAATACCGCCAAGTTTATCGCCAACTTGGCGATATATCGCCAAATTTGGCAGTCAAAATGAGCCGCCAAAAGTGACGCCAACTTGGCGATATCTCTAATATTTCGCCAAATTCCCATAGACTTCTATTGTAAACCTACTTGCTTATAGAAAATCAACAAATTGAGATATTTTAATGCAACAAAAACTCATATTAGCTTAATATAAATTTTTTTTTTGATGACCGAAGTAGGAATTGAATTTAAAAACAAAATTTTTATATTACTTGTTTTAATTTTAATTGCTTCTATATCAGTTAGACAATGAGTTTTATTATATGAAAGATATATACTGTTACGAAAAAGATAAGAGGAAATGGCATACCACTAGGATGAGCGTGTGGTAATGAATCCTTTGAAAAAATGGTTGAATAAAAAAAAAATCTGAACATTTTTATCTTTTCACGTGTCTAACCACTTCCTGTAAAGCGACTCGTACAGTGCCGTTTAAGGTGAGCGACAAACTTGAATTTTAAAGTGAATTCATTGTTGCTAAACGATAATTTATTTTCACAAAATAGCAATGACTCAAAAAGCATAGATAATTTAATTATGGTATAATTCCTGAAAATTTTGCTATTTTAAGAACGTTAAACGACAAATGCTTAGACATACAAATTAAGCCTGGATGAATTTTCAAACTTTTGTTGATTGTTTTTTGTAAATAAATTTGACAATAATTTTTCAAAACAGATAAAAAAATACATGTTTGCGTCGTATCAAAACCATTACCAATGCACGTAATTTCGTTTAACGCCACCAAATAGACGTTTGACTTTTATCTCCGAAATTTACAAATAAATGAGTCTCTATATTTTAAATTTTAAATTTTCAAGTCAAATTAAAGAAAAAAATGGAATCTGCCGTTTTATAGTAGAACGTTAAAATAATAAGGAAATGCAAATTTTCTTGAAAAAGTGTGGCATTACCATTAACTGAAATCTGATTTAAGGTTTATTTTTATTGGAAAACAGTAAAGAAATACAATAAGAAAAATATCAGATCTTACGAAATTTTGGATAATAGTGACTAAAAGGATGTCGGCAGAGAGCTTTCAGAGATGAAGGGAACATTAAAGAGTATATGTATAAACAAAACTGATTCTTAATTAATCGATAGTATAGGAACTTTTGACAATGCTATTTCACAAGTGAAAGCAAAGATAAACACTCAAACGGTATGATTCAACTGCAACGAAGCAAACAAAGATTTATATAATCTTGTAATATTCGTGTAATAACCTGATTTTACTAAAATGTGTTTGAAACATTGACGAAAAGAGATATAAAACAGTTTATGCATCACTTCCATTATAGAAACATAAGTCACTGTACGTTTTATGAATAAACTCTGAATAAATGTACTTTTTTATAAAATAAAAATAAATACACTAAATTAATAATGCTTAGCACAGAGATAACACCATGTATACATTTATTTTTCTACCGCAAACAGTTGTTAAATGTTTTGTAGAAATAGCTGTCGCCGCTGTCTAAAATGTGTAAGACATTAAATTTTTGTTTTCATGTACAAGCGTGAAAAAAACACCCGATAAATTTGTATAAAAATCTAACATACTTTTGAGGTTAATATGCATTTATTGTTCAGATGGAATGTTTGAGCCATATAGATTTCAGGTTGACATGCCCAATTAATGCAAAGCACACTAGGAGAAAATTACACAATTTGATGACAGTATTATTGGATTACTACTCATCGAATTAGCAAAATATTGTTAGATTTCTGTTGAGGAATTCATGCATTCAATTACCGTTTAATGTGATTAAAACCGAAACAGAGGACTACAAATTTATGAACAGAATTGGAAATCAAATCTATGGATAATTTGCAGTAAAGTTTTACACCAGGACCACACTGTAATGCACCAATCGAAATATACATTGCTAAAGTGAAAATCATGTATGCGTAAAACATTATTATTTCAGATAAAATCGTCGTAACAATTTCCATATGAATGATTCTCAAGCTTAATAATATTTCGCGCACTTATTCCTCAACTAGCCGCCTTTGTCGACCAGTTTCGTCTCTCTTAAATGTATTCTAAGCATGGTAAAATGTTACTTTTATTCATAATGAATTTACTTGCTTAAACTTTCGCCGAATCGGAAGATTCTGATAGAGAAATCAAGAGAACTCGGTATTTTTGTGATAGCCAGGCGCAGGTGATAAATCGCCATATATTATTCCCCTCGCAGTGTTTCACTAATATTTCATTAATTTAATTTAAAATATAATCCTTTCACTTATGTTATTTAAAGTACACAAATTTAGTTTAAAACTGAAATATCTAAAATCCAGGATTTTCACTTATTTTTTTATTTAAAAAAAAGAAAGAAAAGGAAAAAAAATACCATAAACCATGCCATTTAATTTCAACATCGAAGCATTGTTTTAATTTAGCATGCGGAAAATAAAAAATGCTAACTGGCGAGTTAAAAAAACTATTGACGAGATTTGCGCCCAGCTAACATAAAAGTACAAAAACTTCTTTGCAATCACAGCAACTTTTAAATCAAAGAATAATTTTGATTAAAAATGGCCGCCTTGAATGTGAAAAGTGAAGAGAGCGCCCGTAATTGTTTATGACAATCACATGACTTGAACTATTATAATATATATGAAATGATGGCGCTGGAGTACATTTGGCGATTTTCACCTGCGCTCTGCTAACATTAAAGTACCTAAATGGCCGTCTAGCATAAAAAAGCGAAGCGGTGAGCCCGGGACTGTGGATGACAGTCACATGACTTCGGCTATTATTATAGAGATGGTACAACACAAATAAATAGGGATTTTCGAAATGTGAGTAAATCGCAAACTTATTTAACCATTTCTTATCAAAAGCACGTTTGTATATCTATACTAATATTATAAAGAAGTAAAGTTTGTGTGTTTGTTTATTTGTCTATACTAATATTATAAAGAAGTAAAGTTTGTGTGCTTGTTTATTTGTACTTGATAATCTCTGGAACTACCAAACCGATTTCAAAAGTAATGGTGATAGGCCTTGTTTCAACATAGGCTATATTTTATGTCAGTGTCAATACCACGAAGGGAATGCAGGAGGAAAATATGTTCTAAATATGCGATTTTGTGTTACTGAAGCGCCTAGAAACATAAAATTTGACATGGTAATAACTTATAACATATAAATGATCACTAAGAATATTTCTTAAGAAATTCGAAATTTAAAAGGGATGAAAATGCGCGAAAAGCGTTCTTAAAAACATTCTAAATGGCGATTTCTGCACAATCTCAGAAAGTACAAAACCAATTTCAAAAGTAATGGTTGGAAATTGATGGTGATCAAACATAGGCTCTATTGTATGCCGGTGCCAGTACAACCTGGGTACTGGCTGGGTACTGGTATTTCAAAAGTAAAGGTTGCAAATCGATGATGAGAGTCCCTGTTCCAACATAGTCTATATCTGAAGTCGTTGCCACTACCACCTGGGGGTTGCAGGAGCAAAAAATGTTCTTAATTGAAATTTTTGTGATACTGAAGGGGCTAGTATTTTGAAATTAGGTATGGTATTTACTTAAAAGATACTCTCTAAAAATACTCTCTAAAGACAGTCGAAAAAAGATTCGGAATTTAAGAATGGTGAAAATGCCCGAAAAGCGTTCTAAATCATGTTTCTTATGGAATATCTTTAAATGACAAACCTATTTCAAAAGTAATGGTTGCAAATTGATGAGGACAGTCCCTGCTCAAACACAAGTTATATTTTATGTCAGTGCCACTACCACCTGGGGGTTGAGGAGCAAAAAAAGTTCTAAATTGCATGTTTTGTGATACTGAAAAGGATGGAATCTTTAAATGTAGCATGGTAGTTTATTATGAGATTTAAATTCTCTACAAAAACGGTTGAATTCAATTTTTAAAGTGGTAAAAATACGGAAAAAGCGGTGTAAAAACGTTCTAAATTATGGTATCTAGGCAATTGCTAGAGATAGGAAATTAAAATTTCCGTGGCAGATGCTTATAAGATATAAATTATCTTTAAAAATAGTTTCTAAAAAGATACAGAATTAAAAGTGTGAAATGAGCGGAAAGCGTTCTAAAAATGTTCTACTTTACTATTTCTATGAAATCTCAGAAAATACGAAACCTATTTCAAAAATAATAGTTGTAAGTTGATGGTGACAGTCCATGATCCAACATAGGCTATATTATATATCGGTGCCGCGAGTATTACTTATAACATATAAAAGCTCTCTATGGGCAGTCGAATATAAATTCGAAATTTAAAAAGGTGTGAAAATGCAAAAAGCTTTCTTAAAACGATGTAAATTATGGTTTATATGCACTTGTTAAAGAGAGAAACTTGAAATAACTTCTTAGATATAAATGATCTTTAAGAACATATGCTAAAAATTTCGAAATTTAAAATGGTGAAATGAGCAAAACGAGTTCTAAAAACTTTTAAAATTAAGACTTCTACGGAACTTCAGGAAATACTAAACTGATTTCAAAAGTAATGGTGGCATATTTTTGGAGAGAGTAAGTGCTCGAACATAAACTATATTGTATGTCGGTGCCACTACCTAAGGGAGACGAAGAGTGCGGAAGAGAAAAAAAAATCTAAAATAGTAATATTTGTGATATTGAATGGATAAAAACATTAAATTTGTCATGGTAGTCAATTATTACTTGTAAATGCTCTCATAGATTTGTTTATAAAAAATTCCACATTTAAAAAGGTGAAATGAGCGAAAATCTTTCTAAAAGATGAATTTCTATTTTTATGGAATTTTCAAGGATAGAAATTTGAAATTTAGCATGGTAGATTCTTATTAGATATAAATACTCTCTAAGAACAGTTTAAAAAATCGAAATTTAAATGTGCGGAATAAGCAAAATGCATTTTTTAAATGTTATAAATAATGCCATCTATTGAATTGCTAAAGATAGAAATGTAAAAATGTACGATAGATAGTATAAGATGTAAATACTCTCTAAAAATAGTTTCTAAAATATTCTTAATTTAAATGAGTAAAATGTGAAAAAAGAACTTTTAAAAACTTTCTAAACTGCGTCTTATATGAACTACTAGGAAATACCAAACAGATTTGAAAATTAATATTGGCAAATTGATGGTGATACTCGCTGTTTCAACATAGGCATTTAATGTTGGTGCCACTACTACCAGAGAGATTGTAGACCGTTGGACAAGAAATTAGGAATTTGACATGATGGTTGATTTTATGATGTAAATGCCTGCTAAGAACGGTTTCTAAAATATTAAAAACTTCAAATTAATACTGAAATGAGCGTATGAAATGGGCATAAAAGCTTCAAAATACTTCCTAAATAATCATTTATTTAGAATTACTTTTAGTTCTTCTTATTAATTTAAGTGTCATTTCTGCCTAACGCAGTGTAATAATGAAGTTTAGTCAAACTGTGGATTAATTGTTAATTTTTGAATGATTTCTGAAAATATAATTTTTGTTAATAAAAATTAGACATTCAAATACCACTTGGCATATTTCAGCTACTACGCGAGCAAAGCCGCAGGTTTTGCTAGTGTTTGATATGGAGAAAGCAAAAGCATTTGATAATTTATTTCATGATGTTATACAACTTTACTCAAGAAAAATATTTCTATTGTTGCGTGTAACTGTGTTATATTAAAGTATATAGACTTTGGAAAATGTCGATTAATCATACAATACTTTTTGTTCCAAATTTTTCGCTAAATTCCAAAACGTTACTCTTGCCGAAATGTAGAAAATTCGACAATATAGCATATGAATACCGTTCTGTTTGAAATAGCTCACTGTTCATGAAATTTATTTCAAGAAATTTGCACCTGAGACTGTGCTGTACATAGCAAATTTACATGATTTTGTGCAAAATAAAACTCATACTTTTCAAAATAGAAACCTCTCCTAGTAAACGCAAAAGTGCAAGATGCGGTAAATGTAATACTCATATTTGGTACGTCAAATTAAAACAAAGCGAATAAAGATTTAGAAATACATTTTTTCTGCCTAAAAAGTACTTCTTGTGGCATTTTGATTAAATAAATTGTAAATATCATATTAATATGATTTGCGTGAGTTTCGATCAAGTCTCCTCGTGAGTTTACCACAGTTTTGATGATCATGATCCATGGAATCACACTGATATTTAGTATTATTTGTAATCTAACCTTTCCCAAATATTTTGGCCATTATTGGTATATTCATGATCCTAAATGGTTCTTCGGAAAACATAAGAAACGGTCTATTCCGGCACTATCCTAAACTTCATGAGCGCACAGGTCTAAAGCAACCATGGTACATGCAATGCGTTTGCAACAATCTCAGAAATTATTCGTCAACTCAATTATTGTAAATGAAAATTATAGAGTGTCCACTCTCAACGATGTCCAATGGCTAACTTCTAAACTGTTCGTCATAGACTTATAGTTCCAATTGCAAAAATGTTTTAAATGTGGAAAATAAGTATTTTAAAAGTGATTTGTGCCAATAAAAACATTTCTTAAACAATTACTAAATTTAATTTTTTATACGGTCCCCCGGTCAATAAGTTAAATTTAGTAAAATTTTCCTATTACACTGACAAATAAGACAAAAAAAGTCCCATTATTCTACGATTAAAATTGGCCGAGTAATAGCTGTTAAAATTTGGAGCATATATATATATATATTTTTTTTTTTGCTGCAAAATATTCACAAATTTAGTAGATACATAAATTCGTCAGATATATTTAAAAAAAATGGTTGAGAGTAAAATTAACGTTGCAATGTAAATTTGAAACCTTTAATCATCCTGACATATTAATGCACAATATACAATTTGCACTAAACATAAAAGAGGGGATAAATAACACATTTTTTGTTACATAAAATGATGAAAAGTAATAGTCTCATTTTTTTTTAATGATACACATTTGAAAATGTTATTAGATTACCCTAGCCTGCAAAATTAGGATTATGTCAGGTTTTTTTAGATTTTGAAAATTGATTCTTATGTAGTTTGTAGCGTTGAATCCGAAATTGACCTTTATTTTCTCCCATCACATAAAGCGTTTTAGGAAAATGCAAGTTGTAAAGTAAAAAAAAAAAAAAAAAAAGAGCGAAAATTCGATGCTATAAAATAGATGTGATTGGTGTGTTTTTAAACTTTTGATAATTTATTTTTAATCATGTCTTCAGGATTTTTCACAAATCGTAAATTTCAAAGTTAAAAAGTTCTACGTTAAAATTGAACCCCCCCCCCCCCCACACACACACACACACACCTCATCAAACCCCTGAGCTGTTTAGCTGTAAGAATCGCAGTAAAAGCCGAAAAATGTAATAAATAATTGAATTAAATAAAATTTAAAAGTTTTACATCTGTTTCATTGTATCACACTGTAAATTGAAATGTCTGAAACGGAGTGTTCAATTTTCAGACATTTAAAATGCCTTAATTTTTCCAAACACTTTTTGCGTCTGAATTTCAGACACTTCAATCGTCTTAATCACTTCTATTTTTTTGTAAGCATCATACGTAGCCATGTTTGACCACGTTGGATACTGGAAAAGTATTTGGCTGTGATCCTGCCCCCTCTAGCCCCATACAGCCTGATTTATTTGGTGCTCCCAGTTTTGGTTTGCAATTTTCGTTAATCTGATATTTTAAATCTTTTACGACATTGTACTGATTATTATCAATATTTTGAACTTCAGGAGCAGAACAAGATTAAAAACAAAAAATATTTATCTAAATATTAGATTTTTTTTTGTTTTGTTTTTATCTTATTTTACTTTAAAGGTTCAAAATATTGATTAAAATCAGTACAATTTCGAAACAGTTTTAAAATATAAGCTTTGTAAATATTGCACATCAAATTTGGGGGCACTAAAATCTTAGGGGGACGGGGGACGGCCCAGCATGCCCATGCTTTAATCAAGAAGTTCTTTTACAAAAAGTGAAACCCTACATTATGGTTATCTAACTTGAGATGTCCGGTATTCGGGAGTATCCGTTATGGAGGTTAATGGATATGCCCGAATAGCAGAAACTTCTGTTTAGCGAATACTTTTTTAATCTGCAAGGCATACCTATTTGTACAGTCGTGGGAAAAAAAAGTAAACACCCCCTACTAACTCCTCAGCAAATCATCGTAGAAGAAAGTTACTGGTACCGAACGATTGGAAATAAAGTCTACTTTTAAATGATGTATATAAAATTTTCTTAGGGGGTCATCTACATATTAAAACGATTCCAAACTTCATTTTTTTCAATGGCAATGCCCAATTTTAACGAGATATTTCAAATCTTCCGTTCAAACTATGCCTAGACACCAAATTTCAAGTCATTTGAATGATAAGTTCTTGAATTATAAACATTCAAAATTTAGTGCTTCTAATGTTAAATTACATTTTCATATTTTTATCTCCCGAAATTATGCTCCTAATGTGCTAATTTTTTTTGTAGTAATAATACTAATATACCCAAACATAAATAAGCTGAATTTGCAATTTTTATAATTTTATGATATGAATTCTGAAATTAATATTTGAAAAAATTATGAATTGCAACCTACAGTTTTTTTGATGGATTTAGATTTATTCAGTCCTGCTTTATGGAAATTCAAAATTTTCACATTTTTATTCCAAGTAGTTTTCAAATTATGCCTAAAAAACGGCAAAATGATGGTTTAAGGGGCCGTCTATAATGGAAGTGAGTAGACATTTTGAAATTTATTCTGCTGTACTGTAATCTAACACGCTTCATTGACTCCTTGAGTGGCGCTTAAGGTGCCTTGATCAAGGAAGGGGCTCTCATGGTGAACAATCCAGTACGGAACTTCAATTTGGATACAGCCCTTAAAATAAGCTCGTTTTAAAATAATTAATTTCTCGGAAACTTATGGTACGAATTGCATAAAAATTCGTTTTTAGGCTAATTGAAGGGTGTAGAGTTCATTTATGCTGTCAGAATTGGGTACTGCTATTGAAAAAAACAAAGTTATGGTTCGTTTTAATATGTAGATGGCCCCTAAGCAAATTTTATATACATCATTTAAAAGTAGACTTTATTTCCAATCGTTCGGTACCAGTAACTTTCTTCTACGATAATTTGTTGAGGAGTTAGTAGGGGGTGTTTACTTTTTTTTTTTCACGACTGTACATTTTTACTTCACAAAAGCAGATATCGGACAAATTCTGTGGTTCCGGAGTGTCCGCTATTAAAGGCTTTTAAGGTACATGGATAAATATATATATTTTTTATAATCTTGTCCTACTCTACTTCATATAATTTAAAAATTAGATTTAAAAAAAAATTATGTTGCCACATAGGCAATTTTACATATATATCAGATGATAATCACAACAGCTGTTTAACTATGAATAAAAAAATAAATAAATATCCTACTTTAATGTTGAGAAAAAAATTACTTCTGTATTTTGTTAATTATATTTTATGTTTTTAATCTTGTCCTATTCTAAACGTTCAAAACTTTCAGTATAATTAGTGCAAGATTTAAGATATCAGCTTTACGAAAATTTCATACAAAATTCACCCCCCCTCCCCCTCACCGAAAAAAAGTGAAAATCCTTATCATTTAAAAATTAGATTTTTAAAAAAATTATATTTACACATATTATACAGGATTATAAGAAAGTATTATATTACATATTCTGTCTTTCTTAATGATAACACTAAACGTTTGGTCACCCCTACTATCGCTAATTGTGCTCGTTTCTATGCTCTTCCTAAGGTCCATAAACCTACTTTTTCCTTTCGCCCTATCGTTTCCAATATTGGTACTGCTTCTTATAAACTTGCCAAGTTCCTTTCTAAGTTACTCGCTCCTTTATCTTCCACTAACTTTCATACCGTGAAAAACTCTTTTGACTTTGTTGATAAAATTAAACGCCTTTCTCCTTGCAATTATATAATGGTTTCCTTAGATGTTAAATCCCTTTTCACTAACGTGCCTGTTCAAGGGGCAATTGATTGTTTGGAAAGAAGGTTGCGCGAATTTCATTACTCTTCCATTGAGATTGATGAAATCCTGCATTTAGTTAGTATTTGTGTCAGGCAAACTGCTTTTCAGTTTAACAATTCTTTCTATTCTCAAACTGAGGGTCTGGCCATGGGTAATCCATTGTCTCCTCTTTTATGTGATATTTATATGCATTTTGTTGAAGAAAAACTCTTCAGTTTATATAAATTTCCTTTCTGGTTTAGGTATGTTGATGACACTTTCATTTTAATTCCATCTGACCTTGATCTTTCTAATCTTCTTTCTCTTGTTAATTCTGTTGATCCTTGTATTCAATTTACTCTCGAAGTCGAAGAGAACAATTCTCTTCCTTTCCTTGACGTCTTAGTTTCAAAACTCCCAGATCGGTTCTCTACCTCCGTTTATAGAAAACCTTTCGCTGTCTCCCTTCCCCCTCATGCCCTTTCAAATCATCCTCCTCAACAAAAAGTGGCGTCCTTTTATACTTTTGTTTTTAGGGCGTTACGCATTTGTTCTGACTCTTCTGCTCTGAATAATGAAATTAATTATCTGAAATCTCTTGCCCTTGCTCGTGGTTATAATCCCTCTTTAATTGATAAAGCTTTGTATAAATTTAATAAGCCTAAACGTCCCTTTCTGATTCAAATAATCCTCCTAATTTTAATTCTATAATAGTTCTGCCCTTTTATTCTCTTCTGTGTTTCAAAATTGCTAAAATACTTTCTCGTTTTAACTTTAAAGTTATCTTCAAACCTATGAATAAAATTAAATTCTCTTCTCTAAAAGATCCTGTTCCTACTGAGAACCGGTGGGGTGTTTATTTCATTCCTTGCTCTTGCAATTTAGGTTATATTGGTCAAACAAAGAGAGCTTTAAAATTCAGATTAGGCGAGCATCAGAGATATATTGCAAATCAAGAAATCTCTAAATCTTCGATTGCTTCTCACTGTTGGTCTTCCAGTCATTGTTTCAATTTCTCCATGGCCAAAATTATTTCTTCCCCTGCCTCTCCCTCTCACTTGGATTTTCATGAAGCATATTTTATTTATAAAAATTCTGCTAATCTTGTCAATGATCTCCCATCATCTCCTTTCCTATCTCCAGCGTGGAAATTAATTTTGTAATTATTTTCCCTTTTCTCTTGTTTCTTTTCTTTTTATTTTGTAAATAAAATAAAAAAAAAATAATAATAATAATTTGGATTTTTTTCTTGTTCTTTTATAGTTCTTTATTTATTATTTTTATTTATATTTTGAATTTACTTCTTTTATTTTTATTTTTTCTTTTATTTCCATTTTTTCCATTTCATTTTCTCTTCTATCTTTTTTCAACACATTTCCCCTTTGCATATCCCTCTATCAGGTAGCGCCATCTGTCGCATTCTTCGCAACATTCCTTTTCTTCAGTTCATTTTTGAACTTGTTCGTTTTCGGACACGTGTATGCTTAGCTGATGACGAGCTGTTATGTTTTTAGCTCGAAACGCGTCCTGTGTTTTGTTTTAATTTTATGGTGATTTTTTACAAAGTTTTATTATTTTAATTGCTTCATATCGCCAGTTTTCGGTGCTGTTTCGCTGGAACTATATGTGTAAGACTAACGGTTAAGGAATTAGCCATTGGACATCGTTGAGAGCGGACACCCTGTGTAAGCTCACAGACTAAGTAAATCACGCCCATTGAAATATCCCCAACACTAAGTCAAGCAATGCTTCTTACAATTGAGTGTATTTTTTTCATACACCTTTTATTTTTAATTTATTTGCCAAAGTGACCATCAGATCGAAGCCATAAAACATATTTAAACCATATAAAACAATGCAAAAAAATAATTTTCTATAATATATACTTTATCATCAAATATTTAAAGATTTCGGTTCCATGCAAAACATTGAACTAAGTTTTTTATTTTCCTTAATGTTAAAAATCATTATTCATACTTTTTAAAATACGGAACGTGTCATAATGAAAGTTATCTGATTATTCTATGTTGCTAAAATTTATTCTAATTTATTTTTGATAGATACCAAAGGAAAGTCACTTCTACTATTTACCGTATAACATTCACAGTGAGAAGATATTAGAATTTGGAAGCGATCCGTACTTACCATTAGGATTAGAAGGGTTTGTATTCCATATCCTTTATTTGTCTTTTTGAATGGCGGATTTTGGAGATCTCCACTTCAAGAGTTTTGTTCTGTTTCTTCGTCCGCCATACTGTCATAAAATATGGAAGGAAAACTGTCTAACATTATTATGCGGACATTACTTCTATCTGACTAACTGTAAGGTAACTTGTAAGGAGTATAATATGATCAATACATGGAATTTCCAAAGAAATATGATTAAATTAAAAATCATTAGCAATTTATAATAAGATGTTTTCAAACTTATAATTTCATCAATTAAAGTTAGTATGAAATAATAATATGTTTAATAGCTTATTTATAGATTACTAAAATTCAATGTACGCAGCTATTGCGCTGATCAGATTTGATGTGCCCAGTATTTATTCACATGTCACATCAACTCTGTTTTGTTTGTTGTGCTCAAATGTTTTAAATGTTGTACTTTTTAATAGTTAAATTAAAATATTAATAAATTAAACTTTAATTTTTATTTTTCTCTTTGGAAAATTCATGGAGCTCCAGAGAGTCACTGTGAGATTCCAGAAGGAGGTAGAATATTCGCTAAAATATTGATTTCAAAATTAATTTAAGTAATAGAATTATTTTATATTTGATGTCAAAAATTAAATGAATGAAAAGAAAAAACAAATGCGGAAAATACTGGTTAATGCCGGGAATAGGGGAAAGTATGGTAATGCCGCTCACTCAAGGGGAAATATGAATAGCTAGTCAAATTTACACAAAAAATCAATATTTTATTAACGCAGTATAAGTCCAAAGCATAAGGAACAGTTTGCAATAAACTAATTTGCATAAACGTTTTAGAAAATTTTTATATCGTTTTATTTAATTATCCATCGATTGAGCGGTAGGGTAGTGGCGCTCAAAATTTGAATATAACATTTAAGTACGAAAAAAGTCACATATGTAGTTGTGTGGGCTATTCATGCCACAGCAGACTTTATGCGACCACTTTCCACATATTGTGTAGCGAAACCACGACCCACCATGCCGGAAGGGGTTAAAGAGTTAAGAATTTGTTCGTGGTTTTCATCCTGTAGCACTTCTGGACATTGTTGCCAGTGGTCTACTTTTTTTAAATTCAGGTTTTTTTTTTATTGTTACTACTTTTTTGAAATCGTAAAATTCGCCTTGTTTAATAATATATTAATTAAGGCGAAAACAAGGGGAATTTTACCATTTTAAAAAAGTGGTGTCAATCAAGAAATTTGAGTTTTAAAAAAGTAGCACACTGGAAAAACTGCTTCTGGAATTCCACGTGAGTGCCATTAACCTTCATAGCTATGTTGGAATTTAATGCATTATATTTGGCGTAACAATGCACTACAAAAATAAATAAAAGCATGAACGTACAGCTAAATGTATATATTTTGAAGGCATAATGGGTGAATTAACATTTAAAAATAAGAATGTACACTTACCTTCAAGTTACATGTGGTAGAATTTTATAATAAAACAACTGCAAAGAAATAACATGAGGACACAAAAGTACTTTCCTTCCGAAGGTTACTATATTCTTACTGGGAACTTACGATGAAATTCGCTAGGGGCCGGTACCGATCGCACATTTTCAATTCTATTCTATTTAGAGATATTTGAGTGAGCGGGATTACCCACTGAGCGACATTACCCTACTTTCCCCTAACCCAATCTTTATTACTACAACATTAATACTAGCCGAAAAATTATTTTAAAATAATGATTTTAAAATCAGTTGAAACATTACAGAGTTTATGACACGTAAAATGGCTGTTGAAAATTTCAATCCATTTATCATCCATTGTAATCATATACCATCACATATTAGAATACGATAAAATCTTGTGTCTATGCATGTAGTGTGTTTGTGTGTATGCAAGTTTATCTAACAAACAGCCCTAATGATTTTCAATAATTTTTGTATCCTGCCGTTTTGGGTACAATAAGATAATTGGGCTAGGTTACGTATTCGATAAAAAATGATTAGTGGGTCATTTTGTGACACTACGGGTCGATGCATTTTAATGGGAAGGAAGGTTGAAGCAGTTATTAAGTTGTTGAACAATTGGCTTAAAACGAAGTCGCATTGTCGGCAACATTTCACCCAATTTGGCGAAATATTGATGGCATTGGCGTTTAGAATGATCCCGAAAACAGAAATAAACCAATCAAGGTGCATGGAATTTTCTCAACTCATGCTTGGTGCCAAATGAAAGCATGTGGCGAAATTTGGGTGTATTCTGGCGAGATTTGGCAAAAAAATTAAGTTCAGAACCTGAAGGAAATTTTAAATCTTCAGCCAGCAAACATGATTCAACCAATCTATAGAACGTTTTTGAAAACATAATTCAACTAATCAGGGTACAAAGAACTTTCTCAATACATGCTTGGTGTCAAATGAAAAAATGGCGCCAAATTTGGCAAAATATGGCGAAAAAATTGTCTTTCAGACTCTGATTAAATGCTTTACACTCAAAACTAAATGTGTAAATTAGTCAAATTTACACATGTATATGTGTAAGTTTCTAAAATTACACACTTGTCATGAAAAATACACACTTTTTGCAAATTTTTATCTGTGTTTATGTGTGTTTTAGTTTATAAAAACTGTAAGTGTATAATTTGTTATCACTTAGAAACACAAATAAAAGTGTAAATGCAGAAAAATGCCTGAATTTACACGTATTGGTTTGTTATTGTAATTTACAGATAATTATATATACACAGATAAGTGTGTAAATTTCTATAATCACACACTTGTAATAAAAATTACACATTTCGTACAAAAAATTACCGTTTTTTATGTGTATGTACTTTATGACATTAAGTCTGTAAGTTCTTATCAATTGATAAACTCAAACAAGTGTGTAAATGTAGAAAATACCTGGATTTATGCTAATAAGAGTGTTAAAAAAATTATAAGTGTATAAATCTTAAAGTGTGTAGATATTAAAAAAGAGACGGAGGACTTAAATGTAATTCAGGGCTGCACTTTTTATTAAAGTAAATCCATTGCATAAATTTAGTTCTGTAACAGCATTTTCAAAAGAAAGAACTAAAATGTTGCTTTGTAGGAACATGCAGGAACATGCATATGGTACGAATAAGTTTCAGAAACTGGCAAGCAGCACTGAAATTGTGGTTTTTAAAACATCAAGCAGGAATGTGTTTTGACCCGTTTAATATGTCTCAACAAACAAGTCAACATTAACAGATTTTCTTTTTCCTTATTCCTTTTCAGTTTTTGTCCCATTACATTTATAAGATATTCTTTTTTATGTAAATTTATTGAGGTTTCTTTTAGTTACAAAAAATTACTTAAAACAAAATTACTGAAACCCTACAAAATGTATTGCTTAAACATATTTTTTTTATTAGTTACTAAGCTTTGCAAAGGCTTTATTTTCTGTTACTATTATTTAAATATAATAAAAAAAATTAATAACTCTGAAATAAATACTTACCTGTAACTACAATAAAACAGTAGTTTTGCAGTATTGTTTTGACATATTGCCCTTGCCATATCTCAGCTTGTAGTCAAATCTCCATCTTGAAATTTTTTGTACATAACACTAACATAAAATACTATCAGAAATCAGAATTTCAGAATTTTATCTTGTGCTCCACCAGAGATATGACAGCCTTAAAAGTGCAATTCTTGAAATTTTTAAAAATATTGGGAATTTTTTTAACGAAGAGAAATCAAGTCTCAGATCCGTAACTTGGCGTGTGAGCTAAAGTACTTTCGGCCTATTTGTAAAAAAAAAATGTCCTGTTGAAAGTTTTTCTTGCTAGATGTTGCGAAATACGCAGCATTCCTTTCCCTCTGCTAAACAATTATTCTGATTGCGCAATTGAGAAACCTTTTTCATTACATGCTAGCGCAACACCCACGCACGGCAGAACTGAATTAGAACTAGAAGAAGAAGGTGCTTTTTGGGAGCGCCTCTACTTAAATTTTAAGACTAAGAACTAGTGAATTATGAAATGTAAATAGTTAAATTTTAATGTATCGTATTTTAATTTGTGTGTCATTTGTATAATCAAGAATATTATTTATTTATACAAAAAGGATACCGGTGCATTTACTTTGAGTGTTAGTCCTGCTTATCACTAGAACAAAACCAGAAAACAGACGACCGCTCTCCGGAAATTTGGATATAGAATTCCAGTATTACAGGTAGGAGCATTTTTATTGATTGATTAAGTTAGAAGTAACATTTAGTGGCATCCCTCGCCGTGATGCGGTCTGTCTGTCAGAATTGATGATTAATTAGAATCAATATAAGTTTATTTATCAAGACATTCTGCTTAAAGTATTAGAGTTAGAATATTTGACATAAATTAAAGAACTGTATTTGTTGTCAAGAATCATGACTGAAAGTTTAGTGATTGCGAAGAAAGAGAGGGCAGTCCTTCGCGAGAGTATTGATAAATTTATAAATAAAATTGAAACGATTTTGAAGGATTCCGATCCTGATCTCCTAGATTTGGAGGAAACTTTAGAGCAATTAAATATGGCAGAGATAGAACTGAAGCGAGCAGATACAGATATTAAAAAATTAATTCAAGAAGTTCAATTAGACAATGAATTACAAAATGCTCAGGAATATCGTGAAAAAATTAATTCTTGGCGTTTTAGAGCCAATCGAAAGGTAAAAGATTTAAATAAAAAGGAAACGCGTAGCGATTCAATTTCTAAACAAGACTCCTTTTTAAAGGAAAGCATAAATATTAAATTACCAAAATTAAATGTCGCGAAGTTTTCTGGAGACGTATCAGAATGGCTGACATTTTGGTCGGCATACGAAACAGCCATTCATAACAATGATACATTAGAACCAGTTGATAAATTCAACTATTTAAGATCCTTTTTGACTCCCGACCCGTTAAAAAGTATTGACGGATTTTCCGTAACATCAGATAACTATTTAAAAGCGGTAGAGATTCTGAAGGGGCGGTATGGAAATACAGAATTGCTTATATCTGTACACACGAATAAACTTCTAAATATTTCTCCTCTAAGACATTCAAATGATACCAGATCCTTTAGAAGAATTTACGATGAAATTCAAACAAATATTAGAAGTTTAGAATCCCTAAATGTTTCATTGGAATCTTATGAAAGTTTGTTAAAACCGATATTATTTAAGCTATTGCCGAGAGATCTTGTGTTAGAATTTAATAAAACCCATGACGATGTTTTTAAAGTACAAGATATCATTTCATTTTTAAATAAACAATTAACATCCCGAGAAAAAATGTTTGCGTCAACGTCAAATGAAATGAATGATCGACCCACGCAAAGTAATTATATTACGCAACCACTTAAGAGAAATACTTTTTCCCCCCCTCGCGTCAATAAATTTGATTATCACAATAGAAAATTACCAACAACGAGTGATTTATTAATTCAGAGCGAAAATGAGACTGCTTGTGGATTTTGTTTTGGTAGGCACCAGACAAATAAATGTTTTAGCACTCGTAATTTACCATTTGAGAAAAGACTTGATTTATTGAGGAAGAGAGGTATGTGCGGTCTTTGTTTAAAAATCGGTCACATACGGAAAAATTGTTTATCTAAGGAATTCTGTACTAATTGCCACGAAAAGCATTCAGAAATACTTTGTAATAAATCAATAAATTTAAAACGGAAACCTCTAAATAAAGAGAATAATGATGTTGATGTTACGAAACAGATGCTCTCAAATCATAATATCATTTCCAATGTTTATTTGCAGACATTGATAGTTGCAGTCCCTAATAATAATCAATCTACTGAATTTATTAGAGTAATCATAGATAGTGGGAGCCATCATAGTTATATAACTCGTTATGCTGCCAATAAATTAAAATTAAGAAAGATAAAAACGGAGATAATTAATCACGGACTTTTCGGAGGCACGGAAAGAAAAAGTAAACATAATCGTTATGAATTTACGATTGGTAGTTTAGATAAAAATTTTCAATGCAAGATACAAGCTTTGGATGAAGAAAAAATCTGTACAGGAGTCAATTTATGTCGCGATAATAAATTGTTGAGAATCTTAGAAAAGGAAGGGGTGTTTTTGTCAGATGTACATAGAAACAATAGATTATGTTTGTATCAAAATAACCCCGAAGAAATACACATTTTACTCGGCGCTGATACGGCCGCGAAACTATTTACCGATAATATAAGATATTTCGCTGATCTGGGTTTAGCAGCTTTTGAAACGAAGTTGGGATGGACAATTATGGGGAAAATAGAGGGTAATCAAATTGGTTTCGAAAGTTCGTTATCAGTTCTATCGCTGTCTTTGCTCACGTCAAATGCTAATTTGTCTAATTTATGGCGATTAGACGCCTTGAGTATAAGTAATGAAGATGACAAAACAAAAGAAGATTTGAGCGAAGAAACAAAAAAGCATTTTTTAGAAAATGTCAAACGCGATGAAAGTGGTCGTTACGAAGTCGCCTTACCGTGGACTGTGGACAATTCCGTCTTAACAGATAATCGATCATTAGCGGAAAAACATCTTTACAAGACCGAAAATAAACTTATCAAAACGAATAAAAGAAAGCAATATGAAGAAGTCTTTAATTTATGGGAAGATAGCCAGATTATAGAAGAAGTAGCCGATGAAAAGAAAGATAAGATTCATTATTTACCGCATCGACCAGTAATTAAAGAAAACAGTGAAACGACGAAAATACGCCCCGTTTTTAATGCTTCGGCACACACTAGAGACTGTCCTTCTTTGAATGAATGTCTCACCAAAGGTCCTAATTTAATTGAAATAATCCCTCGTATTTTAACCAGATTTCGGAAATACAGAATAGGAATTTCAGCCGACATCGAAAAGGCTTTTTTGCAAATTAAAATAAAAGAAAAAGACCGAGATTTTCTTAGATTTTTTTGGTTCGATTCCGATCGAAATTTGAAAATTTATAGACATTGTCGCATAGTCTTTGGACTTACTTCAAGCCCCTTTTTACTAATGGCTACATTAAATCACCTTTTGAGCGAAGTCCCCGAACTTTGGCAAGATACAGTTCAAATTTTGAGAAATTCATTTTATATAGACAATTCTCTCACTAGTTTAGATTCAATTCCTGATACCGAAAAGTTTATTACAGAATCTCAAATCATATTAGCGTCAGCTCACTTTAATTTGAGGTGTTGGCGATCAAATTTGCCTCAGGCTATGATCGATGAATCCGAAGATAAACCCAAAGTTGCACCCGTTTTGGGATTAATCTGGAATTTAGAGGAAGACACTTTAATGTGTAAAATAGATGAAACCATTAAAATAGATGAACCAATCACAAAAAGGAAAATATTGTCTATTATGCAGAAAATTTTCGATCCCATCGGATTCACCGCTCCAGCAATTCTTGTACCCAAATTAATTCTTCAAGAGACCTGGAAACAGAGATTAAAATGGGATGAAGAACTACCTGAAAATTTAAAGAAACAATTTACCAATTGGATGAATAAAATAGGTTTTTTGAAAGAAATTTATGTACCTAGATGGTTAAACATAATTCCCGCTAATGAAAACGAAATTTCGTTACACATTTTTTGTGACGCTAGCAAACATGCCTATGCCACTTGTGTTTATCTTAGGTGTCAAACGCAAGGAAAAACTCGAGTTCAGTTAGTAAATGCTAGAAGCAGAGTAGCACCCATCAAAGAGTTCACGATTCCCAGGCTAGAATTACTCGCATGCCTTATTGGGGCTAGGCTTGCCAAATCTGTAACGGATGACTTAAAATTAAAACCAGAAAAGACTACATTTTGGAGCGATTCATCAACAGCTTTAGGGTGGATACGAAGGGAACAAACCTGGGGTACCTTTGTACATAACAGAGTTTTAGAAATAAGAAATCTTACCAAAATAGAAGATTGGAGACATATCCCTGGACACTTGAATCCGGCTGACCTCCCATCCAGAGGGTGTTCTTTTGAACAATTGGAAAAATCAAGATGGTGGGAGGGTCCCGATTGGTTATATTTATCAGAAGATCAGTGGCCACAACCAGAAGAATATCCTGATGAAAAAGTCATAAATCAAGAGAAAAAGAAGACTATTCTTACTCTTTTAGATAAAGAAGAAACTGATTTTAATCGCTATTACCGATTTTTTTCCTCTTATCGGAAAAATGTCAGAATGATTGCTTGGATATATCGATTCTTCAACAACTCGAAAATGAAAGAAAAAGTTTCAGTTCCTGATATTTCTGTCGATGAGTTTGAAAAGGCTGAAACCATATTGCTACGCTTAATACAAAGAGAATCCTTTTCGGGCAGAACCGACCCAAAATTGAAATCTTTAAGACCACTGGAAGATAAACACGGTCTCTTAAGAGCCAAAACCAGCATAATTCTTAGAAACGATAAAGAAAATTTTCGTTATCCTATTATCCTTCCCTCTAAACATCCAGTTGTTTTAAGATTAATTTATGAAAACCATATAGAAAGACATCATGCTGGGGTTAGCAATCTAATGGCTCAACTCCGAGAAAATTTTTGGATATTAAAATCAAGAAAATGTATCAGAAATGTCCTTAGAAAATGTGTCAAATGCCAAAGGTTCCAGACACCTAGGATGGAGATCGAACAAGGAACCCCACCTGAAGATAGAATCAGAGATGCAGCTATATTTGAAGTGGTGGGAGTCGATTTAGCCGGTCCTCTTTATCTTGCCGATGGTTCAAAGGTATGGATAGCTTTATATACCTGTGCTGTCTATAGAGCGGTACACCTTGAAGTAGTTACCTCATTGTCTTCCGAATGTTTCATGCAGTCTTTAAGAAGGTTTATCGCACGAAGAGGCAGACCTTACACAATTTACTCGGACAATGGGAAAAATTTTATCGGCACTAGCAGAGCACTTTCCAGTGTAGATTGGGAAGCCATAAAAGCCTTAGCCTCTATACAGAAGATAAGATGGAAGTTTAACCCCCCTGCAGCACCATGGTGGGGAGGATGGTGGGAGCGCCTTGTGCGGATGGTAAAGGAAATTTTAAGAAGAGTTTTGGGTCGCGCCTCATTAAATTACGAAGAACTGAGCACAATACTCTGTGATATTGAATATGTTATCAATTCACGACCGATCACATATATCTCTGAAGATAATCGAGATCCTGAACCTTTAACTCCATTGATGTTCCTTCAAGAACTGCCTACATCCGGCGTTCCAGATATAGATACATTAGACTCACAAGATCTTAACAGACGAGCAAGATATCGTCAAAGAATAAGAAATGATCTGCGAAACCGATTTAGAACGGAGTACTTAGGACAGCTGCGGCAACAGTCTATGAAGAAGGAGAATTCCAAACCTTTGCAAATAGGAGACATCGTTCTTCTGGAAGATACCAACAAAAGACGTCTTCACTGGCCTTTAGCCAAAATAATAGATATCATTCCCGGAAAAGACAAAATAGCAAGATTGGCTAAAGTCCAAACAGAAAATGGAATTTTTCTCCGTCCTTTCCAACGTCTGTTTCCTTTAGAAATTGATGCAGCTAGCGATTCCCCATCAGATAATATAACCCAGCAGAAAGTTAACTTTAAGGTCCATAAAGAACAACGAAAGACTACTCCAGAAATCGATCAGACTAGAACCAGTGTAGAAAAGAGCCAACCCAGTGACAAAGCTATCTCTCCCGTGGTTACCAGAAGTGGGCGACTAGTGAAACCTCCTGCGAGACTCCAACTGGGACTTTTAGACTTTTGAGTTCCTCTCCAGGATCGAGAAACTCAAGGTGGGAGGATGTTGCGAAATACGCAGCATTCCTTTCCCTCTGCTAAACAATTATTCTGATTGCGCAATTGAGAAACCTTTTTCATTACATGCTAGCGCAACACCCACGCACGGCAGAACTGAATTAGAACTAGAAGAAGAAGGTGCTTTTTGGGAGCGCCTCTACTTAAATTTTAAGACTAAGAACTAGTGAATTATGAAATGTAAATAGTTAAATTTTAATGTATCGTATTTTAATTTGTGTGTCATTTGTATAATCAAGAATATTATTTATTTATACAAAAAGGATACCGGTGCATTTACTTTGAGTGTTAGTCCTGCTTATCACTAGAACAAAACCAGAAAACAGACGACCGCTCTCCGGAAATTTGGATATAGAATTCCAGTATTACAGGTAGGAGCATTTTTATTGATTGATTAAGTTAGAAGTAACACTAGAAGAACTTCCTCTTGTAAACGGACAGATTTTAGAAACAAAATCATAAATTTATGCTAAAATTTCATCAATTAGGTTTTATTTTCGAAAACTACTCCATTACTAAACTTTTAGCCCATTTTATTCAGAACAAATTGCTTTAAACCCTACTTGAATTGGATAAATAAAAGATGAGAAAATCTCAATTCCGTAAACCTTTCAATGTGAGAAAATTGCTGCACCCGGTGAAACAAAGATGGCCGCGTGCGCAAACAAAAAATAATAAAAATAAAATAATAGTAATTTTGAACTTCCATCATGTTAGAGTTATTGTACAAAAAAAGACAGATTTTTTAAAAAATGGTCAAGCAACCAGTCTGTACCACTTGAAATTGTTTGACCCATTTAGCTTCAAAACTGTTCATAATGCTTCTATGTATCTTCAAATTTGTAATAAACTATTAAAAACGAAGAGTAGGAATTTATGGATCTTTTTGCAATTTACTATATTGCAGTATGAAATGAAGTTTAACACTATTTGAAGTGGCTAGAGCTACGAATGTCACACATATGGATATATGAAATAAAACAATTAGTCTGTAATTACTTTTTTAAAGTTTTTTGCAATTTTTGTATATCTGAAAATTTAGTCTTCTGCAGTGCATTTTTTTAACTTGAGATTTTAATTTTCAAAATATGAACAAAAATTTTGTTCATGAGAAACATTTTCTTCCAAGCGACACTCTTCTACGTCAGCTACGGATATTTATTGAATCTTAAAACATGCAAACATTTCAAACATACTGGATCATTCTGTATTACACGTGGATCAATGTTCATGTCTTACTAACTGTAATAATACTATATTTTTTAGCTATATAAAGAAAGATGAGATAACTGGTCCATATTTAAGAGTTGCTGGATCCTTTCTAGAGGCAAGGGCCTGTTACACCATACATTCTCGTGTTGAAAGTGATCTAGCGCCTTTAAAGAAGGAAAGAAGTGATGAAGAATGTAAGTCTTAAGATGTATTCTAATATATGTGTTTTTATCCGCTTCTATGTATGCGAAATGTTCGGTTCAGATCATTTTTCTGTCTTCTACAATGCAAGTTGTTCATAATAATATACTATTGTACGATTCCCACGTTACTTTCTGGATGCAGAAGAGGGCTATTCTCCTTGGAGACAACATAAAGATAACAGTAGATTTCCTTAAAAAATGTTTATCACTTGCTATTGACATCATTGTATGTTGGAGAAAATCAGTTCTAATTTATTTGTTACTGGGTGACTGATACGAGGGAAATATATGCGATACTTCAGGGTCAAAGTAATACAACTATTCGCATAAGCCAATCCAAAACGTTCTCCTATCACATACATGTTAATATTTCAAAAAGCTGTTACGCATACTTCAATGTTATTACTTTAATACCACACTAACTTTGATTATCATTTTAAATTTTTGCTTCAATTTATTAATCGAAATAAAAAAGCGTTAATCTCGATTGCGATATTCAATAAAATCAACATTTTCCGCTGTTCTTTTCTACGCCAGCTGCTTTCGAATTGCTGGATTAGCCGGATGCCAAGTGCACGTGGCTGCAAGATCGGCCAATGCACAAAAGAACTACGAAATATAAAACTATGAAAACATTACAAAAAATGCTTCACCAAAATACATTACTAATAGGTGTGTTTTAATATAAACATTCGTTTTTCAAAATTAAGAACACTAGTTGTTACAATAAACAAGTAATATAAAAAAAAAATAAAGTAAATTCCTACTTAGTTCATCAAACAAAAAATTTAATATAATCCCTTAAGCTAATATTAGTTTTTGTTGCATTAAAATATCTCAATTTGTTGATTTTCTATAAGCAAGTAAACCCTATTTGTTGACAATGGAAGTCTATGCGAGTTTGGCGATATATTAGAGATACCGCCAAGTTGACGTCACTTTTGGCGACTCATTTTGATCGCCAAATTTGGTGATATATCGCCAAGTTGGCGATAAACTTGGCGGAATTTGGCGACAAAACAAGGCACCCCCCTATGGTAAACCCCTTATAGGTATGGAAATGCATTAAATGTGCTCAATAACCAATGGCCGCCATCTTTTCTCCCATATAAAACTAAACTTAATTAATTAAAATTTAACTAATCCAAAACTGTATTAACATCAAGTGTCATACACTACAAGTTTAAAACTGGTCGTTGGAGACCACCGTAATACTTACTCATCATGGATATGCATAATATAAAATATGAAAATAAAACATGTGTAAACTATTTATAAAATTCATTGCAATTCCAAAATACAATTTAAACGTATATTTAAATATTTTTAATACATAGAAATGGGAATTATAGCCAAGAAACACAAAGGTCCTGTGTTTGCAATGCCAGTCAAAGATATAAGATTAGATGGAGTATGCCCATGGAATGCCAAACTGCTCTCACAAAACTTTCATAAAGTGTTCAAAATGTGGAGTAGTCTTATGTATGAATCAAGATAGAAACTGTTATTCCGCGTTTCATCTGAAATGAACATTTGGAACTTTTTTGCCTCTTAAAGCTCTTTTTTACACTCCTTTTTCTTTTGATTTACTTTCTTATGATACTTTGTTCTATTGTAAAATAATTTTCTATACATTTTTTCCTTTCATGTATTTTTACAATCTGTATTTTGAAATTTGTAACATTAATTTTTACTTTTTTGCGCATTTTAACACCTTGAGAGGCGGTGGGATATATTATATCGTACTTATTTTAACCAAGATTGGCAGCAGAAAATTTTAATTAAATCTTATATTTCTGACTTTGGAAGAAAAAAAGTTGCAACATTGCGTTTCCTTATTTTAAAATAATTTTTTTCGAATATTCTGGTGTGAATTTAACATTACAGAGACACAATTGCTTGCTTCTCAAAGGGTTAAATATCTGCTATAAAATTTTAATACATATTATATACTCTTTTTGTATATCTAATACACAATTTTTCTGGGTTTTGTGCCACATTTAGTACAAAACAGTAAATATCTAATTGTGTGCTTTGGGACAGATATGGCACATACCAAAAAATCCATATTAAAATATATATATATATGAAGTATGATTTTTTTATTATTTTTCCTGTATTTGTGACTACCTAAAGTAGTCAGATTATTTTTTTCATAAAGAAAAGAAAAATTGTGCAGTGAAGTGTTAATAGAATCCATTACGCTAATATTAGTTTTTATTGCATTAAAATATCTCATTTTGTTGATTTTCTGTAAGCAAGTAAACCCAACTGGTTTACAGTGGAAGTCTATAGGAATTTGGCGAAATATTAGAGATATCGCCAAGCTGGTGTCACATTTGGCGACTCATTTTGGTCGCCAAATTTGGCGATATATCGCGACGTTGGCGAGAAACTTGGCGGAATTTGGCGACGTAACAGATATATAGATTGGCATAATTCTTATTTTAAATAACGAAAGAACAAATAAATTAGTAAAGGACTAATAGAAAAAAAAAATAAAACGTTGAATTAAACAGTACTTGATGACGCAACAAACACGTGTAACGTGTTTAATGTCAAGTGAATGTGTCATTTACGCTAGGCCATTATTGGCATTTAATCTTATGGTTTGGCGATAGTTTTTGGGTCGACGGGATGATCGAGTAGTACCAAATTGCGTAAAAGAAACATCCTTGTAACTCGAAAAATTATAATCATATTAGCTAAAATTTTACTGCGTCGGATTAAGCGTCTCATTTCCAATTAAAATGTATTTTTGAATTTAAATTTGAATGAAATACAGGGTCATGAAAAATCGAAGAGTGTGAAAAATAAGTTTACAAAAATGTCGGCAACTAATTATCCGATCGACATCATTCTTTATGAAAAATTCGTTTTTTTATTGTGTTTTATATTCACACCTTCAAATAAACTATTTCGAAAATTTTTGTTTACCTTTTATCAGAACGAATATTTCGAGCGTCCGAAAAAAATAGTCCCGGATAATCGAGGTCACTGATATTCAATAAGCTTCTTTCCATTAATACTTCCTAAGTACATACCAAATTTCAAGTCTCTATCTCAATTTGTTCGGGAGATGAAGCGATTACAGACACACACACTGACACACGCCCAGACGGACGGCAATTTGTTTTTTCTAAAAATATGTTTTTCGGAATCTCCAGTGTCTGAAACGTGTAAATCCGTCAAAATTTTTTTCTCGATTTTTAAAACGATTACAAGACTTACCCTATACTACGTATGATGGGTAAGTAAAAATGTATTTTAATTTGAGTGGATGAATAATAAGTATTTTATAAACGATTGAAAATTTGAACAAGATATATATAGGGTGAGTGTGAACTAATAGTCGGAATTGAAAAATAAAAAGGCACTCCAAGAGCTTTCAGCTAATCCTAAGCCATTGTCAAGAAGAAAAAACGGATGAAGAAAACTCGACGTTTCTTGATACACAATGACAGGAAACACATTTTACGATACCCGAAGGCAGTCGAAACGATTAATAATTGGCGAGGAGGGAGGTAGGGAATGCTCAATTCTCTGGTAGACCAAACCCTTCTGTAATATGAAGCAAACTGAAACACATACGCGGTATTTAGTATGATAATATGTCATTACAACAGTTGCCTGCTTGCGTTACAATTTTCAAAAAATCCAAAATTACACAACTATTAAAATCAGAACCCTGCATAATTATTCTCGCTCTGTAGAAAAAGATATCAAGTCCTTAGTTTGAAGCAGTCTTGAGAGGTCGGAAGCAGGTATATTTTTATTAATATCCTGTATATGCTTTTGTTTGGAATTTTTTAGTGGTCATAACAATGTAATTCAACATTTCATTTGTTTCTTTATTTCTGAATGGGATGATATAAATACATCTCCTTACATTATCCTTCTATTGCAAAATTTACAGTTGAAAGCCCTGTTGAAATAAAAGAAAAAAGCCATTATCTTGTTCGGGTCAGTGATGACCCACCAGGGTAATTCTAGTTATACAGACCTACAAATAAACAAGTTGGAAATTGCTCGTCAAACGTGGCAAATGAGGTGCGGTCGTACTATAACTAGTTTTATAATTATTTTTTTCACCTCATATTGTACTTAATGTATAATTTTTTGCACTTCATAAAGTGCATAGTCTGTAAAATCATTAAAATGCACTTCCAATAATTTTTTCCCATTCCCCGTAATGTAACGGGACATTTTTGACTGTCCCTGTAATTAAACTATACATCCGATTTTCATAAAATTTGAAATTGCTCGACAAAATTTTGCAACAATCATATATTTAAAATTTCAGACCATTCGGTTGGGTAGTTTTTGCTCTGTTACATGCGGACAGACAGACGGACGGACTGAACGACGACTATAGGTGCTACGCATTTATATAATTACGAACGCACCTAAAAAGTATTCGTTCGATTTCAACTAAATGCGTGTTAAGACATTATACCGAGTATTTAGAAAAAGTAAAAAAAAGTTAAAGTTTATTTTGAAAAACAACAGTGATACGGGCCGGAAACCAGGTCTTGGGTCATAGATGACCCACTTCGTTATTTCTAGTATTAAAGATTTGTTGTTATTTCTAATCGAACCTGGATACTTGGCGTGCCGTGTCAATGCCTTACCTGTTAGGCTATCCGGGCGATACCTGGCTGATTAGGTTATAATACACATAATTACATGGTATACAGGAGTTTCCGTGTTAAAACACACTTTCATCATGTAAATGCTATAGTTATAGCTCGGATGAATGAAACTAGCGCTGCAGTTCGCAGCCAAGTCCAACAAATAAGAGTGAATTATGCCAGCTAGGTATCGTCCGGATAGCCTACACAGGTAAGGCATTGGCACGGCACGCCAAATTATCCAGGTTCGATTCCTGGACATTTTTCGCTCTGTTGGAATAACAGTCAACTGTGCTACTCCAGCCTTGAATATGAATATGAATATATTTATAGTTTACATTAAAATATGAAATTACAAATACAAAGCATCTTCTCTCTCCAAAAGTGGTGATATTTCGTAGAACTTTGAGATAATCTGACGCGAGCGGATATTACTGTATGATTATTCCGGCTTTCGACTTCTAATGGGAGGAAGGAGCATCCGTACTACTTGATGTTAAGATTTTAGATATTTTTGCTCGAAAACACGAAGCTAAAGTTCGAGGATCGGGAATATGGAAGATTCATCCTAACATACATATGGGGCATTCTCACAATCTTTTGACTTTCGGGAATAAAAATCTGGTGAAATTAAACTTGCTAAAATAACATTTTAATCTGATAGACGAATACCATAATGATTCAACATAAAGAAAACATGGTCAGCAGCGAAATTTTTTTTATTTAACTGAGGTTTAAGTTAAACTTGCGAGTTTAATTTTCCTTACCATTTTACCACTATAACTTTCTATTTTCTTCTAAATTTTTACTTATAATGAATTTGCATAGTCCCAAGGACATTCAAATAAGAAATAATACCAATGTAGTATTTTTAGTGCAAACTTTGGTATAACATTGTCTTAAAGGGGTGTTAAAGAAGGGACTGAAGGAATAAAAGGGGATGGTATAGGGAAAAAGGGACGGTAATGGAAAAAAAGGATGGTAAGGATGGGACGGTAAGGAAAATTACCACTATTCTTAGGCAAATAATGTTAAGACTAAGTGATAACCACAATGTTCATTGATTTTTAGAAACAGTTATTTACATTGGATAAAAAAAAAAAATAATAATTTACTTCAAAAAGTGCAGGAATAAACCTTGTGGGCGGTAAGACTACCAATAAAGCCACGATGCTTGAAATTGATATTTAAATTCTGATTTAACTTCTGCAGCAAGTTTCTTGTAAAGCATTTTAGACATTCTTTCTCTAGCATACTTCTGTACGAGAAAAAACTTGAAAACAATTCTAGAGCTGCATCTGAAGTGAATTTCTGGATAAGTTTAGCAAGAGGGATGGTATGGAATCTAAAACCCAGGGACAGAGTTTAAAAAATAATATCAACCTTAAAAATATGTGCAGGTTAATTTTTTGCTACATATTTATATAAAACAACTGTCCCAGTTTCGGAAAAAATTTACATCGAATTACTTTTATTGAAACAATTTTATACAGACAGCTCCAAACTTAAAAATCAGCATCAGGGACACAGGACGGTATAGGAGTTATCCTGGTGCTTGGATCCCCAACATCATCCAAAAATATATTTATCACGTTAATATTGTTATGCAATCATGCAATGGGATGTTCACCAGTATATGAAATTTAAAAAAAAACCACAAGAACATGTAATAAAGTAAAAATTATTATTCAAGGACTTAATAATCAAAAGATTGTGAGAATGCCTCATATCTATAAAATGCACAAAACGAAACTAAAATGAGAGAATTCCGATTATAGAAGATTGACTCTAATGTACATCCTACGATACATGATGCTGTCCACCATCATTTCCTTTAAAGCATAATTTCAGCATTCGGTTTTTATAAATCACGATTATAGAAGATTGCACTAGATTAATATTAACACAATTATTCTAATTGGTAAACAAATCATATTAGATGTAAATTTCCAACTGGGCGAAAAATGTCCGGACCAGGATTCGAACCCGGGACCTCCTGGCTGAAGCCGCCAGTGCTCTGCCATCTGAGCTATCCCGGACGATTCTGGTCGAGCTTTTTCACCCAGCTAACCTTGATGAATACAGCATCTGGTCTGAAACCTGGTTCAGCTCAACAGAATAAATCTCAGGTAATGGAACTCCAGAAATCGCTGGATACGAAATTACACTCGAGTATAAATCTCAGGTAATGGAACTCAAGAAATCGCTGGATACGAAATTACACTCGAGTTTAATTTCGTATCCAGCGATTTCTGGAGTTCCATTACCTGAGATTTATTCTGTTGAGCTGAACCAGGTTTCAGACCAGATGCTGTATTCATCAAGGTTAGCTGGGTGAAAAAGTTCGACCAGAATCGTCCGGGATAGCTCAGATGGCAGAGCACTGGCGGCTTCAGCCAGGAGGTCCCGGGTTCGAATCCTGGTCCGGACATTTTTCGCCCAGTTGGAAATTTACATCTAATATAGAAGATTGATTCTACACCACGTCCCAAACGTTTAGAGAATCAATGACATTTGCATCAACGTAAAAAGTAATAAGGTACAATTAAAATTCGTGAGATAGGTAATAAATAAAAGCAGTTTTGCTGATATACACATATAAATTATGATCAAAGGTTTGAAATTATAAAATATACATTAAATTATATAAAAATGTGCTGTCCCAAAAGTATAGACACAATACAACATTACATGTTTTCTTTTACATTTTTGTTCAAAAAATAAAATATTTTTACATTCGTCTGCTTCTATAAATGCAGAAAAATTTTTACCTTTAATTAAAATATCATCTGCTGCATTATAGCATAATAATTTATTGAAATTGTGTGGAATCAAATGAGTTCAATGTATTATTTTGTTTGTGATTCGGAAAAGACATTTCCTGCATATTCTGATAAAAATGCCACGTTCTAAAGAAATTTCTAAACATGAAATTATTAAGATTTTACATTTAAAAGCGGAAGGACAAAATCCTGTACAAATATCGAGAAGAATAAAGAGATCCTAGAGCAGTATTTATAGAGTTTTGAGCTTAGGTGGAACATGGAATACTAGAAAGTGGCTCGGAAGACCAAAGAAAACAATATTACGTGATGATAGAATGTTATTAAAAATGGATTCAGTTGATAATTTATATGTGCGTGAAATTGCATCAAATTCCAGAATTTCAAAAAGTACTGTACACAGAAGAATTAAAGCTTAAAAAAATATTGTTTACTGGAGAATGAAAGCAAAACCTTGCTTAAAGCAGAGACATAAAGATGCACGTCTAAAGTGGGCTAGAAAGCATATGTCATACAGTGAAAAATGGATTTCTGTCATCTTCGGTGATGAAAAAAATGGAATTTAGACGACCCTGATGGTCATAAATTTTGCTGGCATGACCTAAGAAAAGAACCCAAGCACTGTTTCAGCAGGCAATAAGGCGGAGGATCCATAATGACCTGGGGAGGATTTTCTTTCAACGGCCAAACATTTCTAGGATTTATGGACAGAAAAATGAAATCAGAGGATTAACAGGATATTTTACGTACCAATTTACTGCCAATTATGGATTTGCTTGCAGGACCGGACTGTGTTTTCCAACAAGATGGGGCATCCATCCATACCTCCACATCATCGAAAACATGGTTTAGGCAAAACAATATCCCACTATTAAACTGGCCAGCACTTAGTCCAGATTTGAATCCCATGGAGAACATATGGGGGATCTTATCTCGTAAAATATATAAAAATGGAAAGCAATATACATGTGTAAATGACTTTAAAATTGCAATTGACAAATTGTGGTATGAAATACCTCCTTCTGTAATGCAATGCTTAGTTAATTCTATGGGACAACGTGTATTTGATGTTATTAAGTGTCGTGGCAATACAATTAAATATTAAAAGTATGATTTTAGTTATATTTATAAATGTAAAACCAAAAAATTACAATTGTCTATACTTTTGGGACAGCACATTTTTATATAATTTTATACATATTTTATAATTTCAAACCTTTGATCATAATTTATATGTTTATTTCAGAAAAACTGCTTTTATTTATTACCTATCCCACGAATTTTAATTGTACCGTATTACTTTTTATGTTAATGCAAATTTCATTCATTCTCTAAACTTTTGGGACGCGGTGTAATGCACATTTCGATAAATACGATGCATGTTATAAAATTATAATAACCACAACTTGAGGACTTGCAATTATGAAAATTTAATATTTGCTCAAACTTCACATTCTATAATCTTTCTCTTACAGAATAAAAATTAATAATATATTAACAGTAAGTACACTATTGACACAACATGGCATCTGTCGCACATCATTAACTCCTTCGGGACTGCCGCATTTTATGCAAATTTTATTAGATTGGCACAACTTAAAAAAAAAAAAAAAAGTTAGATTTACCTAATAATCTCCAAAATGCTCTAATTAAAGAAAGCAAATATTACTTTTCTTTTTTACTCGTGCCAAAAACAAATTCTGTATGCTCTTTGTGAGTGCATATATATGCACCCATGGATCCTAATGTGTTACAGACAGCATTATTTGTAACACATTTCATTTTCACAAAATTAAAAGGCGATTTTTACATTTTCATATGAGAATTAAGACACTTTTCTACTGTAGGAGCCTTGGTACTTTTTAAAAAGCTTGTTACAATTCGGACTTCCAGAAAGTGAGATTCGTTGCCAAATGATATAAACAACTATGAAAATAAATACGATGAACTTTTATGTTGTTTATATTTGTATTTACATTTGTACATATATATTTTATTTATAAATGTATAAAATATAGTATTTTATACACAAATTACTTCTGTTTGTTTGTGTATAAAAATAAATGAACGGGTTCCTTATATTAAAGAAATTGTATACATATAGAAAATATTGCTTGTGTATATGAACTGTAAGTAGGTTCCCAAGAAATACTTTACCAAATTTCTTTTCTCGTCAAACAAATTTTCTCAGTTTCGACAAGGACACTATATCGGAAAAATACCGAATTGCGTTTATATTTTGTTAAATGCTTTACTGTTTTAATATCGTGTATATGTCGTAGGCTAATTGAGAAATCAGGCCTAGGCTGTTTACAATGAGCCGGGCTAATTGGAGAACCATGTCCCTTTTACTTACCCATCATACGTAGTATAGGGTAAGTCTTGTAATCGTTTGGAAAATCGAAAAAAAATTGACGGATTTACACGTTTCAGACACTGGAGACTCCGAAAAACATATTTTTAGAAGAAAAAAAAATTGCCGTCAGCCTGGGTGCGTGTCTGTGTGTGTCTGTAAATGCTCTATCTCTCGAAAAAATTGAGATAGAGACTTGAAATTTGGTGTGTACTTAGTAAGTAATAATCGGTAAGAAGCCTATTGAATATCAGTACCTCGATTATCCGGAACTATTTTTTTCGGATTCCCGAAATATTCGTTCTGATAAAAGGTATACAAAATTTTTCGAAATTGTTTATTTGAAGGTGAGAATATAAAAGACAATAAAAAAACATAAATTTTTCATAAAGAATGATGTTGATCGGATAATTAGTTGCCGAGATATTTGTAATCCTATTTTTCACACTCTTCGATTTTTCAAGGCCATGTATTTCATTCAAATTTCTATTCAAAAATATATTTTAATTGGAAATGAGACGCTTAATCCGACGCAGTAAACTGTTAGTTAATATGATTATAATTTTTCGAGTTAAAGGGGTGTTTCTTTTACGGAATTCGGTTCTACTCGATTATCCCGGCGACAAAAAAAAACTATCGCCAAACAATAAGATAAAATGCCAATAATGGCTTATCGTAAATATCACGCATTTAATGCATCTCTATCGATATAAGGGGGGTTACCATAGGGGAGGCCCTGTTCTGTCGCCAAATGACACCAAGTTCTTCGCCAACTTGGCAAAATATTGCAAAGTTAGTCGCCAAAAGTGACGTCAAATTGGCGGTATCTCTAATATTTCGCCAAATTCCCGTAGATTTCCATTGTAAACCAATAGTGTTTACTTGCTTACAGAAAATCAACAAATTGAGATATTTTAATGCAACGAAAAGTAATATTAGCTTAATGGATTATATTAATTATATTTAAGGGAGACTATGTAAATTGAATTATGAATAAAAGTAACATGATGCAATGTTTAGCATGTAGCACATGTTTTATTTTCATATTTTATATTATGTATATCCATGATGGGTAAGTATTAAGGTGGCCCCCAACGACTAGTTTCCAATTAGCCTGATATTTTTCAGGCTTATAACAAACAGCCTAGACAGCGTTAAGGTAACTGTAAAATGACCATTTATTTCTCAATCAGCGTGATATTTTTAGGCTAATTAACCCAAAACGAGGCCAGAACACGAAAATAAAATTACAACAGACCGAAAAACCCGAAATCTGACAAGGACCAAATCTGAACCCGACAAAAATATCCCAAAGAACCATAACCTAATCCGAGCAAGACAAAATAATTTCCGTAGACATGCAACCCGGCCAGAACTTAAAAAACTGAAATCCATTTGAAAAAAACTGAAATCTGACACGAACCAAATCTGAATCGACAAAAATATCCCCAAAAACCATAACGCGATCCGAGCAAGAAAAAATAATTTCGATGGACACCCAACACGACCAAAATTTAAAAATTCCATCAGAAAAACCAAAAATCCGACATAAATCGAATATGAACCCGACAAAAATATTCAAAAAAACCATACTGTATCCGATTGAGACAAAATAATTTCCGACGGCATGCAACCCGAACTGAAAATGAAATTTCTACTTGAAGTTAACCGAAACCCAACCAAAACACGAAATAAAAATTCACCAGGTCGAACATCTATCCGAGCAAGGCAAATTAATTTCCGTGTACATGCAATATGACCAGAATTTAAAAATTCTATTTGAAGGCAACCTGAAACCCGACCCGAACTCGAACTTAAAACGACAAAAATATTTCAAAGAACCATAACCCGGTCCAAGCTAAACAAAATTATTTTCGTCGACACGCCACCAGATCCAAATCTAAAAGTTCCATTTTAAGTCAACCCGAAAATTGATCATAACCCGGGTTCGGGCCGAGTTTCTGATCACAAATTCGAGTTCAACTAGAACTTTCAGGTTCTTATCAGGTTGCCTGTTGACGAATGTCATTTTGTCTTACTCGGATCATCGGATTATGGTTCTTTGGAATATTTTTGTCGGGTTAAGATTTGGTTAGGGTCAAGTTTCAGGTTGACTTCAAATGGAATTTTTAGGTTCTGGTCTTGTTGTGTGTCCAAGGAAACTAATTTGTATTACTCGGATCCGGTTAGGGATCTTTGGAATATTTTTGTCGAGTCTAAATTTCGTTTTTTTCGAATGAAATTTTTAGATTCGGGTCAGATTGCGTGTCCACGGAAATTATTTTGTCTTGCTCGGATCGGGACATAGTTCAGTGGAATAATTTTGTCTGGTTCAGCTTTGCTTCGCCTTAAATTTCGGTTTTTTTTAATGGAATGTATACATTCGGCTCGGGTAACATGGCCACGGAAATTATTTTGTGTTGCTCGGATCGGGACATAGTTCAATGGAATAATTTTCTCTGGTTCAGATTTGGTTCGCCTTAAATTTCGGGTTTTTTTCCAAATAGAATGTATAGATTCGGGTCGGGTAACATGCCCACGGAAATTGTTTTGTGTTGCTCGGGTCCGGTTATGGTTTTTGGAATATTTCGTTGGTTTCAGATTTGATCCGGGTTAGATTTGGTTCGGATCAGATTTTGGGTTTTTTTAAATAGAATTTTTAGGTTCTGGTCGTGTTGCGTGTCCACGGAAATTAATTTGTCTTGCTCGGTTCCAGTTATGATTCTTTGGAATATTGTTCTCGGGTTCAAATTTGGTTCGGGTTTCTTTCAAATTTAATTTTTAGGTTCGGGTCGGTTTGCGTGTACACGGAAATTATTTTGTCTTGCTCGGAACGGTTATGGTTCATTGGAATATTTTTGTCGGGTTCAAATTTGGTTAGTCTCAGATTTCGGTTTTTTTAAAATGGAATTTATAGGTTCTGGACGGGTAATATCTCCACGGAAGTTTGTTTGTATTGCTCGGATCAGGTTATGGTTCTTTGGAGTTTTTTTGTCGGGTTCAGATTTGGTTTTTGTAAGATTTTGGGTTTTTTTAAAAAAATGAATTCTTAGGTTCGGGTCGGGTTGCATGTCCTCCGAAATTATTTTGTCTTGATTGGATTGGTTATGGTTAATTAGAATATTTTTATCGAGTTCAGCTTTGGTTCGGGTCAGATTTCGAATTTTTTTCAAATGGAATTTTTAGGTTCGTGACAAGTTGCGCGTCCACGGAAATTATTTTGTCTTGATCGGATCGAGTTATGGGTCTTTGCAATATTTTTGTCACTTATCAGATTTGGTTCGTGTCAGATTTCGGGTTTTTTCAAATGGAACTTTCAAGTTTGGGTCGGGATGCGTGTAGACTGAAATTATTTTGTCTTGCGCGGATCGGGTTATTGTTCTTTAGAATATTTTTGTCGGTTATCATATTTTATCAGATATCATAACATCATCGGTCAAACTGTGGTAATTTATTTTTCGCTTTCGGGTTGGGTTATGGGTTAATACGCCTAAAAAAAACCCTGATTGGGAAATGAGTGGTCATTAATTCCTACTATTAATTCACACTCTCCCTATATTTATTTATTTATTTATTTATGTATATATATATATATCTTGTTCAAATTTCCAATCGTTAATAAAATACTTATTATTCATCCTATCAAGTTGAAATAATTTTTTTTAAACTTGTACTGGATGACAATTGATGTTAATACAGTTTTTTCAAATATTAATTCATTAATTAAATTTTAATTAATTAATTTTAGTTTTACATTGGGGACAAAATGGCAGCCAATGGTTATTGAAGCATTTAATGCATCTTCATATCTATAAGTGGGGTAACCATAGGGGGAACCCGGTTCTGCCGCCAAATACCGCCAAGTTTGTCGCCAACTTGGTGATATATCGCCAAATTTGGCGTCAAAAATGAATCGCCAAAAGTGACGTCAACTTGGTGATATCTCTAATATTTCGCCAAATTCCAATATATTTCCACTGTAAACCTACTTGCTTATAGAAAATCAGCAAATTGAGATATTTTAATGCAACAAAAACTAATATTAACTTAAGGGATTATATTAAATTTTTGTTTGATGACATAAGTAGGAATTGACTTTAAAAACAAAATTTTTATATTACTTGTTTTTCAATTAGTCTAATGCTGTCTAGGCCCTTTGCAATAAACCTGTAAAATATCAGGCTAATTGAAAAAGAGAGAAGATTCTGTAATTAGCCGGGCTCTTTGCAAAGGGCCTGATTTCGGAATTAGCCTACGACGTGTACATCATAACCTATACTGATTAAAATTTTGAGGTAGATTTATTTTTTCTATCCAATGAACATTTTTGAAAAAGCATATAAAATTTTATCATTCTTGAAATCACGTAAGCCCTGTAAAACTCTGTAATCCGGTTTTGGCGTAACTATCTTCGGAATAAAAGTTCATTCAAAATGTAGACACATAACATTTATTTGACGGTCACAAAACAAAATACATTATGTTCGCGTACACAATTTCGTTTCAATAAAATCTTACATCATAATATTTCGTTTCTACATTTTTTAGTTCATAAAGTTCTAAACAACAAATTCATTTTGTCAACAAAAAAGTATTGTCTACGCGAAACTCAAAATAAAAACGATTATAATTAAGACCATGGGAGCAGCGATAAAACGCAACACACTCCCACCTTTGAGTTTCGAATTCAATGGAACTCAAACTTTACTTTGGGTTTATATACACGACCATATTTGGGTTGTTTTTCAGGTACAGTAACTACAGGTGAGTCGCCAACACTGTTTTGGAAAATAGGTTCAGTAGATTCAGTATCTAAAAAGCAGCTTTAGCAGAATGTTGGATCATCGGCTTATTTGTCGCAGGATCTGAAGAACAGTTTTTACCAGTCAGCTTTATCATCGGTTTAGTAGAAGTAGGATCTAAAGGACACTCTTTACCATTCGGTTGAACAGTCTGTTCGGAAGATATTGAGTTTTGAGCTATAGAATGCAGTTCAGTACCTCTTTCATGAGTTAATTCCAGAGGTATCAATCTGAGGACAGGACGTAAAAATTCGTCACCTTTCATTTTTATCTTTACTAATCGTACATTTCCATCTTTAGAAGGATAAAATTCAATAACTTTGGCAAGTGGCCATTCAAGTTTCTTAACATTCTTACTAGACACTAGAACAACATCGCCAATCTGGACAGGTCTTTGATTTTTGTTAAATTTCGAGGATTGTCTTAAATATCCCAACTATTCAGTGTTGAATCTTTTTCTCATCAGAATACGAGTCTTTAAGTAGTTCATTCGATTCTACATAATACTGAAATAATTTTAAGTGTTTATCTTCAGTTCCTAAAAATTCTTTTTGTACTATTTTTAACAAAGCTATTTCAGCTCTATTTATTTCTTCTAGAGTTAAGAGTCCAGAAATCCAGTTGGCATGTTCCCCTTTACAGTTAGTAAAAAATCTATAAACCAAAGCAATAATTCTGATCAATTTGTCGTACGACGAAAATCAGTTATAAATTTTTTCAGTTGATTCTTCATGATTTGTAGTGCTAATAACAGTTTTTCTCTTTTCGGAATATACTATGTTGAAATCAGGAACAACGTTGGATTTTGGTCATTCTTTTTCCGGTCTTCGCAACCATTGCGGACACTCCCACCATTTAGATTTCGCTAAAGTTTCTACATTACAACCACAAGTCTGCTGCATTTAATGATCCAGGAATGTGATACATATTTTCAGGCTCTGTCAGTGATCGGATTTCATTAATTCTATTGAAAACAAAAGGAGCCCAATTTTCAGTTCCCTTGATCCAATATAGAGCATTTGCTGAATCAGACCAGAAAAATTTCGGGATATGTTTCAACTGAAGATCGTGTATCACACTCTGTGCTAGTCTAGCTCCTATATTACAGGAAAGTAGTTTCAATCGAGGAATAGAAATGGTTTTCATTGGTGCAGCTCTGCACCTAGCCTGTACAAGCTGACAAGATATTGTATTTTCAGTCGTAAATCTTAAAAATATACATGTAGAATAGGCATTCTTGCTTGCATCGCAGAATATGTGCAAAGACAAATTTTCTGGTGCTTCATAATTGGAAATTCGAAAACATCGAGGGATTTCCATTTCCTTTAATTTAGAGAGATCCTTTCGCCTTTTTTCAAATTTCTTGGCAATAGATTCAGGCAATCCAGCATGCCATGAAACTTGCAATTTCCAACATTCTTGAGGGAGAATCTTTGGCCTCAAGATGGTAGGACACGTGAATCCTATGGTATCGAAAATTCTATGAACAGCACTCAGAATTGTTCTTTATGTTACAATAGTATAGTTTTCAAAAAAAGTTCGTAGATTTATTTTCAAAGTATAAGATTTAAAATTCCACATTAGTCCCAAAACTGGAACATCATTCTCTTCTAATAACGGAAAGTTTTCTGCTTCTGTTTTATGGATATTATACTCTCAATCTCGAAGATCAAATTTAGCATTTTGGAGAATAACTTTGGATTCTTCAATAAATATTTCAAGCTCTTCATGGTTTTCAACACTAGTGACGCAGTTATCTACGTAAACAGACTTTAACAACTTATCTGCTGTTTCTTTAAATCTAGAAGGTACGTTCTTCAAATGATATCGGATAGTTGCACCAAGCAAATAAGGCGAACATGTAAGGCCGAAAACAAACTTTTTATGCTGGAAAATTTTCAACTTTTCGGGGTCACCTTCCTCCCACCATAAAAATTTCAGAAATGCTCTATCTCGCTCACTAAAACCCATTTGTAGAAAGGTTTTTGAATATCCGCAATCAAGCCTATTTTCTTCAGTCGAAATTTATTTAAAATAGTCGGAATGAGTTCTACGATGCTAGGATCTTTCTCTAAACAATCATTGATTGAAGGTGAATCTTTTGGTCTTGCTGAACCATCAAAGAGTGGTCTAACTCTTGTAGTATAATTTTCTTTAATCACAGCTCTGTGTGGTAAGCAGTACTCACTTTCGTCATTACAGGAATTTTTAACTTCTTCAATAAAGCCTTCTTGTGTCCATTCTTTTAATACATATTCATACTCTTGTCACGTTCCCGTTTTCTTTAATGATTCAACACAACTTTTTAATCGTCGTTTAGCGATTTTTCGACCAGTTGGTAATGAAGGATGGTTTTCAATCCATGGGAGGCTCACTTCATACTTTCCTTCGGTATCTACTTTTATATTTCTATTAAAATGTTCTTCAGTTGCTTTTTCGATTTCTTGTTTGTTTCCGCTTTCACCAGGGTCGAGAATTCCAAGTGTGTCTATAATTAAGAACCAGTCACAAAATGCTAATTTTTAAGTAAGCGAATAACAAAAAAGAAATAATATAATTCAAATTATTACTATTCCTACAGCACAGCTAGTCCATATAGCATCTCATTCATGCCATACATGGTCACAAGTGTCACAGTCACTACGGTGAAACAAAAATAGGAAATTCCACTCGTCTCATTATGAGTCTCAAATGATCACTATATGTGACTCCACTGAGACGTCAATGTGACTGATGCTTTGTAACGAGTCATCAGGTGACTTTACAATGTAGTTACATTGTGGCTCTCATGTGACTGTCATTTTTAGACTCAATTTTAAAGTCACATGAACATTGCATTAGGATAAGTCACCAAATAATATCACATTACAGTCACATGGTGATTTTTTACAAAAGGTCACAATGGTGACTTCACAGCAGTCTCTCTGTCACCTGAAAGTCATCATGTGACTTTAAAGTGACATTATTTGATAACTTATTACAATGCAGCGGTCACGATGACTTTGAAATTGAGTCTACATATGACAGTCACATGAGAGTCACAATGTAACTACATTGTAAAGTCACATGGTGACTCGTCACAAAGCAGCCGTTACAGTGATGACTCAGTGGAGTCACATATAGTGATCATTTGAGACTCATAATGAGATGTATGGAATTTAGTATTGTTTGGCTTCACCGTAGTGACTGTGACACTTGTGACCATGTGTGATATGAATGAGATGTTACAGGCGTGTGAAAATTATTAGAATAACTGTGAAATTTACATTAAAATCTTGTTATACAAAAGAAATAATACATTTAAAACATATTGATGCATCTAATATTTAGTGCGCATCCCCTTGTTTTTTTATTAAAGATTCGATACGTCATGGCATATTTTGTATGAGTTTTTGGCAATTAATTTGTATTTCGTTGTCATGATGCCAAATTTGGATGAGTTTTTCTATCAGAACATTCTTGTTTGTGATATTTCATTTCTTTAATTTAATTAAAGAAAACATTTCTATGGCCTGGAAACAGTCCATATATTATCGCCATAGAGGAACTTTGGGTCATTGTAAAGATAAATTAAAGAAATACAACATCACAAACAAGACTAGTCTGATAGAAAGACTCATCCAAATTTGGCATCATGACAACGAAATACAAATTAATTGCCAAAAACTCATACAAAGTACGCCAAGACAAGTATGCTATCATTTCTTTAATAAAAAATAAGGGGATGCACACTAAATATTAAATGTATCAATATTTTAAAAATATTTCTTTAATATAACAAGTATCTATTGTAAATTTCACAATTATTCTAATAATTTTCACACGTCTGTATATGGACCGCGCTGTGCTGTAGAAATAGTAATTATTCGAATTATATTATGTCCTTTTGAGTATTCGCGTATTTGAAAATTAGCATTTTGTGATTGGTCCTTAATTTTGGACACCAGTGTAACTTTTATTATAACATTTGGTACTCAAGATAATATTACCGGTAATCTACATGCATTCGTCGACATTTTGATGCAATTTGTTGAACAAGTTCGGTTCTTCTTTCAACTTTGCTGGGGGATTTCCGTTATATTGTCCTCTGGGGGTAATGCCGCCACCATGGTAAAGGGTGAATTTTCCAATTTGAGTTAAATTGTAAGCTTAGCACATTAAAAAATCCAGCTTAAGAAACATTGTAATTATTCATTATTTTGATAAATTATTGCTTTTTAAATATTTTCAGTAGGTTATGTGTTTCCTAGTATCCAAATTATGTGTTTACTAGGTCATTAAAGTGTGGCGTCATTATCCCGATACAGTGACGGAATTACCCAATTATCCGGGGAATCTCGCCACTGTACAGAGGTTGAAAGAAAAATTTTTTATGTGTGCTTACTTTACAGTTATGATTACGGTTAAATTTATACAGATACTAAAGATCATGATTCAGCTTTAGAATTTTTACTAATAAAAAATAAACATTTTTTTTTAGGTGAAATTTTTTTTTATTCCCTTAAGGTGTCGCCATTCTCCCGTTCTCCCCTATAGCCTATGTTCTAAGTTGGACTAACACCATTATTTTGATACCATTACTTTTGGAATCGGTTCAGTAGTTCCAGAGCTTACCTCCTACAAATAAACAATTTTTAATTATTTATAATATTAGTATAGAAAATATAATTTATTTACCATTTAAAATGATTATGTTAAAAAGTATTTATATGCCTTTAAAAGTACCTTTTTTTATCCTTTTAGTATGTTTATAACTTTAGTTTAATGATTGTCTGAAATAATCAATTTTTACATTTTAATTTCAGCTCCGTGGGGGGATGAATCGATTAGATTTCATGTAGATGAAACTGAAATGATAAATCCAAGAAGTGAACCTGGTATCTATTTTGCCGTTCACTCTCCTTATGAAGCTGTAAATCCTTTAGAGAAAGGACTTTTTTTGAAAGGTGGCAGAACTTATAGACTTTACGTAGAATTGGTGAGTTCTCACTCTCCATATCTAGACAAAAATACAATTTTTGTTCTAAACAATTCTAGACAAAGACAATATTCTATAGTAACATTTATTTCTATATGTTTCTATAATTATTTAGATTTGACTGTAATGATTATACTGTACTATATTTCAAATCTGTCTATGTAAAATTTTCTTAAGCTAGTCAACTAAAAATATGTTAACTCGTTGAAGTAAAGGCTGCATTCCTATCACTCAATACTTTTTGGGGAACCTGCATATTGAAAATTTTATTAGAATAATTGTTGAGGAATCTGAATATTGAAAGCTCGTTTTATGCAATTTGTAAAGGTTTCTGTAGTGACAATTCTTGAGGGAAAATCCCAGACATGTCTAGTATCGTGGTCTATTATTATGTGTAGATATTTTTTGGGGGGAGTTATAGAACCTTCAAAAGGTTGATCTGTGGTTGGCATAGCTTGTATTAAGCCAAATTTTTTCTGTTTGGATTTTTTATTTTTCTGACAAATGTCACAATGTTTAACAAAATTTGTAATATCTTGAGTCATGTCAGGCCAATAATAATTAGGGGAGATCAAATTTAACATTTTGTTTATACCAGGATGACCAAATTTCTCATGAGTAACATTTAATATTTTACTCCTTAAAGGCATGGGGAGTACTATTTTTCGAAATCGTTTCCTTCTGACAATTATAATCCCATTTTCACTTTGATAGTTTTTATAACATACATTATCTTTCTCCTGCATCTCTATAATTTTTTTTTCTTTTTTTTTTACGTCCAGAAGAAAAGTTAGTGGTCGAAAAAAATGTGAAACAGGGTTCTTGAAAACATGTCAGCTTCGACATTTGTGGATTCCTTTTCGCACGCTATATTATAATCAAACATTCTTAACTTCAAAGACCATCTAAATAATCTGCCTCTCAAATACTTAATATTATTTAACCAAACAATAGATGCATGATCAGTATAAATGGTAAATTTTACACCATGAAAATAATAAAATTTATCTAATGTGTCAATGATGGCAAGTCACTCTAACTCAGAAATAAAGTAGTTTTGTTCATAACTTCTCAATCCTCTAGAGCAGAGTTGGCGAATCTATGGCACGCGTGCCAGAGTTGGCACATAAGAAAATTTCTCTGGCAAATAAAAAAAATAAATCTTATAAAAATTATACATCTACAGTGGTGGTCAGAATTATAAGAACAATTGAAAATTGCACAGAAAAAATTTATTTCTGAACTAAATAAAGTGAAATTTATGCATAAAATGCATTTTTATGCTAGAAATCATTATAGGATGCAAAACATTGGAAAATGCAAAATATGAATGTTTTGCCATAATTAACAAAATATGCCATTGTAAAAATTAGACAAAATTATAAGGACAATGAATGTTTTTGCCTGAAAAACACTAATAATTAATAATCTCTCCCTTCTTCTCAATCACTTTGATCAATCTTGGCGTCATAGAATTATACAGTTCCTTAAGAACTTTCTTGGAAATTTTTGACCAGGCTTTTTTGATGGAGGACATGAGTTCTTGCTTGTTTTCATATTGTATACCATTTTTGTATACTTTGTGTGCCAGAATACCCCACAGATTTTCCAGTGGATTCAGATCAAGGCTTCTGGTCGGCCAATGAAATAGTTTCACGAAATTAGCATCAAACCACGGTTTTGAAGTTTGGGAAACATGTACTGAGGCATTGTCCTGCTGGAAAAAAATAGTCTCCACTCGTTATTAACGGTGCTTCCGGTAAAATATTATGGCCCAATACATCAACATAACTCTCAGAATTCATTCTACCCTGCACAAAATCTATTGGAGTAGTTCCACCAGTTGCGAAACCTCCCCAGACTATTATTGAGCCATCTCCAAATGCACACTTTGAGAAAATTTCTTTTTCTCTACGGAGATCATACCAGAAGTAGCGAAAACCATCTGGTCCATCCAAATTAAACTTTTTCTCATCTGAAAAGATAACATCATCCCACTTTTTGCCCATAGTAATGCATTTTTTGGCAAACTCCATTCTCAGTTTCTTATGAACATTTGTAAGAGGCGGTCGTGACATATGTTTACCATAGCGAACTTTTTTTTCTTTTTGTAAAACACGTCGAACAGTTCGAGCACTGCATTCTAAGTTCAATTCACGTTTTATTTCTGTTGACGTTTGTTTTTTGGAGCAAGCTCGCCTTATTATCATTCTTTTCTCCCGTACAGAAACAGAAGATGGTCTACTTGTATGTCTTTGAGGTCCATATTTACCGGGATTTTTAAGATAATTGTAAATAACCGTTCTTGATCTATTAAGTTTTGTCGCAATTTGGCGTACAGAAAGTCCTGAACTTTTAAATGCACTCACTTTCCCTTTCTCAAACTCCGAAAGCTTTGTACCTAGCGGCTGACTGAAAAACAGAATATGACGATCCCAAACGCTTACTACGAATTTATATTGTCGCTGAGTTCCGTGTGCAGAGCAAAAAACATGCAAATTTTACTTTTTAGAACACAAATACAATTGTTCTTATAATTTTGTCCATATCAGATGGCTGTATAAATCCATAATACATTTTATGAATATACATTTTCTACATATTTCCATAAAAACTTATAAAAATATTCTTCATTTTTCTTTTAGTTTCCATCCATTAAATTTGCATAAGTTTCCGGCCAAATGTAGCTAAGATTTGGCGATTTTTCTCTGTCCTTATAATTTTGACCACCACTGTATAATTAATTTTTATCGTATAGTTTTAGTTTTCATAGTTTTTTTCTGTTTTATTAATGAAAATCTGTTTCATACAGATAGACTATCGCAAATTTTGTAATTATTTTTGCATGAATTGACACATTAAAAGAATTCTCTTTTCTTGTGATACTATGCAGCGCTTTCGGCATGTATTTTGCCTTTTTATACAGATTTAAAAATTGTAGCTGTATCTTTCAAATAAATTTCGTTCGACAATCACTGGAATAAAATGTCAAATGAATCAAATTTAGCTATGTATATTTATAAAATTTACAAATATGAAGCAGGCATAAAAAATTCTCCAATGAATGTTTAACGTTATTAATTTCCTCAGTATATTATTAATACATTCTTTAATGCAACTTGGATAATTATGATCAAGATATTGCATTAATACTAAGGCAAAAATCGCTTAAATAAAAATTCTTATTTTTCCCACTTATTATATTTACATACATACCATATACCGGGTGAGCAAAAAGTCCGTATAAACTTTAAAAATTTATAAAAACCGAAAAAATAACCGAAATGAAAAACTGTTTGCAGAATTAGCATCAGTAGGTCACGAGAATTTTTTTAAGACAGAAATAAAAAATAACTCAAAAAACAGCCGACAGATGGCACTGGTTCGTGCGATTTTGGCGGAAATATACAAATGAAACGGTTTTAAGAATTTGCGCTCCTAATCCAGAACTAGTTCACCATTGTGAGCCGTATACTTGATCAAGGATGCTGAGTATGAAGGATAAAGCTTTGTTGGTGAAGTTATTTTACGTGGACAATTTCTGAATTAGGAGCGTAAGTTCTTATAACCGTTTCGTTTGCATATTTCCACCAAAATCACACGAACCAACGCCATCTGTTGGCTGTTTTTTGAGTTATTTTTCAATTCCTACTATTAGTTCACATTCTCCCTATATTTATTTATTTATTTATATATATATCTTGTTCAAATTTTCAATCGTTAATAAAATACTTATTATTCATCCTATCAAGTTGAAATAAATTTTTTAAAACTTGTACTGGATGACAATTGATGCTAATACAGTTTTTTTTTCAAATATTAATTCATTAATTAAATTTTAATTAATTAATTTTAGTTTTACAGGGGAGACAAAATGGCGGCCATTGGTTATTGAAGCATTTAATGCATCTTCATATCTATAAGGGGGGTTACCATAGGGGGGATCCTGTTCTGTCGCCATATACCGCCAAGTTTGTCGCCAACTTGGCGATATATCGCCAAATTTGGCGTCCAAAATGAGTCGCCAAAAGTGAAGCCAACTTGGCGATATCTCTAATATTTCGCCAAATTCCCATAGAGTTCCATTGTAAACCTACTTGCTTATAGAAAATCAACAAATTGGGATATTTTAATGCAACAAAAACTAATATTAACTTAAGGGATTATATTAAATTTTTCGTTGATGACCTAAGTAGGAATTGACTTTAAAAACAAAATTTTTATATTTCTTGTTTATTTCTGTCTTTAAAAAATTCCCGTGACCTATAGAAGCTAATCCTGCAAACAGTTTTTCATTTCGGTTATTTTTTCGGTTTTTATGAATTTTTAAAGTTTATACGGACTTTTGCTCATCCGGTAAATGATCATATTAAAGAATTAAAATTTTATTAATTTAGGTGCAAATTATGATATACAGAGAAATCACTTTTTGATTTTTAATATTTTTTTATTATTAATTATTACTGCATGAAATCAACTGATTTTATAACCAGTGTTTTGTATAATGCAATATTTTTTATGTAAAAGCTTGGCACGTGATAGTGTTAATAGATTTTTTTTGTAGATTTTTGGCAAGCGCACGTAAAAAGGTTCACCGTGCCTGCTCTAGAGTAATAAACAATTGGATATAAAAACCCATTATTATCTGGTTGTTTAAGAACTGCACCTACTGCCACCTGTGAGGCATCAACAAATGTATGCAGGGATAATGTAGTGAATATTAATGATGTGAATTACCACAATGCTAACAAAGCGTAAACCAACTTAGTGAAAAACGTCCAAGCCGGGAATCGAACCCGGGTCCCTGGAATAGATCTCCAGTGCTCTACCACTAAACCACAAGGACGATGTCCAGCCTGGCATTTCTCACTTATATAAGTCGGTAAGGCTGCAACCGCAGCACGAGATGTAGAAGTCTTCATGAGCACACATTCCTAGCGGCGTAACATGAGACGCAAACAAACCCAGCATCTACATCTCGTGCTGCGGTTGCAGCCTTACCGACTTATATAAGTGAGAAATGCCAGGCTGGACATCGTCCTTGTGGTTTAGTGGTAGAGCACTGGAGATCTATTCCAGGGACCCGGGTTCGATTCCCGGCTTGGACGTTTTTCACTAAGTTGGTTTACGCTTTGTTAGCATTGTGTTAATTCACATCATTAATATTCATTAATTTCAAGCGTAATTTCACTGCTGAAATGTAGCTGAAAAATTAATTAAAATTGGGATAATGTAGGGTTATAAATTGTTAAGGCAGGTTTAACAATTAAGGCATCTTTTAATTTCTGAAATGAATATTAGCAATTTAAATTCTATTCCCACAAAGTTTTTTCCCCAGTACTCTATTGAGAGGCATCAATATCTTTTGTTCTTTTACATTAGAAGGAGGCTTTTAATTTTTGATTGCATCAATAATAGCATTAGCGCGAGTTAAAGTACCATTTTTGATTTCATATCCTAAGAAATTAATTTTATTTTGACCAAAATTGCATTTAGATAGTTTAAGTTTAATATTTTCAAGTCTACATAATTCAAATATTTTGTTTAGATGTTGCATGTGTTCTTCTAACAAAAAAGGAAAATAATGATATCATCAAAATAATAACAAGCAAAGTTAATTTTGTGTTTAGAGAGAATTCTTCTAAGTGATCTGTTGAAAACTGGTGGACACCGAATGGAAGAAGATTCCACTCAAAAGTCCAGAATTGGTAGCAAAAGCTAATTTTCAATATCTGAATACATAGGTCTGTGCCAGTAGCCAGAGGCTAAATCCACAGTAGAAAAAATACAGAGCACTGCTTAATTTATAAAGAATTCCATCTATACGTGGTAAAGGTTCAGCATCATTTTTCATTATTGCATTTAATTTACGATAATCTACGCACATTCTAGTTTTTTTATCCTCATCACGTTTCATAACTAAAGTAACAGCGCCAGAATAAGGACTATTACTTTCTTTAATTAAACCATTAGCTAATAAAGATTAAACTTGTTCTGAAATGTTTTTTCTTCTATTACAGAAGTGCGATAAGGCCTCATGGATATGGGTAGGTCTGGATTAAGGAAAATGTGCTGCGGCTCAATATTAATTTTTTAAACATCATATTTGGTTGTAGAAAAATGTCTATATAATCTCTTATACTATCACTTAAAGTTTCCTTTTTTGTAGTATTTACAAGTAATTTAGAATCATTAACATTATTTTGAACATAGAAATGAGGAGCATGTTGTACTCCCTGGTAATTATCATTGACATTAATATGAAGTAATCTTAAATTGTTACTGGATATCCTTTTAGACTGATTTAAAGCAAGCTTTCCTTATAATACTCCGCATTTAGCACAATCAATAATTAAGTTAAACTTAGAACTCTTGTAAGCCTAGTACGGCATAATTTAAATCAGTTTTACATAACAGAAATCTAATGCTTTTTTGCACATTACCTATTTTAAACAATAAATTACAAAAGTCCTTCCGGCCAGTGCCGGGAGGAAGAGGTAGCTTTCATATTCCTTATTTTAAAAAAGCCAACTTATATTATTCAAACACACGAAGCTCAATTAAGTGGAAACCGAATGTAGGAGATTCAATACTAATTTTCATCAATACTAAATCATTATGAATGAGAATTTCGGAAAATTAGTCAGCTTTATCCAAGCTGCTTTTATTTAAAATAACTTATATTTCGCTGCCAAATTCGGCGATTTCTTAAAGTGCCTGCCATTTTAAGACAACATGGTGGATGAGGCTAACCAGTGAATTTGGTCGAGACCTTAGTAAGTGCTGTGCACATGCTCACTCACATCGGAATCGGTTGATACATACGAGTGCTGTCGCAGGCAAAAAATCAGATTTTTCAAAATGTCACCCACGTTAGAAATTGAAACTGCTATATCTGAGCCATTTTTTAAGATAAAGACAAACAAAAAATGCTCCTGAATCCTTATATCAAGGTCAAATACTTAAGAAAGAAACCTTTTTCAATTTCTAATTTTTTTGCACCTCACTTTAAATATATATATTTTTAATTTAATGGCCGCCATTTTGAAACAAGATGGCTGATGAAGCTGGCCAGCGAACTTGGTCGAGATATTGATGTATACTATCCACATGCCTTCTTTCATCGAAATAGGCGAATACGTGTGGTATCACGAGACAAATACAAGATCGTTTCAAAGTGTTAGCCATGATAGAAATTCAAAGTGCTATAATTCAACCACTTTTTTAGATATAAGCAAAAGAACAAATTTTCAGAAACAAAAACTGCTCCAGAATCTTTGTATCAAGGCCAAACACATAAAAAAAATCTTTTTCATTTTCCAATTTTTTAATACCTCATTTTAAATTTTAAATTACATTTTTTTTTTTAAATGGCAACCCTTTTGAAACAAGATGGCGAATGAAGCTGGCCAACAAACTCGGTCGAAACATTGGTATGTACTATGTACAGACCAAGTTACATTCAAATCGGTTCATAAACACGCCTGTTATCGCGTGACAAAAATCAGGGCGTTTCAAAATGTCAGCCACGCTAGAAATTCAAAATGCTATAACTCAGCCATTTTTTAAGATATAGACGAAACAAAAACTGCTCCCGAATCTTTTTATCGAGGTCAAACACATAACAAAAAAATATTTTTTCAATTTTCAATTTTTTGGTACCACATTTCAAATTTAAATTTTTCTTAAAATTTTAAATGGCCGGCATTTTTAAACAAAATGGCGGATGAAGCTGGCCAACGAACTCGGTCGAGAGATTGGTCTTTACTATGTATAAACGAAGTTACATCCAAATCGGTTCATAAATACGCCTTTTATCGCGTGACAAAATTCAGGACGTTTCAAAATGTCAGCTTCGCTAGAAATTCAAAATGCTATAACTCAGCCATTTTTTAAGATATAGACGAAACAAAAACTGCTGCGGAGTCTTTGTATAAAGGTCAAATACATAAGAAAGAAATATTTTTCCATTTTCAATTTTTTGGTACCACATTTTAAATTTAAAATTTTTTTAAAATATTTAAATGGCCGCCATTTTGAAACAAAATGGCGGATGAAGCTGGCCAACGAACTCGGTCGAGACATTGGTATGTACTATGTACACACCGAATTACATCCAAATCGGTTCATAAATACGAGAGTTACAGTGTGACATAGGTCAGATATATATATATATATATATATATATATATATATATATATTGATATATATATATATATATATATATATCAATTTTGAACGGAGGGTGGTTTCGGGGTCTGGGGGTCATGATCGATGAAAATATACCAAAATTTTTTGAAATCGCTTTCCTCCGAACGGCTGCAATAGGTAGCTTTTTGTAAAGAAAGCTACCTAAAATTGAAAGAATATGTATATATTTATAAAAAATAAAAATAATTTAACTATAAATTATCCAAGTTTTTATATTTGTTTTTTATATTCCCCGTATATAGAAGTCAGAAATTTTCTCTCCCAATTATTACATATTGTTACATACAAAGTATATATTAAAACTAAAAATGCAGTGTTTAGAAACGCTAGAAGAAAATAGTTTAAACATGAATTTTAAATATGAGTTTATACTTATGTGACTCTTACGTGTTTATGTATAATCTTTTAATTGTTATCTTGAAATATCGTTAAAACGTCAATCACAAATACTTTATCGCCATATAAAAATAAACTCAAAGTATGGTTCTGTAACTGTGGTTTATCTATAAAGCCAAATGATGGTATATATTTTTCATGCGGTCACTTGTAAGTAAAAAGTGTTAATCAACCATTATTTAAAAATTTCGTCAAATGACCATACATACAGATTTAACAGTCGTACAGATAATACACGTAACATGTCGATAAGTAGTTGTTTTCGATAAATACGGTAAAATTGTTGAACAGTTTGCTGCCGTTAAAATGGTTCTTATGGTGAATTTTTTTACAGTGTATAAAACTTCTAGTGGAGGAAGATTTCACATTATTTTCCATTGAAAATGTGGATTTATTTTTAATCTAAATTATTTTTACTTTGGTTCATTATTGAAATTATATATTTTTTAACAACTGATTTTTTATTAATATTATATACATTTATCAAATATGGCGCTTGCCCCCACGAGCTACGCTCACCAACACTTGTTCAAACACTACACACTTTAAAACACGCTAATATGTTATCTTTTAAAAATATTTTCCAATTATGGAAGATTAATTGTTATTATCAGGAACAGTGACGAACTTTTCTAATCGGGTTCAATTCATATGACGCGGGAATTTTTCGGTTCCCAAGGTCGCAACCACCATTGTTAGGACAGCGATGACAATTTTTGGCTGTTTGTGTGAAAGTTTATGATAAGTATTTTCTTTTCAATGGTATAAGAAAGTCGCTTTAAAGATGGCATTTTAAATATATTGTTTTAAATATGACATAATTTTCATCATTAAATGTTTTGCGTATGTAATGTTTTAACCCTTAAATGCCTGATTTTTCAAAAATCATTGTAATGATGTTTTTCAGCTTTCATTTTTTAAATAAATCATGGGAAAAATACTTTAAAAAATCATATTTTGTTTTAAGTATGGTTTACGGCTAAAAAACAGTTTGTTACTAATCGGCAATTCTGGTTTTTAATTGAACAAATAATTTTCCTTGCTAAATTCTACAATATTAAACACACAAGAATTTTAGGAATTATAATAAGAAATAAATTTTATTTGCTCACTGCAGAACAAAATAGGGTATTTCGCAAGCTTCCAAACAAAACAAAAAGAACAAGTAGCAACAATTGAAAAAATAAATCTGTCTTTATACTTAAACAGCACAAGTGTTGCCATCTACATGAGGAAAATCGATTTAATAATATTTTCAGAATGTGTTTTATTGGCAACATTAGGCATTATAGCTTCAATATTATTCTAATGGTATTTTAGAGCCTAAATTGGGTATGTTGCCGAAAAGCAACACCAGGCATTTAAGGGTTAATCATTTAAAGCTTCTTTTTTTTTTTCAATTTTCATTTGTAAGTATGTATTTGAATTACAAATACAGTGTTTGGAAGCGCTATAAGAATGTGGTTTTAAACATGAATTTTTAATATATTTTTTAATATGATGATTTAAATATAGAAGTTTTAATTGTGACGTAATTGTCCATTTAAAGCTTTTCACAAGTAATAGCTTAATTATTTTAATGTTTTCAATTTTTTTTTAGAATTCATATGTATATATAATTTTCAATTTTAAACCACTTCTAAGTTTTATTATTTGGGGTTTATTTAATTTGGAAACAGGAGGCAAAAACAAGTTATTTTAAACAATGACTAAAATATCTATTCTGATACTGCAATTCTAAATAGAAATAGGTGATGAAAAATTAAACAAATTTAAAAAATGATCCTACACAGCACACGACAGTGTAATTAAGCATGTGCCTGTAAAAGATGGTTGAATTGCTGTGCATAATTTTTGATCTTCTAGCACCTTCTTAATTGAACTATATGGACAGCTATAAGAGCTATTTAACAATAAATAGCTCTTAAAAAAACTTTTGGAGCTGAAACTATCTGCTTCAGCTTGTTTATCGTACATTTTTTTCGATAATCCTACTAGTTTCGGTGTTCTCATATTGTATTTTCTTTTTTATGAGCGGAAAAATTCAAAAAGTCCAAATAAATATAAATACATCAGCGACGGGGGTGGTAGTGGTGGCAGAATGAGTTACTTTGTTTAGGATAGAGAGAAAATACGGTTATCAATTTCTTTGTCACTTTGTTGCAAATTGTTTTATATGTAGTACAGTCGTGGGAAAAAAGGTAAACACCCTTTGCTAACTCTCCAACTAATTATAATAGAAAAAATTTACAGGTACCAAATAAAGTCTACTTTTAAATGATGTGTATAAAATTTGCTTAGGGGAACATCTACAAATCAAAACCAGACCAAACTTTGATTTTTTCTATTTGAACACCAAATTTTGACAATAAATTTTAAATATTCGGTTCAAATTATGCCTAGAAATGAAATTTCAAGTTATTTGGATAGTAAATTTTTGAATTATAAACATTCAAAATTTAGAGCTTCTAATGTTAAATTACATTTTCATATTTTTATTAATATCTCCTGAAATTTTTAACCTAACATGATAATTTTTGTGTTTAATTATATTACTTAAAAAAAAAAAAAAAAAAAAAAAAAAAAACATAAATATGTTCAATTTGTAATTTAAAAAAAATTACAGTATCAATTATGAATTATGAAACTAACATTCGAAAAAAATATGAATTGCATCCTACAACTTTTTGATAGATTTATATTTATTATGTCCTGCTTTAAGCAAATTCTCCATTTCAAATTTTTCTTCAAGGTAGTTTTCGAATTATGAGTAAGAAACGTAAAAATCATGGCTTAAGGGGACGTCTATGATGTCCAGAAAAGCATAATTTGAAAGAAAATATATTTTACTCATTTTAATGAAGCATTTGAACTGGCAATTATCAAAACATATTAAGCGAGTGAGACGTTCATATTCGCAAGAAATAATACATTAATAGAAGTGACATAGTCATTCTGTAGAACTTCAACAATCGAGTACCGAATTCAATTTGGATACAACCCCTAAAATAGGATCATTTTAAAATAACAAATTTCCCGGAAACTAATTATACGAATTTTATGAAAATTTGGATTTAGGCTAATTGAAGGGGTGTAGAATCTATTTATGTAGAATTATATTACTTGGGCATTACTATTGCAAAAAACAAAATTTGGGCTCGCTTTTACATGTAGATGGCCCCCTAAGAAAATTTCATATACATCAATTAAAAATAGACTTTATTTTCAATCGTTTGGTACCAGTAATTGTTCTTCTACAATAATTTGTTGCAGAGTTAGTAGGGGGTGATTACATTCCTCCCCCCAACTTTACATAATAATTCATATTAATTAAAGAGAATGATGTGTTATTGTTTAAATCATAGGAAGAAGAGATATTACTGAAAGCACCTTTTGAATCTAACTGCACAGATTACGATGAACTTTGGGAAAAAAATAACCGTACTGGACGCAGAACTAAAAAGGTAATTTTATATTAAATTTTGACTTTTCAAAGTTGAAACAAAAGTCTTTGAACGTATTTTACCCCCCCCCCCCGCCCTCTCCCTCTTTTTCTTAATTCTATATCTGGTAGCATGATGGTACATATTTTAAAAAAAGTGATGAAACTAAATGTTTGTATTTAAACAAACAACTATTGACTTTCAGAATTTGACGGAGACATCATTATCTAAATTCATCTATAGTTCAGTAATACTTTAAAGACACGTCAGTTAAAGCTGTGTTTAAAAAATAGTTGATAAAATTTTGTCTTAAAAATTTTTTAGTCTTTATTCATAACGTAATTGGGAAATACACATAGTTTAAATTATAAAATACTTGTATTAAAATTAATACAAAATAATTCTCTGATACCACTCTTCGACATTTGAAATGTATTCCAAATGCATTTGGAAAATAAGTTTTAATGCAATTTAATGCATTCAGAAATTTATCGGAACGGTATTTCATCCTACAGTTTCATTTAATTTGTTTAAAAAAGCAGTTTGTTGGTTTTCTAGTATCATTTCTATTTACATACAAATTATTTTTCCTTCGATTTTAAGAACAGCTTTTTAAGAAAATATATACGTAGAATGTATTTTGAATAAGGCCAAGACAAAAGCCAATCATGTATTTTCAAAAATATGCATTTTTTGAACCATTTTCCAAGACAATTATCGTTTAAGAAATATCAATGCAGCAGTTCTTGGCAATATTTAACACATTATAAAAAGTAAAAACAAAAACGCACTCTAAAATAAAAGTTAAAATTCCGAATATCTATATTATAAAGGACAATCGTGTTTTTGCATAAAGCTGATGTCATTTTGCGAATAGTAATATCTGACGATAAAATTTCGGTTTTGCAATTTATTTAAACTTATAAACATCGCACACTTTCAATTTTTACACCGTCGTACAGGGGGAAAATGTACTTTCAAATGCAGCTTGTTTAAAACCTGTATTTTAATTGACTGATTCATTATGGTTTTTAAATAATTTTCAACATGATATTTAAAAAAATTTTCCATCGTGTCAGGCCTCATTACGAAAGAATAATAAACAACTTACATTTAATAGTTTAGCATTTGTCTTCGGTTAAATTTCGATGACAAATTGAAAAGTCCACAAATAAGCAATTGAAAGAATAACCTTGTAATTAAAAACACAAATTCAACATATATGTAATCGAACAATTTCTATTTTTACTCCGACGAATTGGGGAAAATATGTATTTTTAACCCTCCGTCTACCAGACGGGTCCATTGGACCCGACAGGTACATACAAAATATTCATTCAAACCAGAAATTTCTTTAAAATAAACTAAGTATATAAACCAGACAAAAATAAGGTAAATAAATAAGTTAAATAGTTTTAAATAAAAATTCTGGTGTAGAACTTTTTATTAAAACTTGAATAAAATTCCCGGTAGATCTAGGGTTAAATATATTTTGTTTGAAAACAATATCTCATTTCACATATTACAGTCCTCAGCAAAAGTTTAGACACTGGTGATTTTTAATCTTTAAATAAAAAATACTAACACTTGGGTTATACAAATGACTGTACTGATTTTCAAATATATTTTAAACGTTTTAGGACAGAAATAACGGTTTTAATGTAAGATATTATTTAATATAACTGAAAAAAGTGAAATTTCCATATTGCAAAAGTTTAGACACTTTTGTGATTTTTTGGCAAATGTTCACGGAAAAACGCAAATTTCAAACTTATGACTTATGCATGAAATATTTAAGTGCATTTCGCGATAGTATCGGTTAGTGAAGATGCAGCGAGCTAGAAATTTTCAGTCAGATGAAGTAACTAAAGCATGTAAGCTGGAATCGAAAGGGAAGATTGTTGCAGATATTTTAGCTATTTTGAATCCTCCACAGAAGTCTGTCTATTAAGTACTGTCTAAGGGTAGCTCTTTCAAAGCAAAACATAAATCTGGAAGGCCTCGTGTGGCCAGAAAACGTGATTATGTAAGGATCCATAAACTGGTATCTAGGCAAATGATGATTGCTAATCGCACTAAAAGTCAGTTAGAGATTTCTGTGTCAACGGATACTTTCGTAAATGAATTAAAGAAATTTCCGTCGCGGAGTAATTCTGTCTATAAAACTGATGAAGTAATAGACTGAAACCAGAATTTATAAACGAATTTATTAGAAAATATGAAATTGCTTAATTTCACGTACATTATAAAAGGAAAATTTTAATTAAATATTCTTGGTGCCGTTTGTCACGTTTGGAATTAAAATTAGGTGTCCTTTGCCCTCGAAAGAGTTAATGATTTGGGCCTCACTTTGTTTTAATTCTCAAGTATTTCTGGAGTTTCTCAATGGTCACCAAGCAACGTAAGACTCCATACATATATTGGAAAACAATTTACAGCCATTTGGTGAACTTTTAGCTCTTCCAAAGTATGTATTTGAGCAAGATAACGCGTCTATTAATTTTGCATACAAATCAAAATATTTGTTTAACTCTCAAAATATTACTATTCTCGACTGACCCGCGTGTAGCCCTGATCTGAACCCAATCGAAAACTTTTGTGGCATCATGTCCCATGCAGTTTATGCAATTTTTTGACAATACTCCTCTGTAAATGAACTTCGATCTTCTGTTGTACGTGTTTGGTACGAAATAGACCCCCAAGTGATGCGGTATTTAGTTTCTTCGTTGAAAGGCTCATTTTTGCATTAATAGCAGACAATGTAGGTGCAGTTCGATTTTAATTTATGGATATTTTTTTGTTAACAGAGAGATTGTCTATACTTTTTCCACAATGTTAAATTTGTTTTTTTGTCATTATATATTATGTAAAGTGTATAAATTAAAATTTATTGTTTGTGTATGAAAGATAAGCTCCCAGAAATATATGACAGTTGAGTTACAACAATTCGTTACATATTTCTCAGTACAGAAGCATAATCGATCATTGTCTAAACTTTTGCTGAGCACTGTAGAAAACTTAACGTTTTTTAAATGAAAGAAAAAGCGTTAAAAAGCTATAATCCAAATCGAAATTTAAAAAAAAGTGAGGAAATTTACCTTTTTTCTTGAAATTAATGAAGAAATAAATAAAAATAAGGATAATGTCATCATCAAATTTTCTGCCTTACTTTTGTCCCTTTGAATTTCCTAAAAGCCCGCATAACGAATCGCCCATAATACATATAATCATTTTGGAACAAGACTCTTTCTTAATTTATTTTTATTGCCTGTCAACTTGACATCAGAAAAATGCAAAATAAAAACCTTCAATAACTCTTTCTCTTTTTAGTTAAGATCGTATTTATTTATGCAATTTTTGGTACCTTATTTTTAACAACATTTCTAGTTGGGAAGTGTATTTTGCCAAAATAAAAAAGCAATGAAAGTAAAAGTAATTTATTAAAAAACGCTCTTTTATAAGACATAAGGCTAATTGCAGACGAACGTCTTTTTGCACACTTTTTTCCTTACGTATTATCCCTACACAATGCTAGCAGCATTGTGTAGGGATAATACGTAAGGAAAAAAGCGGGCAAAAAGACGTCCGTCTGACATTAGCCTAAAACTCAGAATGTGCGTGTAGGGAAATACGCTATCTTCTTTATACATTAAAGTGGCGTCATATAAAGTACGTGCATTTTACTTTATAAAACTTTAATTTTAAATCTGTCATGCAGTTAACTTTGACACAAACTTTCTTTGAAAGCATGACCGTGTTATCATTATTTACATATCCATTTTATTGTGCGCTTTTAGGCTAATGTCAGGCTAGTGGCATTGTGTAGGGATAATACGTAAGTAAAAAAGCGTGCAAAAAGACGTCCGTCTGACATTAGCCTTAGTTTAATGTTATTTCTTGAGTTTTTTTTTTAAGTAAGTTGTGTGTTTCTTAAATACAGAGACATTTTAAGCACAATAATCGGGTGTTAATTAACTATTTAGATCATCTTCTGAACGTAAATTAGTATGATTGCTGCTTTTATGGACAGTAATATGCAGCGCCATTCGTGGTTATGCCACTACCCCGCCTAGTTTAAAAACTAACGACAGTTTGAGATAGTGAATGCGTCTACACTATAGCGGCCAATAATAGAAACAGTGCCAAGAGTGAGAATGATTTCGTTGTACGCCGTTCGCTTGTTCTAGTGAAAAATTCAGTTTTCATCTAGTTGCTTCTTATTTTGGAGCTTCAAATGAGTAGAGGAAAACACCTTTGATTGTAACAGTAGGTACGTAAGATAATATTACCCGTAATCTAGATGCATTCGCCGACATTTTGATGCAATTTTTTGAACAAGTTCGGTTCTTCTCTCGGCTTTGCTGGGCTTTTTCTGCTATATTGTCCTCTCGGGGTAATGCCGCCACCATGGCAAAGGGTGACTTTTCCAATTTGAGTTAAATTGTAAGCTTAGCACATTAATAAATCTAGCTTAAGGAACATTGTAATTATTCATTATTTTGATAATTTATTGCTTTCTAAATACTTTCAGTAGGTTATGTGTTTCCTAGTATCCATTTTATGTATTTACTAGGTCATTAAAGAGTGGCGCCATTAACCCAGTATCCTGGGTAATCCCACCACTGTACAGAGGTTGAAAATTTTTTTTATGCGTGCTTACTTTACAGTTATGATTACGGTTAAATTTATACAGATACAAAAGATCATGATTCAGCTTTAGAATTTTTACTGTAAAAAAAAAAAAAATCTTTTGAGGTGAAAAAAATTTTAAATTCCCTTAAGGTGTCGCCATTCCCCCCTGTCTCCCCTATTTTGATTTATCTGAATAACTGTATTAAAGATGAATAACTTAAACTCAAAATGGAACTGAACATCAGCGTGCCAGGAATAAAACATTTTTACTTAAGGGCGGTTGGAAGTAAAAATTTTGAAAAAAGTCTTTTTTTATTCTTTTAATATTTTGAGTCCTTTATTTTCTCTAATTTTAATGGTATATTAATTTTGTTTGTATGACAACAAGAAGTTAATGAAATTTAAGTAATTCAGTTTGTTAACATCATACATAAACATTACATGCGTAAACTTTAAACTGAATTTTCTCAAAATGTTGCTTTTTGAATTTCGATGTACGTTTTTATAGAAACTATTACACATTATTATTGGCAATCTTGAAAGAATATTTCTCACATATCCCTGATCAATCTGAAGTGAACTTTTGTTACTAACATTTGTACAAAATTTTTATAAAAAAGATTTTCTTTAGAAAAATGCAAGTTTTTTGTTGTTTAACCCTCCGACTGTCTTGAAAAAGGGCAAAATTGTAATGTTGTTTTCTCTGCATTTTGTTTTAAATGCTAAAAAAAATTATTCTTTGGACATTTTATGAAAAAACTTAATAACGAATATGAATGCAATCTTTGGAAGTATTAATAATTGTTCAATGTATTTAAAATACATTAAATCAATTATATTATATCACTTTAAATATTGCTTGTATTACAGTGAAACCTGGAGCTTAGTGAACGTATTAACACGGGCTTGTCAGTGAGGGGGTTTTAAAAGTGGTTTTTATTACACATTTTTTAAAAAAATAACTAAATCATATCTGTTTATAAATTTGACTTCTTGTTATTAGGAATTATTCATAATATGTATATAAAAAATTTCAAGTGAATATCTTTGTTAGTTTCTGCGAAAAGGTACATTAATTTAACATGGTAGGTATACGGACTTCCAACTGGCCTTAATGCATTTATGAAAAAGATGAGATAAAATAACATTATTGCATTACCTATTAAGATCTGTAGGATCGCAGCCTTGTTATTAAATCAAGGTAGGACAGCGCGTTCATAATTCAAAATACCGCTGAATTTGAAAAAACATCTACGTGTGTCATTAGTAAGCATGGCACACGTAATATTAGTAAGCATGTTACATTAGTACCATTAGTATGCAATATTAGTACCATTAGTATGCATTAGTAAGCATTAATGTCATTCAGGCCTTGCCTGATTTAATAAGAGAAACGAAGTTAAGCGTATGGGATGGAGCACCCATGATGACAAAATTAGCATTTGAATGTGTAGACCGCGCGCTTAAAAATATACAAAACAATGATTCCCCATTTAGTAAAATAGTAGGGGAGACCGGGGGAATGGCGACACCTTAAGGGAATTTAAATTTTTTCACCTCGAAAAAATGTTTATTTTTTAATAGTAAAAATTCTAAAGCTGAATCATGATCTTTAGTATCTGTATAAATTTAACCGTAATCATAACTGTAAAGTAAGTGGATAGAATATTTAAGGATTAATTTTGAATAACCCGAATTTAAATTAGGGAAAAGAAATATGAATAATCTGACAAAAGAATATGACTTATCAGAATTCAATTCACGATTCGATTTTAAAACAAAAACTGCGAATTGTCATTATTAGAATTTAGAATTAAGTTTAATTTTGCGTTACTTACCCCATTTTTTCAGAAACTCAGGCAGACACTGGAAAAAAGAGCAGCAGTATAACGGCACAATTTTATTCTCATTACATAGCACACATATGGATGAAATAATATTGTAGACTCAAGTTGAATGCACTTATAAATGTTCGAAATCCATTGAGCTGGTCAAATTAGGAACATCCTCGATTGAATTTTCTCAGGTCATATAAAAAACGACGAATTATACATAGTCAACGAATACAGATGAATAACTTTCTTACTCCACCTCGAATAATAAATATTAGACTCAAAGAATACAAGAATTAGCGTACTTTCATTTTCCGCGTTCGAATTCCGAATGTTTTGTTTTAAAGATTGTACCTGTAGAGGCTGACGTCACGCTCTTACGTCAGTTGCTCAGTTGCCAAGGTAACGAGTTTTTTCACTCGACAATCGTACTGATCGTCCAGTAAGCATACATAAAAAAAAATATTTTCTAAACCTCTGCACAGTGGCGGGATTACCCAGGATACTGGGATAATTCCGCCACTGCACCGGTGTAATGCCGCCACTCTTTAATACTAGAACGCCCGCTACCATTTTCCCCCTAGAACGCCCGTGGGAGCCGCTTTGACTCCTGTCTGTTTCAAAAGAGAAAAAATAAACGAAACGCATAGAAATGAATAAAAGAGTGTAAATATAATATTTATATTTGAATTTAAGATTCATATATATATTTTACAATTGAAAGAGCAATATTTATATACGCATTTTTAAGAAATTGGAAAATATTTTCACAGGAAATACTCACAGAATCGTTTCGAATTTTCAATCTGAAATACAGTTTTTGCAAGTGTAGTCAGTTTTGGCCAAGCATTTTCCACAAATCATTTTCTTGCATGTTATGCAATCATTGAAAGTCATGTTGCCTTTACATAGTTTTACTTCGCATTTTCTTCTCTTTAGGGATTTTGTTTCAGATGATGCATCAGCGAGTCTTTTTCTTGTTGGTTTATTTTTAGCAGATGTATAATTTTGACGCAATTCATCTGCTAATAACTGAATAAATGCTTGTCTGCTTATTTTTGTTTTTCCGGTAACCTCTTTATAAATGATCCAGGCATTTATTGCGGCTAAATCTAAGAGATTGTAAAAAGTATGCACAGGCCATCTTCTCGAGGGCGCCTTCACTGAATATTTCCTAGCCATTTGATCAATAACGTCAACACCACACTTAGTTTCATTATTAAATCTAAGTTCTAGTTTCATTATAAATGCAAATAATAATACAATATACATAAAATGCAAAATTAACAGACATGTTCTCGAATTAAGCGCTCAAGCGGTTGAAATTATCAGAATAAAAAAAACTTGCAGTAAGTAGCAAAATCTTTGGCTATTAACTCCTGGCATACGGTAAATACAAAAGTGTAGCTTTATTAAATTTCAAAATGCTTTTGAATATATCTTTGATATATTTTTGATAAAAGTTTTTTTTTTGCGTTGTTAATGGATTAGTCTAAAAAAATATATAAAAAACCTATTATAATTTAAAAAAAAGGATTTTCAGCAATGTTCTGTAACACGGGGAGACCGCGTTTGTTTTCCTAGCATATTTAAAATCACAAAGTAGCTTGAGTCTAAATATGTATAACTCCAAAATAGTCTTCACCAATCTCATCTGGACTGAATTCAAACCCTAGTAATTTTGCAATAAAATCATTTTAGCGTTATTAATTTGACTGGCTTTAAATTAAATATAATTCATATCTCCCTGTAAAACAAATTATGGAAAAACGTATTTATAATAATATATTTCAATTTATAGATTTTTAATGAGTTTATTTTTATTCAGGTATATTTTCTTTTTTTTTTTTTTTTACAGATGTGTCAGGATAAATGTTACTTGGATTTCAATATGTTTTATTACGAGTGTGCAGATGACTACACTCTCTACACCCAAGAGAAGTTATGTGGGCACGGTAAGAAATGCATTCTCATTTACTTAAAAAGTGAAATGTAGTAAGGAATATAAAATTTGAAAGTTTGGATTCCTAATACGTTTTTCAAAATTTATTTATCAAAAGACAGTCATATGCCATTATCTACATTATTAAAAGTTGTCAAACGTATGTAACTATGTATGCCAAGGGCAATGATCACAAACCCCTGCGAGATGTCACATATCTCAAATCTTGATTATTGTTCAGGGAAGTAATTTTGACCAACCTTTTGTTTTAAATTCAAAATATTTATTTATTTTATGTTTCGTGAAAAAATCCTGCTAAATATCGTCCAAAACGAATTTCCATCGACAATTAATATTTTTTGGTTCCCTTTTGCCATATTACAAAAAAAAAACAAAAACAACAACAACAACAACAAGAATTTAGAAATAAAAGATAATGTACGGGTAATATCCAATCACTTTTAGGTTTGGGGGCTTTTTTGGATTCATTTATTTAATTCATATGTTAAACTAAGGTAAATATAGCTAAACGCGTAAAAGTTGTCCTTAAAAGTGAATAAAAAATACTATTTTTATTTGTTGTGATGTCAAGAGATGTTTTTAAAAAATTGAGCATTTAATTTTTTTCAGAAATTATTTGCTTTTTTTTTTTTTTTTTTTTTTTTTTTTTTTTTTTTTTTTTTTTTACTTATTTTATATTTTTGAAAATACGACCTTTTTGGGGATTTTGTATTAATTCCTGTATTAGTGTAAACGTAAATATAAGAACTTTGTGAGAAAAAAAAATACAAAAAGGAAATGAAAAATGTACATCCCTATATAGGAACTGTTTAATATTTTATTAACTCAACTAGTTATAGGAAAGTATTTTCCATTTTTCTATGAATGAAAAATAGTATTGCGATGTATCTATAAAATGTTTTGTAACAGTAAAATAAATGGCCAGAAGAGGGCGAATTATTGATTATTTTTAATAATTTAGCAGCATATAAATTCATACGTTCTAGAATTGGCTTGTCAAGACAAATACTGCTCAATGTGTTGACCATTAGTGAACAATATTGTTTAAAGTCGCAAAATAGCGTGTTCAAGAGTTACACGAAGCAAATTCTTGGAAATGTTGAGGCGTGATGAAATATCATATGGGGCATTCTCACAATCTTTTGACTTTCGGTAATAAAAATCTGGTGAAATTAAACTTGCTAAAATAGCATTTTAATCTGATAGACGGATGCCTTAATGATCGAAGTAAAGAAAAAATGGTCAGCAGCGAAAATTTTTTTATTTAACTGAGGTTTAAGCTAAACTTTCGAGTTTAATTTTCCTTATCATTTTACCACTATAACTTTCTATTTTCTTCTAAATTTTTTACTTATAATGAATTTGCGTAGTGCCCACATTACATCCAAATAAGAAATAATAACAATGTAGTATTTTTAGTACAAAACTTTGGTATAACATTGTCTAAAGGGTTGTTAAAGAAGGGACGAAAGGAAAAAAAAGTGGATGGTATAGGAAAAAAGGCACGTAATGGGAAAAAAAAAAAGAGATGATTAGGATGGGACAGTAAGGAAAATTACCACTATTTTTAGGCAAATCATATTAAGACAAAGTGATAGCCACAATGTTCATTGATTTTTAGAAGCAGTTATTTACATTAGTTTAAACTTTAAAAAAATCTAAAGAAATCAGCTTTTTCCCTTAAAAATTGATATTTTCCTCTAGTCAAATCTTTAATTTTTAAGAATGAAAATAATTATTTCCCGATATAATGAAGTAATTTTCGACATTGATAATTTTTTGGCTTATATTATTGATATTTATTATCAAATTGCTTTTCAAAGGGTTTTTTTAAAAATAAACTAAAGGGCTCTGCCCCCTACGAGCTACGCTCGTCAACCCCCGTTCAGGCACCGCAGATTCTAAAAGCAAGCTAATTTGATTGGCTTTAAAAAGATTTCGGAAGATTGAATTATAATTTGAATCTGACAATTATAATCTGACGTAATTTTCACCAAACTTTTCTTTCTCTTTTTAATATTCATGTAAAAATACTTTTGTTAGAAATGAAATATTATGATCATCTTAAAATATCAAATAAATGTCTCGCGCAATTTTTAAATTTAAACTGTTTTGCAATATTATTTTTTGTTTATTTTACGTAATAAGTGTAATGTGACGTAAATTCTCCTATTTAAGACTTCTAACGCATGTTAATGAATTTATTATTTTACAATATTCTTTCTCTTTTAAAATTCACGTGTAAATATAGTTTTTATGACGTAATTTTCAATGAGTTCCTGCTTTTTATGTTTTCTGTTTATAATAGTCACGTGTAAAATAAATTTTTAATTTGAAGTAAACATTACTGTTTGCGCTGTTTATACAGTTGGCAACAGTTTAAATTAATACAATTTTCTAAAATATGTAAAAAATATCTCTCGAAATGCTGAAAATTTGAATTTAAAATAGAAATAAAACCTCAAAAAATGATTCAAATTAAAAAAAACTAAATGTAGTCTGCACACCCGGAAGTTCTGACGCATAAAATGATCTAAAAATGATTAAATTCCTATGTACAGTTTTTGCTCCTATAAAACTTTTTTAATGGAACGATTTTGTCCAACTTTGGCATTAAATATCTCTTAAAATAATTCTTCGATTTGAAAACTGTCTGCATCAGCTGTTTATCAAACATTTCTCTATAATACTGCCGATTTTCATATTTTTGTATGCGACAGTTTTTTTAATATTAACGAAGAAAGGCCATGCTTAAGCATTCAAATTGGATGCCGATCTGTCGGGAATATCTACACAGATTTTCATTGGTCCATTTCCAAATCAACTTTTTTTATATATATAGAAAGAAATCATATTTTAAATTAAAAATAAATCTTTATGTTAACTATGCGCAAACGATAAACCGTAAAGAATTGATATTAATTGTTTTTAAATATTAAGTATCAATATCAAACTGAAGACCATTTTATTTCAACATCACTGCGTACCCATCTTATTCTGGATATATGACGTAATATTCACCTGCTTACCGCACTTACTTGAATTCATCCACCTTGTATTATTGAGAAATACTTGAGAACTTCCGTTTTATTTACAATATGACGTCATATATATATATTAATTCTTACCTTTTTTTTTCAATTTCATTTGCCTTTTTTACGTGAAAATCATATAATTGAAAATTAATTGCTTAGGAGAAAGTATTATTGCGGGTTTTGATTTTCTTGGAAACGATAGAGAAAGATTGTTAAATTATATGGAAAAATGTGAATTGATTGTCTATGAAAATAATGAACTTTTCAATTATTAAGTAAAAATTTTTGAATAAAATAAATAAATAATAGTCTATGTTTATTTCTGTGTTAAAATCCCTCTATATGAGTCGCCCACATGAAAGTGGCATTGCTGAAATACCTCCGCCATTTGAAGAGAAAGACGACTGCGCATGTTTCTAAGGAGGGCACATAGTGCTGGGAATGCATGCGATATCGTCAGATCCAGACAGATGCGTGTGTGATAGCGTGGAGCACGTTAAAAGGCATCGTTCGCATCACGGATGCCTCAAAATGGTGTCAAAGCGCGGTCGTGCAATTTTTAACAGCGAAAAATATGAGTGCTAGTGAAATCTGTCGTCGAATTCAAACTGTGCATGATGCGAACGATTCCTTTTAACGTGCTCTCACGCTTTCACACACGCACCTGGTGGGATATGCCGATATCGCATGCATTCCCAACACTTTGACCCCTCTAATGGAGCACGCTCTATCATCTTTATCTTCAAATGGCGGAGTCATTACAGCAATGCCGCTTTCATTCGGGCGACCCCGACCCTTATAATATGCAGAGATACAAAGACATTGATTCATCCGCCTTGACGTTGATTTGCCTTCGAACAACCACATACACTTTCCCATTTTCGATAATATTAGGTGAAATACAGTTGCTAGGCAATTAATAAAAAAATTAAAAAATGAAAGATGTGCATTTAAAATAAGTAAATTTATAAAAGAAGATGTTTTATATTATTGGAACACACGAATAAAAATTCCATCAAAGGTTACACATCTAATTAAAAAAATCTAACAAATGTATTGGCAAAATTTCAAATTCATAGAGATAATTTAAGACCCTTTATTGGGATATTTCAGCGCCCATAATTTAACATTTAAATCCAATAGTGAAATGAGCCATTTTTCTCAACAAAGAAAAATTTGAAAATCTCATTTGAATTGACATAGAGGCTGTTTCCATGAGTACTTGTAGTGTAAGTCACGTGCTACGATTTTTAGCTACCAGTATATTAGAACGGGGAAAATGGGACTTATTTTATGGAAGATATCACATTAATTGTATAAGGCCAAGCAAACTTTTCGAAAATAACGGTGGCCAATAAGCATATCAGTTATCAGGAATGTGACTTACACTACACAAACCCATGGAACTAGCCATACAAAAGCTTTATGGCACAAAATATAATCTTCTATATATTCCGAAAGAATGAATTAAATTTAAGAAAAACTACACAGCTAAATCCGGGGACTTCACCATCATGCCTACTTAATTTCAAGATAACCGGATGCTTTTTGTGGCAGTTATCGCTGGACAGACAAATAGACTAGCAGACTAGCAGACGGAAACCAAAAAATGTCCGTCTCCACAGTACGCCTTCATTGACTTTTCGGAATAGCATAATGACACTAAAATGTATTTTTAGAAATTATTGTCTATGGTCGGTAGTGTAATGTAATTCTTTTCTGCTTCCCTGTACAACAACAATAAAAACTTTGTGCAACATCTTCAAGAAGAAACATGCTGAAGAAGACAATAACAACCTACTAAAATTACCAGCGCCAGTATTATACAAACCCGTATTTAACATATATTAATTTGCATATTTGTGTTTTTTATTCGTACCTGTAAAATAACTGTAAGTACCCCATGTATTTTCTTCAAGAAAAAGCCTGCATGGAGTGACAGTCTGAAAATAATGAGAATTGCATTACGCAAATTATTATATTTTGATTAAATTGTACTATAGTGTCTTTATAACAGAATATCGACATATAGGCAAAAAAAAAAAATCCTTGGTACACTGTTAGAAATATTGTGAAAAATTACCTCTGTTTTTAAAGGTCTATCTATTTTCTAATTTGTCAGAAAATACACAGTCTTAGGTAAGTCAGGTAATTTTTCCCGATATTTTTAACTGTATAGACAGAATTCGGACAAAAATTTTGAAGACTTGACATTATCACGAATTTATCCATGTGATAATCACAAACGTGGATTAAGGAAACTAGATATAAGAAAGGCGACATACTGGTATAACAATTGATTCATTGAGGCGATTATGGACAAAAGCGAATCGCCAAGTATCGCGGCAAGTCTCTAATTATCGCCAAGGTGATGCTTGCTAACTGGTCTGAGTCTTATTTTCGATCTCTTCTAGGCGAATATTGCCACGTTCTTAAATCGAAAATGCCTAACTTTACCACAGTTTGGACAAACGCGTCTGTCTAAGCACAAGCTCAACATCGTATACCGCCACTCTCTCATAGAGGAACGCTAATATGGATTGCTACGTTTTGGACAAAGACTTCCGATCTCAGCATGCACGCTGAGAATATGCCACCGTTCTTCTAAAATGAAACTCTAAATTTTTGTAAAAAGTTGCATATTATCAGTGTGAGATTCCAATTATTTTATTTTCGAAAGTAATGTCATTTGTTAGTAGCATTTCTCCTTTAAAGAATTTCAAAGCTACTGCAGTTGAAATGACATACTTCTAGAGAAATATATTTCAGTTTCAAGAATTAAAGTATGATGTATCTTTTCGCGCACAATAAAAATGTAAAATAATATGACGCAAGCAATCTCTTATCAGTGCTATGCTTTTTACACACAAAATGCAGCTTAAAAGATTGTGATTTACTGATGAACCTTTTTTAATAATCAAATTCAATACTTTCTGATTCAACGAAATTCCGTGATTTTTCAGTTTTTAAACCAAATTTTTACATTTTTTATTATCATTTAATGGCTCTAACCCTATTACAAAGCGTTAAAGCATTCTGTTTGATGAAGAACTTTCCTCTTATTTTAACATTTCGAAAAATGACCCCTTCGCAACCGTCTCACCAGCCTTTATGGTCGGTTGGGAACGAACAAAGCAGCATTCTAGCAGATTTACCAAAAGTCTTTTCATCTACTTAAGATTTTTTCAACTATAACTCGACTATATCAAGCCAATATAAGAGAATTAAACTTACATTTTACTTTTTAACAATAAAACCTTAATGGGTATCATTAATTAAACAAAAGAAAGAACAATTTTCAAGCAAAAGATTAATTTTACACAGATTTTCAAATATGAAATACATTTGTTTATATATTGTTACAAGATATCATACAGCACGATCGTGCTGTATAGTAGAGCTCAGCTGCATCTTTTACGTTTTGAAACATGATGAAAAGACAACAACTCAATTACAATCCAAACCAGAAAACATTCAGTGATGAATAATGGCTTGTTGGAAAGCTCTTAATTTAGCGATGTGCCTTTCGAAGGTCGGGTAAAAAAATATTCAATATTAAGGGAATGGCACCCATTTAAACTTTACATAGCGTTCCATAATTTTATAATATAGAAATATCTCCTTCAATCTTTCTTTCATGTTGCCACATCCTAAAAAGCGGCACAATAATTTTAAATAAGTGATAACACGCGTATTTTGTTTTAAATAAAAATCAGATTTTCTCGCTATATTTTTGCATTTTTCAAATCGACGTCATTCTAATCAGAAAATGATAAATTTTCCTATATGTATGTAAAAATTTTAACTAAACACGTGTTAAAATGACGTAGCATCTGTATTCGAATGTTTTTAATGTTTAAAAATCTATTTTAATACAGGAGTTTCAATTTCAAGACAACAATTTAGGAAAAGATAATAATTAAAAAATCGTTTGCTAGGTATGACGTCAATTTCTGTTTAACTGACATAACTTTGTAATGATGTTTTATTCTGAAAAGAGACGCCTGATATTCTGTGAAAGATTTATTTTTAAGTCATACGAAAGAAATTTTCGGTAAATGCTAGTTCATATGGTTGTATTTATTGCATTTTCCTGCGTATTGCCAAGGAAATCATGTACTCCTATTGCACGCGCCAAAGAAAACATGCATTTTAATGTCAAAAGCTGAAACACTTTACTATAATTACGTCATTATAACGCCAAATGAAATTCAATTTTGCGAGTTAAAAAAAAAATAATATTGTTGGAACGAAAGTAATAGCCTAAGACAGGGACGACGTACCTATGACACGCGTGCCATAAGCAGCAGATTATTTTCGATTATTAATCGTGCAGATTATTTTTGGCACGTCATAGATTTAAGTTTTAGATAAAAATATAGTAGAATTTCATAAAATGCATTTATTAATATAGATGTTGTCTGTATTACTTGAATCCCATTAGTTCGGTTGGTTGTGATTGTCACACAGATTGAAGAAATTGAAATATAACTTAATTTATCCGAATCTAGCTCAATACTGGCTCAGGAAATTTTGAGAATTAGAAGATTATCGCTAAACAAAAATTAAAAGTGTAATAAGCAAAAATGCTGATTATAAAATTATAACAACGTGGAATTAAATTCCAGATACTAAAAGCTGTAGTTTCTGGCGCTTAGTATTTTGACATTTTTTTCTGTAATACATTCTTTTCAAAAATAACTAGAAACTAGCATTCTATCGAAAATAACTAGGTATGAAGCGGATATAAATTATTTGGCATTTAAGATGAGACAACAGAAATAATATTTTTTAAATAAATTTCTACAGTATAACATCAAATGTTACCTGTATTTTTTTAATGCTAAAAACAAAATTTTAAGTAGTTTTGATTAATTAATATTTGATCCATTAAATTTTTTTATTGTTGGCACGTCATGATCACGTAAAGCCCATTTTTGGAAAAATTTGGCACGTGAACGTGAAAAGGTTCGCCATCCCTGGTCTAAGAACTAGCAACGTTTTCGTCACTTGATTTTAGCAAGGCTCATTTTTCTATATGCTCTTCCATTTTATGGTGTAGTACGTAGGCGGACAGTGTGGCTGGCGGGAGACGTTGCGTTTACCTGCGGGAGAAGGGGTTATGCAGGTGAAAAAAAATTCAATTTACGTCATTATAGCAAGGCTCATGTTTCTATATACTATTCCATTTTATGGTGCAGTACGTATGCGGACTGTCTGGTTTTCGGGAGACGTTGCGTTTACCTGCGGGAAAAGAGGTTATGCAGGTGAAAAAACTTCAAAAATTCGTCATTTTAGCAAAGCTCATTTTTCTATATGCTCTTCCATTTTATGGTGTAGTATGTATACGGACGGTCTGGCTGGCGGAAGACGTTGCGTTTACCTGCGGGAGAAGGGGTTATGCAGGTGAAAAAACTTCAAAATTACGTCATGAAACACTTCTGACCTTTCTTGTAACTTTCAAGACCAAGGTTGAAAAAGGTTGTATGAAGGAATGTCTTTGTTGGCTAGAAAAGTAGAAATATGGCTTTTGGGATTAAATAATCCCGCGCGTGTACAAACGATACGTTTCTATATCTTTATTCGTTACGGGATAACACACACTTAAATAATTTTACTGAAAGAGTGAAATAAAAGATACCTGCATATGTTGATGAAAGTGTATTAAATGTAATTACTGTAAATTTTATAAAATAATTCATGTTTTAAGAGGTAAAACAAATCGTTGCATATTTTCTAAGGACAAAAAATTGCCATTTTACAGAAATTGTTATAAAATCAGAAAATAAATATGAAACGCTTGATTTTTCCCTAAAAAGAAGTAGTACTGATGCATTTTACAATATAGAGTAGACTTGTTTTTAAAACGCATTTAGCCAAAAATATAATGGGAGACAAAATGAGGTGAGATTTACCCCCACGTGTGTGTTAACGTTACAAAAATAGGTGCATGCGATTACGGTTCAGTTAATTATGCCCTAAACGATGCCGGATAACATGCGCCAATTGTCTGTAGGCTCAATTATATAAATTATCCGTACCAAATACGCCAATTGTCAATAGAGTCGTTTACGTAATTTATCTCCTTAATTAATGCATACTTTGCAAAGGACACCTACTTTCCAATTTTTCTGACTTTTTGATTAATGGTTACAGTTAGATGTAAATATGTTAGTCATTATCGCGATATTTTAGTTTGCCTCCGAAATATTATTATAAATATCCAATATCAGTAATATTTCTGATATTATTTACAGGTGTATTGTATAATATTTTCAATCATTTTTATCGTTTTTCTACATTTAGTCGTTTTCAGACTTTTTTAAATTTTAAATTCCCATTAAGTCCCCAAAATAGACATTTTCCCTTTTTATAGTTTCTTTTGCAGTTTTAATTAATTTCTTATGACTCTTTCTTACCCTAGCTTTTTGTGTGTTTGAGGGGTTGGGCTAGGATACTGCATAGTCCCTCAAACCAGAGGAGCGTAGGTACGTAGCAGAAAAATTCAAGAGATCACACTATGTACAAAACTTAGTCTAAGGACTAGTCTGGCGGTCAGTCCTGAGTAAAGTATAGGTCAATATCCCAATATAGGGTTTAGAAATAAGTATGGGGTCATCAGAGCTCTTGAAATATACTGGTGAACGAATGTTTCTGTTAGTTTTTGATTGGGACAATTGGTTGAGCCGGTTAATTGAGATGATTGGTTGATTAGTTGGGGCAGTTGTTTGGTTAGTTGAAGTTGGTTGATTAAGTTCCTGAAAGGATCTGAAAAAGATGTGAAATGATATAAAAAACTGGTGGAACCAGAGAGAAAAATAAAGCTCAATCTAAAAAAGTTACAGTAAAAAATTGTCAAATAGTTTCAGTTTAAAAAAGTAAGTAGTGCGTCGAAAAGTAATGGAATCAGATTATCTGTAAAGCTCATGAAATTACCCAAATTTTTGTTGATAGCTGAAAATGTGGACTGAGCTTTACTGGTGCCTTGTATTCAAAATCATATTATCCACTCAAAATGCGTACTGGGTATAGTAAAGAGAATGTGTAGTTATGTGCAAAAAAATTTCTGTCAGGCTCAGAATTGTGGACATTATTGCATCAGGTCAAGCTAAACTCCACAAAGCTAAAAGAATGTAAACCATGAAGTAATATTTTAAGTATAATATTAATATAGTCAAGTTGTTGAGGAATTGTTGTTATTAAAATTTCTGACATAACACATGTAGCGTAATATTTTTAATTTATGTAATTACTGTGAAAAGGGAGCCTTTTGTCAATGTACTTAAGCCAGAGAAGTAGTTAGCATATCGTTGAATCGTACATGCTTAGGGTTTTGGCCTTACTTTGGACTTTGATCTTCCAGGCTTATCAGTGACCCCTTGAATGGAATTTGGTCCATACTTCGTACTGAACGATCTCTCATGTTCTCGATACCTCTCATGTTCTCGCTCATTTCCAAATCAACCTCTAACCTATTCTTATGAACACAAATTTTTAAACTGGTTATGAATGATTGGAATTCAGAATGAGTTAAAAATGCCTTTACTTCCCTGATTGATTTTAAGGCGCCAGTAAAGCTCAGTCCACATTTTCAGCTATCAACAAAAATTTGGGTAATTTCATGAGCTTTACAGATAATCTGATTCCATTACTTTTCTACACACTACTTACTTTTTTAAACTGAAAGTATTTGACAATTTTTTTACGGTAACTTTTTTAGATCGAGCTTTACTTTTCTCTCTGGTTCCACCAGTTTTTTATATCATTAATTATATTGCTGAACTTTAACTATGTTTGTAAGCTTTACTGTCTTTACATAGTGTTCATATACAGTCCTCCCCACTTAATCGGGTCACGGTTAATCGAATACCCCGCTTATTCGAATAGAATCATCCGGAACCTAATTTATTCCTATTGGTTCTATGTTATTTTTCCCCGCTTAAACCAAATACCTTTTACGAATGTTCCCGCTTAATCGAATAACAACTGTGTGACCTATGTTTGAAAATAGTCGCGGAAAGCACGTTTAAGTGAAATTTCCTTCCATCTTTTGTCATTTTCGGTTCTTTTATGCTGAAAACAAAGTTTCAGTTCTTCCTGCAATGATTTCGGCCGGCAGATGTATAATGGACAGGTCAAATGATTTCCCCACCATCACTTCTTGCTGTTAAACAGGCAATGCGCCGTCACTTCAAGACCTCGAGATGGTATTTGTGATATCTTGCACTCATTCGAAAAATAACTCGATAGTTACTCCTTTAAAGTTCCACTTAAACAAACCACTTTAAACGATTTTTTTAAGGCAGTATAAGTAACGTAAATTAGAAGTAGCAAAGTTTTCATTAAATTTAAGCGAGCTACATTAAGTGTGATGTAAACCCTATAAATATATGTACTGACATTAAATTAATGCGTATTTACTTTATATTAGCATTTGTATTTATTATAGTTTATGTTATTCTATTAACGATTTATTATGCTGTTAATTAAATATTCCATAGATGGTTATTTTGCCTTTTTATTACGCATTAAATATTACAGTTATCATTCCCCGTTTAACCAAATAACCCGTTTAATCGAATATTATTTCTGGAACCGTCAATATTCGTTTAAACAGGGATGACTGTATATATTTCTCCACCATTTTGACTGCATTTTGAGATCTTACAACCTTTAGTACAAATTTCTTTCCTATGCTTGAAACGGAAATGCACGTGATACTGCTTCAAACATTTGACATATTAAAACTAGTCTAAGTTATTCTGCTTATATTATTAATCATATTATTATATACAGTATGACTTCAAAAATCCGGCATGAAACCATCTTTTCCCTTCCTTTTTCTTACACTTTCAAGTTATGGTTGAAGAAAAATAGCAATTCTTTATCCATTAAAAACTCCAAGATTGAAATTAAAAATACAAAAAAATAATATTTGACTTTTGATTTTCATTTGTCAGAGGTGATTATTTTCTGAACAAATTTTCTGGGGCTGCACTTTTGTTTAGCAAAGGGAACAACTTTGGGGACAACGTTGGAGAATGCACGGCATAATATATGGCCGGAACGAATTTCCCGCAATCCATGATGAGGAAAAATTTTCAGGCTTTCACATTTCCCGCGAAAAGCCCGCAATTTATGAGCTGATTGAACACGAAAAATCTGAAAATGCATTAAGCGAAAAAAGGGATATAGATTACGGGCTAAGCTTTGACGAAAATGCATCAACAACGAACGGACAGTGAGATCGCTGACGTTGTGCTAAATAGAACCGCAGCTCAGAAGACGAGGATGAATAACCGGCAGAAGAGAAGATGTCACTAGAAAATGCATAAGTTTAATTGAAGAATTAATATTTTAGAGAAACATGACTGTATTTCTAAAATAGACATTCTTCATTTGTATAAAATACAAAAAAACAAAAAAAGAAAAGAAACTTGTTAAAGAACGGCCAAAAAAATTGAAGCAAACTAAGTTGACATAGATATTTCCTGAAAATATCAAATAAAGTAAATATTTATTTTCTCTTTTTCCTACATAATTATCACTTAATAATGAATTAAATTATGACTAAAGGCACCATTAAGAATATAGTACTACTTTTGATATTCCTTCAAAAATCCGGCATAGTCTCGGTCCCGATGATGCCGGATTTTTGAAGTTATACTGTATTACACCCTGCACTTCGAGAGATTTCTGAATTATCATCCATCAAGTTGTTTAAAATATAAATATTATCTTTACAGTTTTAATGATGCATAGTATACATGACTAGTCTAAGTTATTCTGTTGATATTATTTTTAAATTTCACTACGTAAGAGCAAATATTAGACAACATTTTTTCTTTAACCCCCCGACCGCCGAGCAAAAGGACAAAATTGTAATGTTGTTTTCTCTGTAATTTTTTAAAACTTCTAAAAAAAAGATAATTTTTTCAACATGATACAAAAAAATTAATTACAATAGGAATATAAGCCTTAAGAGTATAAATCATAACTTAATGTTTGAAAACTGCATTATATTTGTTGAATTAAATTAATTTAAATATTGGTTCTATTGCAGTGAAATCCACAGCTTAGTGAACGGATATATCAGTTCGGTGATAATGTTAACTTTGCTTAGATCGCCTCACCATTGCTTTTAAAAATAGCAGATATCAAGTTTTGATTAATTTTCCAAGAACTGTTGCTGAAAATACGTAAATTTCTTATAGAATGTACTGTTTTTACATAATTTCTTGAAAATTTAACAAAGAATTGACCTTTACCGCAATACTTATCTACATCAAATTCGATTCTTCCCCTATATATTTTAACATCACATAATTTTAATTAATGTTTTATCCACATTTTACCATTTGTGAAAAGACTATTAAGTCACAAATCAATTTGTGCTTCAAATTCTGACACCTGTTGCTTATTATATCATCAGGCATATTCCTCAGTAATATTACTATCATATGAAACAGTAAAGAAAATTCAACATATATTTAATACTTAATAACTCCATTCACGAAATTACCACTGAATGAAAATGCTAATATTCAATTAAAATAATCAACTAACACATAAAATTCAACCTATTAGATACAAAACTTATTGAATGAAAAAAATATACAAGTCTGTGAAATATTGCATAGTTTTTCTGAATAAAGTATTAAAATTAAACAGATACTTGAAAAAAAAAAAACTTACAAACGTAAAAAAAATTACAAGTTACTGAAAAATTTAAGATTTTCTAAAAAAAAGTTTATAAAAATTATAAGTTTAACTGCTACCTCCACCACTACACCTCATAACCATTGTGTATATTTCTGATAGTGGATCCAATAAAAGATCCTATTAACAAATAGCAAAGCGTGATAGCCTTGAATATTCGTATAATATCCCTTGAATAAATCGTACATACTCAACAATATTATTGTTACGATGCATTTTGTGCATTTTATCATTAGTTTAACAGATGCTAATGATAGTTAAAACAGAATGGTGAAAATCCCATAAATGGGTCTGCATACAAAAAGATACTATCGAAGCTGGCATACAATTTTCCCCGCAACATGTATTTGCCCTATTACTACCCTTCACTATGTTGCAGGTAAATTACATAAATGTCCATTTTATAGGCTGAATATTTGAATGAATGCTTCATATTCGTTTATATGCCCTTTATTAGCTTTTCATGCTACATATTTTATATTTCATGAAGGTTTATATGTCTACTTGTATATATTTAAATGCTTGCATTAAATTTGAATGTTCATAATGGAAAAATATTTAGAAACATTTAAATACGGGTATAATATTAGTAGTTAAGTATTATAGTCTTACTGATCTACTGAAAATTTCGGAAATGTTTGGGAAATATTTGAGGTTTGATGGAGGATTTAATTCTTTTTTTATAAGAATTAGGGGATAAACCCAGGTTTCCCGGGTTACAGAATATAGATGAAAACCATCATATATAGTATTTCTGATGTCAACATCCTTTTTCCTCTGAACATACTAAAGGCACAGAGATGAAAGAGACATTTTCGAAGTGTTCTGAAAGCGTATTTTGATGAACTTATATATTGTTAAAACGCCTTTTATGATATTTAAAAAATGCAGTTAATGAAAAAAAAATCAACAAAAAAATTCAAAGATTGCGTTGAGAAAGACTCGCACTGATCTATAAAGTATATGAAGATGTGTTAGATTTCATCGTTTTACACTACATTTCCTTCTATATATAAAAATGTAACGATTTGGAAATGGGCCAAAAGATTTGCAATGAAAATCTGCGTAGATACCGCGAAACGCATCTGTTGGTCAGAGCTTTCTGTCTTTTCTTAGCGGGAATTGTGCTTGTCGAAAACTATGAAATAAGACGAATTTAGATAGGATGGGCGGGGAAAGGGAAGAATCTTCTGCATTTCGATAGACTTCTTTTTTTTTTTTAGAGGGGGAGGAGTCGATGGGAAAAGTGTTTTTTTACAGAAAGAAGATAATTTCCCAATGAGAGAAGTAATGAGCTAAAGGGAAAGGGGGGGGGTCACCTGCGTTTGGAATCTAAAAATTGAACGCTTAGAAAACAAGGAATCGCGAAATACTTACGTCTGCGGTTGGTTAGAAAATAGGGACTGCTTCGCGATATCGAACGGAATAGGGACTGCTTCGCGATATCGAACGGAATCGCGAAGCAATTAAGCGGGGTGGGGTGGGGTGAAGTGGGGGGGGGGGGGGTGAGCGTAGCAAGCAGGGCGGGCAGAGGCCCCCTAGTATCAGTAAAAAAATATATTAAATATAATATTAGATGCATCTGAAAACCCATACGCAGTCTTCTGTAATACACATTTGTAAATCTTTATAAAAAAAAATTGGCCAAAAATACCAATATTTAAAAAAGTAGTAGGAATTAAAAAAAATTTTGTAAACTTTAAAAATTTTTAATTAAATATTCAGTTAAAAGATTTTTTTTTTCAAAATGTACTTTTAATTGAAAATTGTAATGCAGTGAGTTCACCATTTGAACCATATAGTTTAAAATAAACACAATTGTTGAAAAGGTAAACTGTCCCCTTAAACATATTTAATTCTTGATATACCACTTGAAACATTTGCCTCGTTTAGATAATGTTTGCACTGTTTTGCACAGAACATGTGTAATTGTAATTTATCTTCGAGAACTTTACAAATATTTATTATAAAGTTCATAATAAATTTGAAAGTGAAAAACTGAAGTTTTTTCGAGAGTGACTTTTGGTTAATTAGCATTAGCATATTTTCACAATTCTCACTCAAAATCAAAATACTGAAGATAGTACTTTATTACAAATATAATTCAGAAAGCCTGTTAATAATTTCATACTTGCACCTTATATGGAATTTTAGTTATATCCTTTCAAAGTTGACAAATCACAAAAAAATTCAATGTGAGATGAATAAAGTTAAACTTTCCTTTATTTAGCTTGCTTGCGCGGCATCACAAGACAAAAATCTTATACCTCCGGATCTAATCATGGACAAAAGCATACGGGTTGCGGTATTTAACTTAAAAAATTCTGCAATTGTTTTAGAATTTTCTGTCTCAGACCTCCTTAACTGCCTCCTTAATCTGCCTCCTTAATCTGCCTCCTTAATCTGCCTCCTTAATCTGCCTGTTCTTAGATTTGAATAGAATATTTTAATAACAACCCTTGCTCCAACATAGGCTACGTTTTGTGTCAGTGCCACTACTCCAAAGGGGTGGCAGGAGCAAAAAACGTTCTGTATTGCGTTTTATGTGGTACTGCAGGGCTAGCAACTTGAAATTAGACATGGCAATTACATATATGATATAAATTATCTCTAGGAATATTTCTTTAAAAATTTGAAATTTAAAAGGGGTGAAAATGGGCGAAAAGCGTTCTAAAAAATGTTCTAAATTGCGATTTCTACGCAATCTCAGAAAATACTGATTCGATTTTTAAAAACTGGTATAAAAATAATGGCGACAACCCTCGTTCCAACATAGGCCATATTTATGTCAGTGCCACTACCTCAAAGGGGGTGCAGTCGCAAAAAACGTTCTAAATTGCATTTTTTTTTTATACTGCAGGGGCTAGCAACTTGAAATTAGGCATAGTAGTTATTTATAAGATATAAATGATCTCTAAGAACATTTCCTAAATAATTCGAAGTTTAAAAGGGATGAAAATGGACGAAAAACCTTCTAAAAAACGTTCTAAATTGCGATTTCTACGCAATCTCAGAAAGTACCCAACCGATTTCAAAAGTAATGGTTGGAAATTGATGATGCCCTTGCTCCAATATATTATTTATTTCATGTCGGCGTCACTACCACCTTGAGGTTGCATTTTAGAAAACGATCTAAATTGTGATTTTTGTGATACTGAAGGGGCTAGCAACTTGAAATTTGTTATGGTAATTACTTATGAGAAGTAAATACTCTCTGAGAAGAGTTCCTTAAAAATTTGAAATTTAAAAGGGGTGAAAATGAACGATAAGCGTTCTGAAAATGTTCTAAATAGCGATTTCTACGCAATCTCAGGAAATATAAACCGATTTCAGAAGTAATAGTTTCAAATTGATGGTGACAGTCCCCGCTCCAACATAGCCTATATTTTACGTGGTTGTCATTACTACCTGGGGGTTACAAGAGCAAAAAATGTTCTATATTGCGTTTTTTTGTGATACTGAGGAGTATAACATTTTACATTTGGAATGGTAATTACTTCAAAGATGCAAATATTTTCTAAGAATTGTCGAAAGAGAATTCCAAATTTAAAAGGATGAAGTAAGCGAAAAGCATTCTATAAGCGTTCTAAATTAAGATTTTTATGCAATCGTATGAAATATGAAACCGATTTCAAACATAATGGTTGCAAATTGATGGTTATAGAACCTGCTCAAACATAAGTTATATTTTATGGCGAGGGTTGCAGGAGCAAAAAAATTGCGATTTCAGCGGTTCTGAAGAGGCTAGAAACTTTAAATATAGCACGGTAGTTACTTATAAATATAAATATCCTCTAAGATCAGTCGAAAATAAATTCGAAATTAAAATGAGGTGAAACGAAGGGAAGGAGCACAAAGCATCTAAAAGAGTCCTAAATTACGATTTCTATGGAATTTCAGGTAACAATAAAACCGATTACAGAAGTTATTGGTTTCGAATGAAGAGTGATAGACCTTGATCCTGCACGGGCTATATTTTATGCCGGTGTCACTACCTCATGGTTGGCAGGAACAACAAGAAAGCCTTTAAAAACATCTAAATTCCCTTTTCTATAGAATGTTAGGAAATACCAACCGATTTCAAGGTTAATGTTGGCAAATTAATGGTAACAGTCTCTGTTCCAACATTTTTAGAGGCATTCTATTTCAACTCTGTTTTGGCATTTTACGTTGGTGCCACTAACACCAGAGAAGTGGTAGACTATTAGACAAGAAGTTCGGAATTTGGCATGATGGTTATATTATTATTTATAATTTGATAAAATAATAATATAATTTATAATTATATTATTATATATAATTTATTTATTTATTATAATGGTTATAGTATTATTTATAATTTAAGATGGAAACGTGTTAAGATGGCTTTTAAAAAATTCAAAACTTGAAATGAAGACTGAAATGAGCGTATGAAATGAGCATAAAAGCTTCAAAATATTTTCTAAATTATCCTTTATTTAGAATTAGTTTTAGTTCTTCTTATTAATTAAAATCTCATTTCTGTCTATAGCACTTTTATAATGAAGTTTAGTCCAACTGTGGCTTAATTTGTAATTTTTGAATAATTTCAAAAAGTGTTCTAATAAAAAATAGTCATGCAAATATCACTTCGCATATTTCAACTATTACGCGAGCAAAGCCGCGGGGTTTGCTAGACTTCTATATCTGGGAGCACGGCAGTGCGTTCGCCAATGTTGCATAAGCCGTAAGCTACCTTTTCCTGAACCATTTCGGTATACTTTTCACCCCCTCATAACGTCGTTTTAGGGAGAGATATAGAAATTTTTATTTTATACACATGTTCGTATGGTCAAACTGAACTAAGGTTCCACGATTTCATGTTTCTATATTTACTAGTTTTCCAAATATTAAATTCCGAAAAAGCGCTTTTTTGTCACTGACTCACTTCGCATCATCAAATAACTAAGGTACTTCTAAAAGTCGTAGAATCATGAAATTTCACAAGTAAGTCGGGTTTGTAGCACAATTAACCAGAACAATCTGAAAACACAGAATTTCCTCCTCTAAACCCTTTAACAGGGGGTGCTCATTTGACCGTAAACAGTTCTTTAACACATTCAATTGTGCCACTGTTGGTCGCCAAAACTCGATTACAGAGTTTTGAAGGGAGTCACGTGATTTCAAGCAGAATAACATTTTATACAAATGCTTTTCCAAAGATGTTTGTTAAATAGAAATAATGAATATACCTAAAAATTTTAATCAGTATAGGTTATGATATATTTACGATATTAAAACAATAAAACATTTAACAAAATATAACCGCAATTCGGTACGTTTCCGATATAGTAGCCTTGGCGAAATACAGAAAATAGCCTTGACGAGAAAAGAAATTTGATAATAACGTATTTTCTGGCAAACTATTTACTGTGTCATATACACAAGCAATTTTTTCCATATGTATACAATTTATTTAATGTAAGGCACCCGTTTATTTATTTTTATATACCAACATAAATAATTTGTATATAAAAAATAATATTTTATACATGTATAAATAAAATGCTTATATGTACATAAATACATATATAAATAACATAAAAGTTCATCAGGTTTGTTTTCATAGTTGTTTATATCATTTGGCAACATATCTCAGTTTCTGAAGTACGAATTGCGCCAAGATTTAAAAAAAATGCCAAGGTCCCTATAGCGGAAAAATATTCTAATTCCATATGAAAGTTTTAAATTTCCTTTTAATTAAATGAAATGTGTAACTAATAAACTGTCTTTAACGATGTGCGACAGATACCGCGTCCGAAGTCCGCTGCTAATGTTATTATATTGTATTATTAGTCTACTTACTGTTAATTTATTGTTAATTTTAAATCTGTAAAAGAAAGATCATAGTTATAGATAAGATATGTTGGTCGCCAAAACCCGATTACAGAAAATTAGACTAAGTTATAAAGGTGTTTCATGATTTCAAGCTGAATGATTTTTTATATGCTTTTACAAAAATCTTAATAAGGCAAATCTTTCAGTTTATCTGACCATCTTTCTATCTTTTACTTCCTTAAAACAAATTTTATTAAAGAGCGGGAGGCGTCTGCACAGATCATCACCTCATCGAATTGACGACTGAAATTTTAGGATTAGTTAAATATCGATTAGCGTATTGAAATATAACTGGTCTGCCAAGTCGTATCTTTGTAGAAACCACCTACAGACCCGATTTTACGGGTTAATTGGTGGATTTTCCATTGTGTTTTCCTGCACCCATTCCTCCATGTTTCCAAACTTTTGGATGCAGGAAAATACAATAGTAAACCTATCAGTTAACCACTAAAATTAGGTCTTCAGGTGGTTTCTACTAAGATATAACTTAACAGACCAGTTGCATTCAAATATGCTAATCTAGTTTTAACCAATCCTAAAATTTCAGCTGTAAACTCGATGAGGTGATGGTGTGTGCAGACGCCTCCCGGTCTATTATAAATCTCGGAATTCTAATCTCAATAGCACTCTGGTCAATCTGGCAATTATCCCTACTATTTATGGAACACTATACCTTTAAGTGCGTTTTAGTGATGTTAATCAACTTATGCATATGCATCATACATATTATACATATGCATATAATACGTAATACATTTGCATCATACATATTATAGGTATGTGTATAATACATAATACATATGCATCGTTATGACGTCAGAATAAACAAAACATTTTTTGTCGCCAAATTTGAGAATTGACATGATATATTACCAAATTTGGCGAAACTTTGCTAAATGTCGCCAAGCGTGGCGAATATTTGACGCTAGTTCCTATTTTTCAATAAGTTAATTATTAATGCGAACCATCTATTTTTATTTTTCCGCATATCATCTGAATAGTTAAATGATATAACGTACTAATATTTCCAAAGTGCTAATAGTTTCGTCACTGCCCAAAACCTCTGCTATTGTTATTATATTGTACTGTTATTATACTTACTGTGACTATGTTGTTAATCTTTATAACAGCTAAAACTTCTGTATCATATAAAGGGAATTTACGGAAACAATTAAAGCATTGAAACTGCCAGTTCTCCTTATGATTATTATAATTCTATAATATGTAACCTGTTAATCGATATGTACGTTAGAATGAATCTTCTATAATCCGGTTCCTCGCATTTTAGTTTTCAGGTTTCGAATAAAATTAGCTAAAATCTTAAAACCATGGCACATTGACTAATTCTTCAACACGATCAGATGAGAAGAATGATAGATTTTCAAATGGATCATGGCAGTGAGCCGGTAGACCTTCTATTCTTCCGTAATCGAGTCTATTGAAAAAGTTAACGTGAAACAAAAAGATATTAGCATCAATATGGTTTAATGCAAATGCAGATATTGTCAAAGGATTTCATAAGAACCATTTCACTTGTACCCAGTCGTATCTGTTAAAATACAAGAATTGGCAGTGAGCCCAATTAGAAAAGAATACATAATAGGATTAAAAGTTTCCGCATTAGAGAACGAATCGTAACTGCTAAGGAAACATGCATAAGTGAGTTAAGAGATATTTGTCTCGAAAGATGAAATACATAACAACACAAAATATATGATGTGCTTCCATGATCGTAAAGAGTTCTTGATTTCTCTATCAAAAGCTTCCGACTTGGCGAAAGAATGGGCAAGTAAATTAAATTAGGAATAACAGTAACATGATGCAACGTTTAACATGGAATTAATACGGTAAATACTGCTTGCTAGAGGCGGCTAGTACTTTAATATAAAAAGAAATAAAGTATAAATTTGTAAAGCTCAATAAAATAAATTTAGGTATTTTTATGTTAGCCGGGCGCAAGTGGCAAATCGCCAAATACTGTTCCCAACTCCATTGTTCATATTGCATTCATTTCATTTAAAGATTTATACTTTTCAGTCATCTCATTTAAAATAGATGCATTTCCCTCATTTTATTTAATAGAATATTTAACATAGAAATATATAAGTAAATAAATAAGAAATAGTAACATAAACCAAAATATTTTATTTGAAAATCAAAGCATTGTTTCTAATTTACACATGTGAAAAATGAAAACTGCTATTGGCGAAAAAAGAAAAAGCTAATGAGGAGATTTGCTCCCGGCTAACATAAAAGTACCGAAATTTAAGTTTTTTCATATTAATATAGTTTAGAATAACAAACTTGAAAAAACATACAAAAAGTAGTGATATCCCAACAAAAAGTTTTCGTTAAAAAAAAAAAAAGCGCAAAGTTCTCCTTAATGTTTCGGCCAGAAAAAGTAGTGATATCTGAAGTTCGCACAAGTTAAAAGCCAAGCATCCCAAATCTTTCATTGAAAATGGCTTCCTGCGACTTGGCCGTTAATGCCTTCGAGAGAGTTTTTCAAATTTTAAAATATGTACAAATGAGCTACATGCCAACCACATTTTTTGATTATTTTAGGCATTTTGTGGCACAGAGTACAGAAATAAAATACACATTTGAAAAAAACATTTAAACAACTTCAGTCTATTTAAATGCTTAGAAGTTGCAAATAACAAAATACTTGTATTCAGGAGATAATATCCCTAATTGGTAAAACATAATTAGTCTCAGCTTTTAACAGTTTATAAATCGAATACATCTTAATGTATGCAAACAAACTATAATAACTGTTCAAACGAAAAGAATTTCTTTCGTCAATACACAAGATTTCAATATTATACAATAAAATATAATGTAACATATTTTGAGATTTGAAGTAAGTAAATTTTGTTTTATTTCTTGGGTTTTACGTTAATGACTTTAGCTTTAGACAGACCGTACAAAATGGCAATTAAACCACAAGTGGACTAAATGATCTGTAATCGAAACTAATGTTTGTTGAAACTGAATGGTAGTTATCAGAAATCTTTTACTTATAATGTCTTTATGTGAAATTGCCTCTTAGCATTCTAATATTACTTTTAATATTTAAATAATTCATAAATGCGTAATTTCCAATCATTAATTTTGAAATGCTGTTAGAAGGCATTAACGGCAAAGTCGCAGAAAGCCATTTTCAATGAAAGATTTGGGATGTTTGGCTTTTAAGTTGAGCGAACTTCAGATATCACTACTTTTTCTGGCCGAAACATTAAGAAGAACTTGGCGCTTTTTTTTTTACCGAAAACTTTTTGTTGGGATCTATACTAGTCTATTCTATACTAATATTAAAAAGAGGTAAAAATTGTTAATTTGTAGGAGGTAAGCTCTGGAACTATCAAACCGATTCAAAAATTAATGGTATCAAAATGATGGTGAAAGTTCAACTTAGAACATAGGCTATATCAATGTCCATGCCACTGACCAAAACGGGGTGCAGGAGCAAAAAACGTTCTAAAAATGGGATTTTTGTGTTACTGGAGGGCCTAGAAACAGGAAATTTGGAATGGTAGTTACTTATAAGTACTAATGATCCCTAAAGACTTTTCTTTAAAAAATCAAAATTAAAAAGGGGTGAAATTGCGAGAAAAGCGTTCTAAAAAACGTTCTAAATGGCAATTTTTACGCAATTTCGGGAAGTACCAAACCGATTAAAAAAATAATGGTGTCAAAATGATAGTGACAACCCTTGCTCCAGCATAGGCCACATTTTATATCGGTGCTACTACCCCTAAAAGGGGTGCAGGAGCAAAAAACGTTCTAAAAATGCGATTTTTGTGTTACTGGAGGGTCCAGATACATGGAATTTGGCACGGTAGAAATATTTAAAAAAAATAAAGTTTGTTTATGTAGGAGGTAAGCTCTGGAACTACCGCACCGATTTCAAAAGTAATGGTATCAAAATGATGGTGTTAGTCCCCCTTAGAGCATAGGCTATACCTTATGCCCGTGCCACTGGCCAAAAGGGGGTTCAGGAGCGAAAAACCTTCTAAAAATCGATTTTTGTGTTACTGACGGGCCTAGCAACTTGAAATTAGGCATGGTAGATAAAAGATAAAAATGATATCTAAAATGATAACATTTCTTATATAATTCGAAGTTTAAAAGTGGTGAAAATGCGTGAAAAGCGTTCTGAAAAAAGTTCTAAATTGCGATTTCTACGCAATCTCACAAAGTACCGATTCAATTTAAAAAAAAAAAAATGTGTGAAAACGATGGCGACAGCCTTCACTCCAACATAGACGATATTTTATGTCAGTGCCACTACCCCAAAGGGGTAGCAGGAGCAAAAAACGTTCTATATTGCGTTTTTGCGTAGCAACTTGAAATTAGGCATGGCAGTTACTTATATGATATAAATGATCTCTAGGAACATTTCTTTAAAAATTTGAAATTTAAAAGGGGTGAAAATGCGCGAAAAGTCTTCTAAAAAACGTTCTAAATTGCGATTTATACGCAATCTCAGAAAGTACCCAACTGATTTCAAAATTAATAGTTGGAAATTGATGATGACAGCCTTTGCTCCAACATAGACTCTATTTCAGGCGGGTGTCACTACCACTTAGGGGTTACAAAAGTAAAAAACGTTCTAAATTGCGATTTTTGCGTTACTGAAGGGCCTAGAATCCTGAAATTAGGCAGGGCGGTTATTTATAAGATACAAATGACCTCTAAGAATATTTCCTAAAAATTCGAAATTTAAAAGGGATGCAAATTAGCGAAAAGCGTCCTAAAAAACTTTCTAAATTGCGATTTATACGCAATTTCAGGAAGTACCGATCCGATTTTAAAATTAATGGTGTGAAAACGATGGTGACAGCCCTCCCTCCAACATAGGGTGCATTTCATGTCGGCCCCACTACCCCAAAGGGGGTACAGGAGCAAAGAACGGTGTAAACTGCGTTTTTTGTAATACTGCAGGCGCTAACAACTTGAAATTAGGCTTGGTAGTTGCTTATAAGATATAAATGATCTCTAAGAACATTTCCTAAATAAATAATTCGAAATTTAAAAGGGGTGAAAATGGACGAAAAACGTTCTAAATGGCGATTTCTACTCAATCTCAAAAATTACCCAACCGATTTCAAAACTAATTGTTGGAAATTGGTGATGGCAGCACTTACTCCAATACAGGATCTATTTCATGTCGGTGTCACTACCACCTTGCGGTGGCATTTTAAAAAGCGTTCTAAATTGCGATTTTTGTGATACTGAAGGTGCTAGCAACTTGAAATGTGGCATGGTAATTACTTATGAGTTGTAAATGTTCTCTGAGAACAGTTCCTTAAAAATTTCAAATATAAAAGAGGTGAAAATGAAGGAAAATCGTTCTAAGAACGTTCTAAATTGCGATTTCTACGCAATCTCAGGAAATATATACATATTTTAGAAGTAATAGTTTCAAATTGATGGTGAATGTCCCCGATCGAACATAGTCTATATTTTATGTTGCTGTCACTACCACCTGGGGGTTACAGGAGCAAAAAATGTTCTAAATTACGCTTTTTATGTTACTGAGGGGGGTCTAATATTTAAAAAAATTTAATGGTAAATACTTCGAAGGTGCAAATGCTTTCCAAGAATTGTCGAAAAAAAATTCCAAATTTAAAAGGATGAAGTGAACGAAAAGCGTTCTATAAGCGTTCTAAATTACAATTTGTATGCAGTCGTATCAAATACGAAACCGATTTCAAATATAGTGGTTGCAAATTGATGGTGATAGAACCTTCTCAATCATAAGCTATATTTTATGTCGGTTCCACAACCCCTAGAGAGTTGCAGGAGCAAAAGACTTTCTAAATTGCGATTTCTGCGGAACTGAAGAGGCTAGAAACATTAAATATAGCACGGTAATTACTTATAAAATATGAATGTCCTCTAAGAACAGTTGATAATAAATTCCAAATTAAAAAGGGGTGAAGCGAAAGGAAGGGGCGAAAAGCTTGCTAAAAGAATCCTAAATTACGATTTCTATGGAATCTCAGGCAATAATAAACCGATTACAGAAGTTATTGGTTGCGAATCAAGGGTGATAGTTCCTGATCTTATACGGGCTATATTTTATGGCGGTGTCACTACCACCTGGTTGGCAGGAACAACAAGAATGAATTTAAAAACATCTAAAATCCATTTTCTATACAATATTATGATGTACCAACCAATTTCAAGGTTAATGTTGGCAAATTAATGCGGTGACAGTCTCTGTTTCAACATTTTTCGAGACATTCTATTTCAACTCTGTTTCGGTGTTAGTGCCACTGACACCATAGAAGTTGTAGACTGTTAGACAAGAAGATTGGAATTCGACATGATGGTTAATTTTAAGATGGTTTCTAAAAAATTCAAAACTTCAAATGAATACTGAAATGAGTGTATGAAATGAGCATAAAATTCTCAAAATACTTTCTAAATTATCATTTATTTAGAATTAGTTTTAGTTCTTATTAATTAAAATCTTGTTTCTGTCTATTTTAGTTTTATAATGAAGTTTAGTGAAACTGTGGCTTAATTTGTAATTTTTAAATTATTCCAAAAAGTGTTCTTCTAATAAAAAATGGTCATGCAAATATCACTTGGCATATTTCAACTATTACGCGGGGTTTGCTACTTGTGAATATTTTAGTAGAATTCTTCACATAACTTTTCTCATGTTTTGTACCGTTAAGTTGTCGTAACTTGTTTTGTAATTTAATGTATCCGTATAATCAGGTTACATTTTGATCAAAATATTCTGTACTCAAGTTTCAAAGCCCATTTAATAGATAAAATAATTATATATTACTAGCAGCCTTCGTCCGCTACGCTGGTCGGTATCTCTAAAAGATACTTTAATCAACGAAATATATCGGTGTATTTGATCTTGTGTTTTATAGCAATATATACATTTATCTCCAATGATATTTCACATTGCTGAAAACAATATGAGCGCCATTAATGTTTTATATCTTCTAATGTCTCAGACAAAATTTCGACTGTTAAGAAGCAAATCTTTTAGTTGACTATTTACAATTGAATATGGTAAAGAACGGAAGAAAAATATGTGCCATATTAAAATCATCCCTGAAAATTTAAAAATACAAATCTTATCAAAATCCGTCCAGTAGAACCTTCTAATAAGACTAATTTTTCATAATCGAGTTCACCAGGTTATAGAACATTCATCTAGAATTCTATAGCAAAGCAATCTAGAACAATATGTGCTATATACTAAAGCCTTTCCTGAAAAATTATGTAACAACCAATACTAATTCCATCGAAATCAACTCAGTAGAATATTTTAAAAAGGCTAATCTTTCAAAATAGAGCTCACTGATTAAAGAACTTTCGCAAATATTTCAATAACTAAGCAACGTAGAATGATATATATTATATACGAAATCCTTTCTAAAATTTATCTAACTAACAATGCAAGTCTTCTCAAATTAAATTCAAAAGAACTCAAATTATAAATGGTCGGACCGAAATTGCTATTTGTATTTTATATGTGGAGTAGATCGTTAAATATATCTTACATAATTGCATTAACGTGATTGTGAATTTTTTTTAGGAATGTAGCGTAGGCTATACGACGTAGACCCTCTGGATTTTTTTAGAAACTCTGCACACCTTCCATAGCTAAAACATATGTACTCTCTAATATATACCCTCTTCCTGTAGATTTTATTCTACTGTTTTTACAACTAAACCACTGAGGAATTTCCTCATAGCTCCATAATTAAAAATGTAGAATGATATGTTCAATATTGAAACAATCCCTGAAACATTACCTAACTGTGCAACTCCAATTAAAATACGTTCAGTAGAACTTTAAATAAAAGATAATCTTTCACAATCGGGTTCATCTAGTTTTGGAACTTTCTCATGTAATGTGATTTTCTGCAATCTGATTTGTTGTCAGGGTTGTACTTCAGAAAAAACGATAACCAAGAAGTAAACTTCGCTACAGAGAAGTACCATCCATGCAAGAAGTATCAATCATTCAAGAACCAACTATCCACAAAAAATTATCTAACTAACAGTGTTAAGTCCCATCAAAATACATCCACCAAAACTCAAATTATGAACGGGTGAAAGGAAAGACAAAACTGCATTTTATATAATTACAGTACACTTATCTTTCATAATTGAGTTCACCTTTCTTTATAACTTTCCAATAGCTGTATAACTAAGCAACATAAAATGAAATGTTACATACTAAAACCATTCCTGAAAAGTTATGGAACAGTGCCACTTTGATCAAAATCTGTTCAATAGAATTTTTTAAAAGGCTAAACTTAATAATGAGGTTCACTTAATTTTTAAACTTTTTCCTTTATATCTATAACTAAGCAACATAGAACACTGTGTATAGACAAAAACCGTTCCAAAAACATTACGCAACTAATAGTGACATATCCTATCAAAATATTATAAACAATCGGAATGAAATGCTAATTTCCGTTTTAAATAAGTAGTAGATGATTATGATACGTTTTTCTGTAATAGAATTCATCGTCAAGTTTTCGCTTCATACATAAACGATGCTTTCAACGTTGTAGCTAATACACCGATTGGTGAGGAATCCGATTACGGAAGATTAACCAGGAATCCCATGAACAACTACCCCAAAAAAGGTGAATATATGGCTTTTATGATACTTTTATGTTAGCGGGCGCAAGTAATAAATCAAAAATTGTTTCGATACCTTATTCATATTTTATTATTTTCATTCAAAATAAAGGCATTTCACTCATTTCATTTGAAATACATGCTTTACGCTGATTTCTTTGAAAAAACTGAAAAGTAAAACAATAATAGGAAATAATGCCATAACTTAAAACAAAGAACTGTTTTTAATTTACATACGCAGAATGTAACTACTGCTATTGGCAATTTTAAAAATGCTAATGGCGAGATTTACACACGGCTGACATAAAAATACCCATTTTTTCTTCTTATCCAGGGGCAAACGATTAATGTGATGTATTATTTCAATTCCAATTTCTTTCATTGAAAAAAGTTATACTTATCCATTATCCGGACCATGAGATAGATCGCCAAAAATGGTTGACAATTGCCAATCTTGTTTATCGTTTGCCGATTAAATTCAAAACAGTAATTTAACATTCCTAAATACATAACCTTGTTAAAAAATGGCAAATTGTTTAAAGTAAATGAAATATGTAACATAAACCTACATACCATGAACTATAATAAAAAACAAACTGTAATAATATAATAAATTTAAAACTATAATAAATAAACTATCAAATGGACAAAAATAAGGTTTACTGTAATTAGTGTCATTGTCTTGTATCTGACATTGCCCGGATGTAAGAACCAAAAATTTTTCTAAATCGTACAAACATTGCTTTCATTTTTAAATATTTTAGTTTCATAATGTTAATTTCTCAGTGGATCGCTTTCTTGTATTTTAAATAAAATCAATATTTTTTTTCTATTTTTTCAAGGCGTTTGTATTTATTTACTTATTTGAAACTCATACAGCCATTTTAATTCTTTAACCAAAGAAATTAACAAAAGGCTTTAATTTGAATTTCTTCCGTTGCTACAGTAACGGATGTACAATATGAATGAACATAGATGAATTATCACTTGTGATGTTAGATATTTCGAGGTTTTGGCGTCAAAAACACAGCCAAATTAGAAAAATATAAAATATCTCACAAACTATTGGACTTAAAGGAATTTGGTTAATACCATTCGATTCAGCATGCAAAAATACACTAAAATATGTTATCAGTTGAAAAATAACTATAAAATTAGATTTTTAAGGAATTTTTTAAAAGCTCGTTCTTTTTTTTACCCACCTTAGGGGTGGAATTTTAGGAAATCCTTTCTTAGCGGCACTCTATGTCATAAGAAGTATTTTTACTCCAATTTTCAAAATTTTAGGTTCAGTAGTTTTGGCTACGCGTTGATTAATACGAAATTCAGACTTTCTTTTATATATACGAGGTGGAACCCGCCGAACTTGACGAAGAAAAATGTTTAAGAAGGAACTGTTTCATTCATTTATAACAAATCTACAAAATTAGTTACAATAGAAAATGCATCTTAAATTGGCTAGTCTAACTCTCAAGCAAGTTTTATTTTAACGTAAAATTTACAAAATGCTATTTCTATAAAACTCAGTTGTTTATCTGAATTATTAAAATTAAACTTTAACCGCATATGTAATCAGTAAAATATAATTAAAAACAATTATTATGATGAAATTGTCAGTTAAGACTCTTATGCTTCGTTTTCCAGAATCAAAACGATAAAATTTATTCTAGTTAGATACAATTAGATTTTTTTTTTCCTGTAAAATGTAAACCCGATATCATTTTCACCTTCGCATATCCGTATTCACCATGTTTAAAAAAAAAATTGGTATTTTAATTTGATCATTTTAAATTCCTTATCAGAAATCATTTTTTCAAAATTCGGAAAATATTATTATACGCGGATAATTAAAATTGCATTCTTTCAGCTTTCTGACAGGAAATAAACAATTATGAAGGAAAGTCATACAATTATTTAAAATAAGTTTTCGTAAAGAGACAGTGTTGTATCGTTTGTAAATTAATTTTGCTATAAACTAAGAAACATTTAATTGATGAATAGAAACGAAATAAAACCAAAATTCACCGGATTTTTGATAACAGATGGTATTTTTGACATAGCATGTATTTTAATTTAAATTTTTATGAGGAAATGGCAACAAAAAATACAATAATCTACTATTTTCTCTTTACTTTTAATAGAAATGGAGTACTTCTGTTGCTACAATTACAAAATTGGTACTAAAAACTATTAAAAAATTAATATCTCATAAATAAATTGTGATACAGCTTTCAAACAAATTGCATTTAAAAGTACATTTTTTTCCTTATACGACGGTATAAAAACTAAAAATGTGCGATATGTAGAAGTTTAAAAATTTTCAGTAGCGAAAATTGCAAAACGAAAATTCATTACAAATTTGAAAGTGTTGCCATTCGCAGAATGACGTATGCGTTACGCACAGATACATTTGTACTTTATAATATAGATAGATAAAAGCAAATATGCTTCTTTCCATTCTTATTATCATTTTTGTACATTTAAATATTTAAAAATTGTGCTTTAAATTCATGCATCATTAGTTGAAGCTGCATTAATTTAGGTAAAAGTATAGGATTTGAATTTAATAAATATAAGCAAAAATAATAAATATGATTGATTTATCTGTCTTATTGATAGATTAATTGGCTGTCCTTAAGTTTGCAGATATTCTGCGCTTTCAGTTACTTGGAAATGTGTTCTAACTCACTATTTATTAATTTTTATAATGCATAAATTTTGCAGATGTTAAAACTAAACGTTTTAGATATAAATCAGGATGAAACAAATTGTCATATAAAAAATAAATTTTAATTTTGCAAGAAAAACCTCCATGCAGATAAAAGTCAATGCAATCCTTCGATACACTATTTTCCTATAAGCATTTTTCTAAATTACATTATATATCCATCTGTTAGAACGGATAACCGGTCAAATACCTTTTTTGAGACATGGTGTACAGTGGTAAATCATGCGCAAAATAAATTATTTGATCCTTGTCTTTTTTTATACAGAAGAACTCCAAAGCGAACAAAGTTTTTATTTGGCAACTGTACCCGTATAATATAGTGTCGTTACTCTGGAAATTTGTCATCATAATTTGTCATCATCTATGTGACCTCAAGGAACGTAGATGAGAGGTTATAATGGTCGTTTTTATGCCTTTCTCTGATCCTATTGTGATCAATATGTGGTCACAGTGTGATTAATTTATTAAAAATTTTACACTTGTGACGCCTATGCATCGTGTTGGGCGACGAGATTTTATCCACCCCTACTCGTGCTCACTAGGTCGGATATTATATTCGTAAGGCAGGATTCGAATCCTACAACGGGTATTTAAACATATTGGGAACGATTTTGACCACAAAAATAAAATACATAAATTAAAAAAAATATTTTTGAATATGTCCTATCTGGTAGCCCTTTGTGTGGACTATCGTATTGCAGAAGGATTACCAAGACAGTAGGGCTTTTTGAAAAACTAGAAGTTGAATTTTATTCCATTTCTCCACCCTACGTTTCTAGAGTACACTCATTATAGTTGGTCGGCATTCCGCAAAAGCATGCTTTAGTAGTCCACAGGCAAAGTAATCCATTGGTGAAACATCTGGAGGCTTAGTTGGAAGAGGCTTAAACGGCATACACTTGAGACCAGTTTCTCTTGTCAATTTTAGAAAATTCGACAGTACTTTTGGATGTATGGCTGCCCACTTTATCCTGGTGGAACTCAAAACTTTTAACAACCACAGAATAAAGTTTTGGAATTTTTTCTTTAAAAATGGAATTAAAACATTGTTTTTACAAAAATTTGAGTTAATTCTGACATTTTTCTCTACTTTTCTGATCTTTAAGGCTCCGATGTAAGAGATTATATCAATCACCCTAAATCCTTTAGAGAATCTTTCTTTACAGTGTTTGAACGAAAGTTGTAAATCTTTTTGGCTTCTATTCCGGAAATAAATCGATCCTTTTTTATGACAGTCATTTAGATAAATCCTCGCTTCATCAATTGTGAGAATATTTTTTCACTTATCACCTACAAAATTATTTTCAAACAGATTTTCATAATACTAGGTTGAGCAAAAAGCTCTGGGAAATTTGTGAAAGTTGCGTTGTTATGCGCAAAATAACAAAAGCAACAAGGACTATCGATCAAAGTAGAAACCATCATAGTCCACGACTTTCTGCCATCCTTCTGCCAGATTCCGGATTTGCTGGAAGTACCATGTCTGCTCCTTTGAATCGAAAAACTCTTGACATGCTTCTTCAACTTCATTAAAAGATTCAAATCGACGGCCCTTCAAAAAGTGTTATTGATCGAAAGAGGACATAATCGGATAGAGCCACGTCTGGACTGTACCACTAATATTCCTATATACGATACGAATTCTGGTAACTATTAAATTAAAAATTTCCTAGAACTTTTTACTCAACCTAATAACTCTTCGGAAACAGCAAATAGTATATAACCACCACGCCACTCGCTTTTTTCACGTGCCATTACCGTAGCAGATGATATTTTTTCATAGCAGCCAACATTTCAGTTGCCACGTTATTAAATTTTGCCCAATATTTTTCCCTGTTGTTTTTCGTTGTTTTTTAATTTAACAACAAAATCGTTCCCAATATGTGTAAACACCCTCTGTACAGTGGTCAAGCGACCAGATATTAAGGCGACCGGTCCGATCTTATTGTGCCAGCAGGTATCTTTGTCTTTTTCCATTTTATGCGCGTTCGTAATTTTACAAATACATAGCACCTATAGTCGTCGTTCGATCCATCTGTATGTCCGTCCGTCCGCATATAACAGAGACAAAATTATCCAACTGAATGGTCTAAAAATTTAAATATATAATTGTTCCAAAATTTTGTTGAGTCATTTCAAAATTTATGAAAATCGGATGTATAGTTTAATTACAGGGACAGTCAAAAGTTTTCTGTGCCAATGGGATACAAATTATTTCAAGTGCATTTTAATGATGTTACAGCCTTTCGAACAGAATGAAATTGATATGCACTTATGAAGTGCATTAAAATATACATTCAGTAAAATATGCGGTACAAGGAATATTTATAAAACTAGTTACAGTACGAACGCACCTCATTTGCCCCGTTCGACGTGCAATTTCCAATTTGTTTAATTTAACATCAAAATCTGTCCCAATATATGTAAACACCCTCTGTACAGTAGTCAGGCGACCAGATATCAAGAGAACCCGATCAGATCTTATTGTGCCAGGAGGTATCTTTTTCTTTTTCCTTTTTGTTTCTGTACGTATCATTCAGATTAGAATATTGTATCGGGTCAGTTAATCATAATTTTCCCGAATTTATATGCATTTGTTTTATCGGGTCAGGTTTTATAAAATATTCTACAGGTTACGCCACCCGATGCAAAATTCTAATCAGGATGTTTGCAGTAGCAAAAAAATAAAAATAAAAATAAATAAATAAATCCTTATCATATTATAAATGTCAATGTGTGTCCGAATGTTTGAATGAAGTCAGCATCTAAACGAATGAATTAATGCTTTTGTATTTTTGGATATAGATGGATTACAACCCGGAAATGAACATAGGGTATGTTTAATTTGTTTTATTCAAATATTTTGCTTAATAATACAAAATTTCATTATTTTTCATACACAATGAATTGACGTTTTCCCGATAAAATTTAACCATCTTCCTTTTTTCGTTGCCAAAAAATAAAAACTTAGAATAATAATTTAATTTATAATTGAAAGATTAAAACGGAAACTTTCAAGTATTTTTTAATAATACATGGTGCGTGAATTTTGAGTAAGTGCGGAAAGAAGGCAAATGTGACGTCATATATGGAAAATATAAAACGGATATGCTTTGATGTTGAAATAAAATGAGATTGTGTTATGGTATTAATTCTTATTATTTAAAGAAATTTGTTATCAAGGCTTACGGTTTATCGTCTGCGCACGGTTAACACAGAGATTTAAATTTCAATTTAAAAATTAAAAAAAAAAAAACTTTTGAAGAGTAAATGGATAGCAAATGTCAATAATATGCACAGTAAAATTAGCGAATTCGAAAATGACGTAATGATTAGCAGTAAATATCTATTTTCATTCTTAAAAAGTAAAAAATTAACTAGATAGAAAGGTTATGTTCTGTAATCGGGTTCGTAATCAATTTGCTTTTTTTAGAGAAAGAAATTAGGTGCAAAAGTAAATACATTGTTGTAAACAGGTTTTTTTTGTGTGGTAAAGACTTAATAATATTCCAGATGATGAATTCTTCGCCCACCTTTGATGACAAGTATGATTGTAAAACATATAAAACAGTATCACCGATAATTTTATTGGCACAGATGCCATATACGCACTTGGTTTTGCGAGATCTTTTTTTGATACCAATTTGGAGAAAACATCGTTTTCGAATACCAGTTACATGTATATTTTTTAATTATGTTCTATTACTTAAAAAGGGAAATAACAATAAATAAAAAAAAAGTTTCATTAAGAACTATAGGACAAAGCAATTTATATAATTTTAAAAGAAAATTAAAGTAAATAAACTATTTATTAATAAATAAACTATTTATTAATAAATAAACTATTTATTAATAAATAAACAACAATATCTGGGTTACCATGTCAAGCAAAATAATCTATGTTGGCGACAATTAGGTACTCCGGTGCATGTATGACATCTTTGCCATTTTCTTATTACTTCATGATATAAACAGACATCCTGGTTCAGCGTATAAACCTAAGTTATGTCAATGACCTTATAATAAAGAAATACCTTAAATTACTCATACTAGCCGCCCTTGGCGACCAGTTTGGTCTTCCTTAAAATTTATGTTTGGGAAAGCATGCTAAGCATTGTATCCTATTACTTTTATTCATAATTTAATGTACTTGAACTCCCTTAATACTCTCGCTGAGCAATCCGAGATTTCCTCGGGGATTCATTTTTTCCACTGGCGACTATTTTTTATTTCAACTCGGACGACTTTTTAAATACAAAAAAAATCATATAGACTTTAACAACATCTACAAGAGAAATATACTGCAAAATTGATTTTCTTACAATAGTGGTGCGAGACTATAAAAATAGTATCTATTGACACTCCTGATTTCGCCTAATTTCTAATATCATATCCCATTTAAGATCTTGAACTCTTTTACAGAAAATGTTTACATATTTAAACTCTAAGCTATATATAGATTTGAAATATGTAATAAAAAATGCATAATTTTTAACCTATTTTGATAAAAAAAAGAAAACCGCAGCGAGAGGGTTAAATATAATTAATATAATCCCTTAAGCTAATATTGGTTTTTGTTGCATTAAAATATCTCAATTTGTTGATTTTCTGTAAGCAAGTAAACACTATTGATTTACAATGGAAGTCTATGGGAATTTGGCGAATTATTAGAGATATCGCCAAGTTCGCGTCACTTTTGGTGGCAGAATATGGTCCCCTACGGATACCCCCCCCCCCCCTTATAGGTATAGAGATGCATTAAATGCTGTTCAATAACCAATGAGATGCGTTTCATTTGGGCGTTGCCATTAAACAATTAACAAATAATTGCGATTTAGTGCCACGTACGATAGCGTAATATATATTTATATATATAGATTGTCTCTTATAAAATGTGATAAACAATTAGTTTATTATATATTTTTTTAATTATCGGAAGGAAAATGCTTTGCTTAATTAATTCATTTCTTCTTTTTATGTTACGTGTACGACGTCACGGGTAACAGCTAGTAAATAAATAAATAAAAACACCCGACTGAATTACTTTGAAGCCGGTTCGGATAAAATTTAGTTATCCTATCCGATGCGAAATTGCCACGTGTGTATTGAATATTGATATCTTCTTTAGAAAGGTTTCTGAAAATTGTTTTTTACTGCAATATCTTCCGAAACACATTTATTACTACATACTATCCATTGTTGCTATTTAAGTTATTAAGAGACTAAACTAGTAACGTGGAGGAACTCGATCGCTAATGTTAAACCAATGGCAGTGGTCTTTATTTCATGTTTATTTATTTATTTATTTATTTATTGTCGAGAATATATGAAGTTTAACTGGGTATGTTTTTACTCTTTAAATTTTATATGCATTTATTTTCTGAGGATAGTTATAATTTTGGAATCAGTTCCAAATTTAAAAGTGTCATCAGAAAACAAACACCATATAAAATCAAAAATGCATACAGATACCCGATAACACCTCAAATACCTTTCAAATGATAAAATTTTAATGCTTAAAACTACATTTTGCACTTGACTTTACTTTTTGCACGAATCTTTTTCAATGTTTCCGCAATTACAATAGCATATTGGGTAACTGTGCGGTATTCTTTTTTTTAATTTTAAACAAAGAAAACGTTTATAGCTCTCATCTAGAAAGTTGAAAATATGAATTTTTACTTGACAAAAGCCTAGATTTGAAAAACAAAATTACAATAAAAATGCATTTTAAGGGACCGATTGTAAACGTGCAAAACTTTTCAAGTTTAGTCTTTTCACGAATAGATCATTCAGTAAATAATCATTCAATTACGTCCTTAATTTAATTCAAATTATCTTTAAACATTATGTAAAACTTGTTTATCGTAAACACATATAACTGGAAAGAATCAATAGTAAGACCCACATATAGACCAATTAAAACCTAAATAGTTGACAATAGCATACATAAAGAAAAATTGTAGCATTTAATACGTATGGAAAGTTGTTTATACTAACTTTATAATACATATTATAGAGATTTAAAAAAAAAATATTTGAAATTTTGAAAAAAATGTTATTTAAAAAATTCCCAGGCAGTTAGGAGAGAAGTACGTAAGTCTTAGAAGCCATCATTATGAGAAGAATGAAAATTCATTTTCTACGGTAAAAGTTAAATAAAACACAAACTGAAACTTGAATTGTATAATTATTCTCCACTACAAATCGGCAAGGAAGATGCTTTCAAATTTTTATTTTCTTTAAACTCATAAATGAGACATATTCTTTTAAATTAAGCGTTATAATAATCTTAGCTAATTTATCTAAAACAAACTTTATATTTTAGTTTTAATATCAGATGGCAAGCGGAAGAAAAAGTTAAAGAAAAATACCAATAGTTATCCCTCTCTCCCATTTCTTTCGCCCTATTTTTTTTTCTTTTTTTTTTTACTTCACATAATAGATTTTCTTCTAAACATTTGATGTCTTATTTTTAGATAAGCAAGCAGCAGCGGACAGAGACGGCAGCTTTGATATTGATAAGTGCCTTGAAAATTGCCGTGACGAATGCAGGTAAATAATGATTAAACTATTCACTTGGTTTTTATTTATATTAATTTTTTTTTCAGCATAACTGGAAAATATATACAATTTCAATACCTGAGTCTGTCTATCCGTTCTAAATAAAACATCTTATATTATAATAAAAAGAGCAAATCTTGTGTGTGCGTCTCTGTGCATGGTAATTTTATCTTAAATGCAGCTCTAACGATTTTGACTAAATTTTGCACCCTACCATTTTCGGGCATGACAAGACCATTGGTCTAGTTCACATCTTCGAGAAAATTTGGTTAGTGGGTCATTTCGGGTCATAATGGATCAGGGTCAAGCTAATTATATCCTTAAAAGGGCTCAATCGATTTTCACTAAATTTTGTATCCAGCCGTTTTCGGGTACGAGAAGCGTATAAGGCTAAGTAACGTGTTCCAGAAATTTCCATTAGTGGGTCCATTTTGGGTCACTAGAGGTCAAGCTAATTTCATCTAAAAGACGGCTCTAACCATTTTGACTAAATTAAAGATTCTACCGATTTCGATTACAAGAAGACCATTGAATTAAGTCACATGTTCGAGAAAATTTGATTAGTGGATCATTTTTGAGTCACTGTGGGTCAATCTAAATTTATCTCAAAAATGGTTCTATCAAATTTGACCAAATTTTGTATTCTATCGTTTTCGGGTTACAGAAGACCATTGGGCTAGGTTGCGTGTTAAAAAATTCGATTAGTGGGTTATTTTTGGGTTCCAATGGGTCAGGGTCAAGGTAGTTGTATCTAAAAACTGCTCAAAACATTTTGAAAAATTTTTGTATTATACCGTTTCCGGGCACGGAAAGGCAATTGAACTAGGTTGCATGCTCAAAAATATTCGATTAGTTGATCATTTTGCGTTATAATGGGTCAGCGTCAAGTTAATTATATCTAAAAATCATCTCAAAATTTTGTGTTATACCGTTTCCGAGATGAAAAGAGAATTAGTTAGGGCACATGTTCGATCAAATTCGATTAGTGGGCCATTTTGGATCACTATTGGTCAGAGTAAAGCTAATTGTATCTGAAAAACGGCTCAAACGATTTTGACAAACTTGTGTATTATTCAGTTTTTCGATACGAGAAAATTATTGTGCGAGGTCACATTTTCGAGAAATGTTGATTAGTGGGTCGTTTTGGGGTCACTACGGGTCAAACAAATTTTATCTAGAAAACGGCTCTATCGATTTTGCATAAATTTTGTATTCTATTATTTCATGTTCCAGAAGAGCATTGGATTAGGGCGCATGTTTTAGAAAACTTGACTAATGGATCATTTTGGGTCACTATGGGTCAGGGTCAAACTAATTTTATCTAAAAAATGGCTCAAACTAATTTAACAAAATTTTGTATTGTACTGTTTACTAGTACAAAAAGACCTATGGTGGAGAAATTTCAATTAGAGGGTCATTTTTGGGTCACTACTGGTCAAGCTAATTTTATCTAGAAAACGAATCTAACGATTTAGACAAAATTTTAATTTCTATCCTTTTCGAACTCTAAAAGACCATTGGACTATATCGCATATTTAAGAAAATTCAATTAGTGGGTCATTTTGGGTTACTATATCTAAAGTTCAAGCTAATTATATCTAAAAAACGGCTTAAACGATTTTGTCAAAATCATATATTATACCGTTTCCCAGCACGAGAAGACCATTGGATAGGTCACATGCTCGAGAAATTTTGATTAGTGGGTCATTTTTGGGTCACTATGGGTCAAGCTATTTTTTAATAGAAAACGACTCTAACGATTTTGATTAAATTTTGTATTCTATCGTTTTCGAGCTCGAGAACAGCATTGGTTTATGTCGTTGTTCGAGAAAATTAGATTAGTCGGTCATTTAGGGGAGTCTGTGGAACTATCAAGTTTTATCTAGAACAATCTAGTTTTAGCTCAAACGATTTTGACTAAATATTATATCTTACTCTTTTGAATTACGAGCAAACCATTTATCTAAGTTATATATTCGACAAAATTCGATTAGTAGGTCATCTTGGGTCACTACGGATCAAGCTAATATTATCTAAAATATGCTCTAATGAATTTAAATAGATTTTGCAAACTACCATTTTGGATTATGTGACGACAATTGGGCTTAGTCATATGTTCGAGAAAATTCGATTATCGGATAATATTTGGATCACTATGAGTCAAGCTAATTTCATCTAAAAAACTATTCAAACGATTTTAACTTAATTTGTTATTCTACTATTTTAGGGGACGAGAATCTCATCGGGCTGGGTCACATGTTTGAGAAAATTTCATTAGTGGGTAATTTTTCCTCCATACGAGTCAGGGTCAAACTAATTTTATTTAAAAAACGGCGCAAACTATTTTGACTAAATCTTGCATCCTATCATTTTCGATTTCGAGACGCGATTGGGCTAAGTCATATGTTCGAGAAAATTCGGTTAGTGTGGTTTTTTTGTCATTATGGTTCAAGCTATTATTATCTCAAAACGGCTCTAACGATTTTGACTAAAATTTGTATCCTACAGTTTTGGATTGGGAGAAAAACATTCTAGTAATCACATGTTCGAGAAAATTCGATTAGCTGGTTATTTGAGGGTTACTACGTATCAAAGTATTTCAATAGGAGTAAAGATTTAAAGATTCAAGTTGCTGAATTATTTTCAGTAAACTAAGTCTTAAAGTTAGCAACAGTTTGTAAGTTGGCGATATTTGGGAAAATATTGACGACATTTGACCGAAAAATCAACTTTCAATCTTACCAATGCTAAAACAAATAATTGACGCCAAATGAAAGGATGTCGTCAAATTTAGTTATATTTGTCGAAAATAAAATAGGCTTTCAGAACGTGAAGGAATATTTTAAAAATTATCAATAGGACAGGCGATACCTAGCTAAACCAATCAGAGTTGAACTAAAAATGTAAGTTGTGCTGATATCATTTGGTTGTGAATGTAAAATTCAGAAACATGTACTACATAGTTTCCATATTGATCGTTTCTGTAAATAATACTGCTACAAAATAAAATGTTTTATAGCAATAATACAGCAAGAATGATACAGTGAGAATAATATATCAAATTCAGCTCAAAACTAATTCTGACCGAGCATAGATTGGTAATCCCCGCTGGTTAGTAATAATATTTCAAGGGCTCAAAATTTGTACATGTTAGTAATGGGGCTTCCAGAATGCCTCACATTTTATATTATTACAATTATTACTCAGGTTTCAATAACAGAGTTTCAATGTAATATCGCTTTAATCAACTACTCTCGTTTACAATATTACTTTTGTATTGTTGCACACAGATGCTTTCTTTGTAACTTATTTGTAAAATAATTTAAGGTGCCTGCCTACCTTTAAAATGCAATTTTCGGTCAAAAATCAGATTTTCTAAATTTGATTTAATATTGAAGCTTGACATTTTAGCTTTCTAAATAAGTTTGAATATTTTATTTCTATCTTACTTAGAACTGGAGTTACAGGCATTTTAATATTAGTTAGTCGCAAGTTTTTTAAACTAAAAGTAGCCCTCCGCTACCGAAGTAACCCTAAATATTTGCACATAAACAAAGAAAGTTTTTAAAAGCCATCAATAAAAGGAATAGCTAAAGTAAATAACATAGATGGTGAACTTTATAAATCAGGAGCTTTTTTTAAATTAGATTTTTCATTTAATAGGTAAAATTTGGTTTTAATTATATTTTCTGCTTTTTGTCAACATGAGATTTTTAACATTTTGCATTATCACAAAACATCATAACTAAAAAAATAATACTAATTGTAACGTTATGCATTCTTGAAAAAATACTGTAAAGGAGTTTATTTAGATAATGTGCTTCTATTATGATTACAGTTAATTATTTTTTCATATTTTAGTTGATACAAGTTATGAATTTATTTTCTTGTATATATTATCTTGATTTTTCTTTGTGCAAATACATTAAATTCTTTATTTTTAATAATAACATAGTTATAGTTATGAAAATGGTTCAGTACCTCAAGAAAGTTACATTCATCACAATAAATTTTACAGAATAAAAATATCTACTTTTAAATTTAAGTTTTGATGCTTTGCAAAAGTGCCATTTTATAACAATATTTATGTATGTTTTGAGCCTAAAAATCAAAATATTTAAAAAATATACATATTTTTACATGTTATTCACAATTCTTAGCTATATCCTACAACATAATGCACATCAGTAGGCAATTTTTCAAATATTAAAAAAACCCTACCGCAGGCAGGCAGGCAGGCACCTTAATAAATGTTTAAGAATCAATTTACAGAAAATATCACATGTACTTTTACACATGGAATTCAAGATATATTTGGTTTTAGATGTAAATTTCCAGCTGGGGAAAAATGTCCGGACCAGGATTCGAACAAGGGATCTCCTGGCTGAATAATCAGGATGAAATTCAGCCAGGAGATCCCTGGTTCGAATCCTGGTTCGGACATTTTTCGCCCAGTTAAAAATTTACATCTAATATGATTTATTTACGAATTGGAATAATTGTGTTAAAATTAATCTAGTGTAATTTTGTATCCAGCGATTTCTGGAGTTCTATTACCTGAGATTTATTCTCTTGAGCTGAACCAGGTTTCAGACCAGATGCTATAATCATTAAGGTTAGCTGGGTGAAATAGTTCCACCAGATTCGTCCGGGATAGCTCAGATGACAGAGCACTGGCGGCTTTAGCCAGGAGATCCCTGGTTCGAATCCTGGACCAGACATTTTTCACCCAGTTGGAAATTTACATCTAATATGATTTATTTACCAATTGGAATAACTGTGTTAAAATTAATCTAGCATATTTGGTTTGTTTGTTTTTTAAATTTCGATGTAAAGAAAAAACAGAATTCGTAGTTTGGAGAGTACATAATAAAAACTCACACAAGGTTTAGAACACTTTAAAATATGTTTAATACACTAAAACGTATGAAAATAAAACCTGTTTTAAATGTCATGTATACTGAAAATTTTCTTTATCTTATTGTAAGGAATACAATACAATTATAACCACAAAGTCTGAAACCGTTCAGCATTTTTTTCTTGCGAAATATTTATTGTATCCATATGCTTATATGACAGATAGGACAATAGCTGTACGCGTATGGTGTACTAGCTACGTACAACTAAAAATTATCTTCTAATTCTGCTGAAAATTTTGATAATGATAATCTCAGATTTTCTTTCCTTTTCGTGGGTATAAAATTTTAAATTTTCTGGTAAATTTGTATGGCAACACAGATTCTTTTTAATGTCTGTAAAGCTTAGAGGCAATTGCTAAAATGTCACAAAATTTGACACCAAATGTCAGTCGCAATAAAATACCATTAACTTAGTATTACCTCGCTAATTAGAATAAAATTCTTTAAACTTCAGTATAATTGTTAAACGACATTTAGCTATAGACTGGTTTACAATTGATACATTTTTGTTTGAAAAGAGGAAACTTGTTATTATTATGTGGTGGAATATTGGTCTTAGCATATACGGTAGAAAATGAAGCACTTTTTGTTTGTTAAAACTTGGCGTAACGCTTTAAATTTGTTATACCATCTTTATAAGAAGGATTGCAAGAAAGGAAAGTTTCTACGCTGAGGTCATCTTTTAGAGAACTCATACTGACACATTATTTAAAAAAAAATCTCTTCCGGCTCAGCCTACAGGCGCATGTAGATTTCAGAGTTAAGTATTAACTTCACCAGAAAAAACTAAATCAATATTATAGATAAACCCAGTTTAACAATTTTATCTGGCTGCTTTTGAATAGTTTTTAATTTCATTTTTCTGTAAGAGCTGGTTTTATCAGAATCAAGTTAATTGATATTTTTTTCTTTAACTTCTACTTTTTTTTAAGCACCTGAGAAGCCAAGGTGTACAAGAGACAAAATTAGATTTGGAGTAATTCGAGCTCAAAGTTGAAAATCAATAGTAACTGACAGAATTAAAATGCGAAACTGTTGATTATTTCATAGCGGTCTTTGAATTCTTAGATTCAATAAGTGTGAAAGAAAAGGGAAGTACAATATTTTTTAAATTTTAAGTAGACATTAAAAAGGTTAAGGTGTTAGGTAGTTTAAAGATCTTAAATAGTTGACCTGTAGAACGCAACTCATAATAAGAAAATTACTTATATCTCTTGACCCCCAAACAAATAGTCTTATATCCAGATAGCCTGCAAACTTCATTCCATTTTTTCAATTTTTTCACTTATACCCCTTGGCTTCTGGGGTCCTCATTTGTTATTACTATAAGAGTTGGTTGTATCAAAAACGTGTCAAAATAAAAGTTGTAGATAATATTAAAAAGATTTTTAATAAACTTAAGCGGTTTTGATATTTTGTGAATTGATGAAGTTTTGACTTTTTTTCTTCTCTAACTTAAATCTGTTTTTTTTCATTTTTAATTTTTTTCTGCCTTAAGAGTTGGTCCTATCAAAACCTTGTCAATATAAAAGTTGTAGATAATATTGAGAAGATTCATAATAAATATAAGAGATAGTTGTTATCTTGAAAATTGAAGAAGTTGTGATTTTTTTCTCCCTAAAGCCCTATTTTTCGACCCTTGAACCCATTTTTCATTTTATCATAATCCTGTCATACATAAATTTTTGGCCCTTTTCTTAGAAGTAATAATAACTTTAAACAGATTTGATATGTGTTATAATTAAGAAGTTATAGGGTTTTTTCCGTTTTCACAAAACCCCTCCCTATTTCCATTCCGTTGGCCCGATTTTTCCCGAACTTGACCGAGATTTTCCGCCCCTTGATATTATGTATCAGTTATTATAGATTTGTGCCGAATTATAGAAGTTACCGTGTCCATAAAGTGATATATATATATGTAGATAGATAGACAGATAGATAGACAGAAGATGTATAGATAGATAGTTTTTAACTGGGTGTGGTTTTGGTTTCTAGGTGTCATGATCAGCGTGGATCTCCAAAACTTTTTCAGTAAATCCAACACAGGGAAGAATGTAATAGGTAGTATTTCTTACGAAATCTACATAATATTCTAAGGTAAAAATGTGAAAATAGTTATAAGTACATGATTCTAGGAATTTTTTCTTTGGATATGTGAAATACATAAATAATTGATTTAAGATTCCAATTTTGCCCTCTTAATATATTTTTTTTTAAATTATTATTTTTACTTAAATTTCAGATCATTAAAGTATACGACAGAAATTTCTATACAGGATTACGTAAATTCTGTAAGTATTAATTTAAAGGTTTTTGTTCGCTTATGATGCTCACTTTTATTGCGGTTTATGAGAACACAATATAACATCTTCCATCAACCACCAAATAAAAATAAAATAAAATTTAAATGTTAATCAGTAGTGAAATGATATATGGGAACGTCCATTGTTACTGTTGTGACCATTAGAGCAAATTTTCACAAATTCTTCCAATTATTTTATTACAAAATATAATTAAAACAAAAATTGATATAACCAGTTAAATACAATTATGTTCCACTCGCATAAAATATATCTGATTTGTAACAAGAAGCATTTCCCTTGTCTAAATAATCAATCAAAATTTTGTTACTCTTGTGACCAGAGTGTCACAAGAGTCATTTAATATTTACATAAGCAAAACGCTCTTTGTTACAAATTAGGTATATGTTTGTGTGTGGAACACAGTGGTATTTAGCTGATTTATATGAATATTCATCTTAATTATATTTTGTAATAAAATAATTGGAATTATATATGAAAATTTGCTCTAATTATCACAACAGTAACGAATGGACGTTCCCATATAATAAAAGAGATAAATAGTTAATGTATATATAAATATTGAAATAACAATATATTCAACAATGTAAGCACAGCGTGTTCTTCTCTCGAAGCTGGTAGACAGGAGGTGCTGGGTTCAACCCAATCGCGACCGTCGGCCTAACCGTTTCGGCGTTTTCGTGGTTTTCTTCGAAACCTTGGATTTCCATGCGTAAATACGGGTTAGGTTCCCTTAGAAAGACCCCCCACGAAGGGCACTCCCCCTAGGGCCTATATCCCAAGAGTAGATAATTGGCTGTCAAAAATCAACCAACCAACCAACCAGCGTGTTCTTAAAATGACATTAATTTTAAGAACACACACATTAATTTTAAAGAAAATGTACTACATTTTAATTCTAATCTGCCATATACATTTAAAATCCTAATGAAACGAATTTATGAAACGATTTTATGGAACGACTGATTAAACGAATGATTATGTTTCACGGCCATTTATTCTAAAATATGGAAGGTTTTGGCCGTAAAATTAACACTAAATATCAGTATCGATCCACAGGTGTCAATACTGATATTTGAATTTTAAAATTTGAATTAATTTTCGAGAGATTAATTTTTTTGTGTAATTTTAATGATATTTCTGTAATGATGGTAAATAAACCCACTTTTGAAATCTCCCCTTTTCCCACAAAAGTGGGAAAAGGGGAGATCAAGGAGAAAAATATATTAATTATTTGATATAACAATATTGTGAATAAATTATATTTTCTCATTATAATTTTTTATAAATAACATTAGATTTGTTTTTTGTCGTCATTTTCATATTGAAATTGAAAAGTGAAATTACTAAAAGCAGAAAAAAAAATTAAACTAAGAATTAAATGATCACGTGCTAAAAGCAGGGAAAATTACGTCAAAATATTTACTCGTAAAAATTAAAAAAGTACGGAAACTTTAAAATAACAAAATTATTACATTCAAAACGTATTTAAAGGCGATAATTATGTCATAGGTAAAATTACCAAATATTAAATATCGTCATATTTAAAGCGCCTAAAATAATACAATTATTACGTGTGAAACACTTTTAATGTTGAATATTAGGGCATATTTATAAAGCTCAAATGATAATATTTCCAAAGACTTTTAAATTAAATAATATCTTTATAATAAATACTATATATAACATACAGGCACCCTTTGACTTACGTAAATTCGCACTTACGTAAGAAATTTCGAAAATTACATTTATGAACATACTAGTGCGTTTGATACGCATTTGCATACTTTTGATAATATTTTTATAAATAAAATATGCAGATAAAAACTACAACAATAATATAGTTTTATATATTAGATATAGTTATATTTTTATTTTGATATACAACCAAATCTTTAACAAAACAAACAAAAATCTGATGAAAATGAGCCAAAAAAAAAAAAAAAAAAACTCCGTTACAATTTTGTTAGCTGAATTCAAACCATAACGAAATCTCATTTTAAAGTTTCGGTGAAGAGGAACGAGTGTATTTTTTCTTGCAGATTCACAGCTGTTCGTTTGATGTAGATTCAAAATTGATATAAATTAATTCGTCTATGTTAAATTTATAAATCCCATATTCCACAAGATACTTTTTATTTGCAAAATATTCTTTCAGTTTGCTTTTATTACTTTCTTCTATCTTTAGAAGAAGAAAGTATTGGATAAGTATAAAATTTCGACTTCCGGTTTTCGACGGATTTATACGTTTTAGAATGCCTAGAACACAATTTGATGGTTTTTAGAAAATGTCTGTCTGTGAGTCTGTCTGTCACTCTGTCTGTTGGATTCCAATGTAAATAAATCTCTTAACTAAATGAATCCCTAAAAGTTAAGTATTAAAATATCTATAAGTTATTAAAACTGCACTCAATAACATTTCTTATTGTTAAAGCGAATATATTTCTAACTTAAATTCAATGACAGAAGAGCCATATATTTCACATTACTTTATTTGGTAAACTTCTTTTTAGAACAAAACAAAACCAACTGTTGCCAGATATTGAAACAATGCAATTACAACCAGTTAAATAATTACTGATCAGGTGACTGATACATGGATGAAAGAAAAAGTTAGTCATTACGTAACATACTCCCACCTTGAGTTGTGGGGAAAGCACAACTCAACAATTTAAAATTACAAGTTAAACCTTTTCGGTACCTTAGAATTGTAGCGATAATACCAACCAGTTTCCACATTTTCACTACTGGAAATTAGGACAGTATCCGACGAGGAAACATCTTTTTTTTTTTTAAGAGCTTCGTGTTCATCAGCAATAAATTCAGTGGAGGGCCATTTCTCATAGGGCGAATATAACCATTCGGGTCTCTCCCACCATTTCAATTTTAATTGTTGATGACTACAACAGCCTCTTCTAAGTAGGTCTGTGTGATTTTGATTCCCATGTAGCTCATAAAGTTGCTCTGATATCAGAGGATTCACAACTTTGTTTAGTCTCTTCAAACACAGATCAAAATTGTCAGGAAGAGGAGGGTGATATTCAATCGAAGGCATATTGACTAAAAGATTATCATTTTCAACCTTAACTGTGTCAAAAAAATGTTGCTTTGCTGCTTCTTTCATACAAATCACGTGAAATAGGAGACATGCCAGATCTTTGTGAACATGGATCTCTCAAAGATGATGAATATGGATCCGCATATTCATCTCTCATGGGCGCCAAAGATTGACTAGGACGATCATAAGGTGAACAGTATGGTCTCATGCGAGGCGACATTGAACTGTAGCCACGGTCATAAAAATCTCGACCTCCAAAAGGTGGACTGTCATATCTTCGGCCGTAGCCATTAGCATACCCATCACCACTACACGGTCCACCATAACCACCACGTCCACTGCTTGAACCTCCTCTAGCTCGTCCTTGTGATCCTGGCTCATGATGAAGCTTGCTTTTTGAAGGTTCAACACTCAAAGAAGATCCCTTGAAGTAATAATTATTCAGAGCTTTTAAGGCATGCTGGGCTTCTTCAGGCTTGATTAACTTTTCAGGAACTTTTGGACATACTAGAGTTTCATGTTTTTTTCTGCATACAACGCATTTTACTTTTGCTCTACAATTTCGGGCTAGATGGTTTAATTTTAAACATAGGAAACAAGTTCCCTTCTTTTGCATTATGTCTTTCTTAACATCATACGACATTGACATTACCTTGAAACATTTTTTTGATGCATGTCGTTTGTCACAAAAAATACACAGTTTTTGTTTAAAATTATTCTTATTTCTAGTATATTTTCTCATATCAATGTTTAATAAATCTGATACAGTAGATATTTGAGATTCTTCGAATTCATGATTATTGCGTGCAGCTCTGTATCGAAAAGTTTTGTCAAAACTCTTACTTGCCAAAGAAATTCTTTCTTCTTCTTCAACTTCGTCTTGCAGAAATTCTAATAAATTATCTAGATCAGTTTTTGAGACAATTAAAACACCATTATTTAAATCTGTATCATGATTTTTATCTAGTTCAGATTCCACATCATTACATCTATTTGACGATCTTCTGTGAGATGTTCTATATCTTTCCCATTCTCTAAGAATATCATCTGGAAGAGACGATTCAACAAGCGGATATAACATCGCAGCATATTTGTCTCTAAAAACTCCAAGAGTTTCTAATGATCGCAATTTCGATTCTAATGAATCATATAATCGTCGCAAAGAATTGTGTTTTCCTGGATTTTGCTTCTGCAGTACAAGGCCTAACAAATCTCTAACATAATATTCTATCAAAAGTTCTTTTCGTCCAAAACGAGATTTAAGTTGACTTACAGCTTTGGCATAACTATTACCACCAGGCGGAAAACTTCTAATCAATTCTTCTGCCACACTGCCTTTTTCCATGGCTTGTGATAAATACGCAAATTTGTCATGAAAATCTAGGCTAGTATCTTGATCAATTTTTTGAAATTGACCCCAGAATTACAACCAATTTTTAATTTCACCATTAAAAGTAGGTAATTGTATCTTCGGATAATGAAACAATACATTCTTATTAATTACCGAAATATCAGATCTCAAATCTTCATTTTTTACAATCAAAAGTTCGTTTAATTTCTGTTGTAATACACGCCAGCGATCGATGCAAACCTCAGATTCATCGATATCTTTGTCTATTGTTTCTTCGTCAGCTTGGTCGCTATACAATATTTCTCTAATTTTATATTCTACATCGGTCATAAATTTCGCTTTCTCTTCTATCATTGTCAATTTCAGAATTTTTTCAGCAGTCGATAAATTATTTTCACTTGCATCAAATTCGTTACACGCTTTAGTGAAAATTCTACGATGCTGTCGTCTAGCTGCTTTTAACGCATCCATATTATTCAGCATCAACAATAATTTTTTATTCAACAATAATAATAATTCTCACTTGAGCAGTTCAAATAAAATTCTACTTACAGATTCCAGTCTTGTCAGCGGACGCCATATGTTGGATTCCAATGTAAATAAATCTCTTAACTAAATGAATCCCTAAAAGTTAAGTATTAAAATATCTATAAGTTATTAAAACTGCACTCAATAACAATTCTTATTGTTAAAGCGAATATATTTCTAACTTAAATTCAATGACAGAAGAGACATATATTTCACATTACTTTATTTGGTAAACTTCTTTTTAGAACAAAACAAAACCAACTGTTGCCAGATATTGAAACAATGCAATTACAACCAGTTAAATAATTACTGATCAGGTGACTGATACATGGATGAAAGAAAAAGTTAGTCATTACGTAACACTGTCACTCTGTTAGTCTGTATGTGACAAAAATTTTGTGGGCGCTCTATATCAAGAACTAATGCACGGAATTTCACAAAACTTTATATTTAGTTAGACCTTGATATAAACTGGACCTGATTAGTTTTTGGTGAAAATCGCCCAACAAGTGGTGCTGCCATGCGGCATTTTTCACCATTCCTGCAATTGCTACATCTCAAGAACCACTGCACGGATTTTCATAAAACTTCAGATTTGGTTAGTCCAGGATATAGTTTGGTGCTAATTACTTTTTTGTGAAAATCGCCCAACAGGTGGCGCTGCTATGCTGCATTAACATGATTATCGCAATAGATCTAACTCAAGAAAAAATGCATGAATTTTCATCAAACTTCAGATTCAGTTAGTCCGTGATATAAGGAACCCTTTCCGCCGCCATTGATGACGGACGTGCTTTTTTGCGAGCTCTCAAGTAAAGTTCTGTAAATAAGTAAATATTCAATTTTTTTATACCAATTAGCTTTGTATTGCCTGTCAGTGCATTTTCCATTGTTCCTGTGTTCTTTTCTTTAATTATCTGTATTATTTTCGAGTCAGGAGGACTCTGAAATTTTTCATGGCTATTTCTTGTCAGTTTTGAGGCGAAGTCCATGGCTACTTTTAATTTCATGCTTATATCTCTTATTTAAATTTATTATTTTGCATTTTAAAGTTAGCGGTTTGTTTCCCTAGGTCAGGGGCTTTAATTTGGTATATAGATTATTTAGTTATTTTGTTTAACAAGTTGATTAATGTACCTTTTATAATTTTTGGTGAGCGTTTCACTTTTCATATTTACTTCGCCATCTTGATTGTGGTGTAGTGTTGAGTTGTTCTGTGCTTCTTTCTTGCTTGTCATTTATTTCAGTTGTTTTAATTAATGGAGTTTTGTTTTGATGGAGTGATTTATTTTTAAGTTAGTTGTTTGAATTATATGTGGAGGTGTTCTTTCTGTGCTTAGCTTAAGGGTTTTTGTAGTTGTATTATTGCTTAATTAATTAGTGCTTATTCGTTTGATCACGTGTGCAGCGTCATCTATTTTATTTCTTGATTGTTTGTTTTTGTTTGCTCATCACATGACAAGTGACTGTGGGTGTCGTCTAGCGGTTGTTTGGTTTTTAGCTTTCGTTACGACATTTTAGTATTTTATATTATTAGGCTTTTTGTTTAGGTGGTGTGTCCTCACTCAGTGAGAGAGGCACTCCTATATATAGTGAAAGTGTGTTCTCAGTGTAACCGGCAGCTTACGTTTTGACGGCCAGTTAGTTGGATAGAGGGTCTTTGGAGATTTTGTTTTAGATAGAGGGTCGTTGGGTTTTTTTTTCTCGTGGAGATTGAGGGTCTTTTGCTGTTTGGTTTGGTTAGGTGTTCCTGTGTTTTCATTAGGGATTATGGCTAAGTTGGATAAAATGGAGAAATTTTGGGGGGATAGAGATGTGGAAGATTATCCAAGTGCAATACAGAAAGTGAATGTACATATTTACGATATGTTGGAGGCTCAGAAAGATAAGAGTGGTAAAGTAACGAGTGAAATAATGAGGACACTAAAGAAATGTTTTGACTACATAAACCTTAGACTGGTTAGGGCACACAGAGAAAGTGTGTCAAACGAGACGAAGGTTCGCACCATGGTAACAGATAGTAAAGCTTATGAAGCATTGGTTAAAAGAGTTTCTGGAGGACCTCTGAGCGAGGTGAAATTATCGCAATTTCCGACATTGAGAAAACCGAATTTAAAAACAGAGCAAGGCTTCTCTCTGTTGGTCTCTCCGGCCGAGGGAACAGATGTGGACAAAATGAAAAAAGACTTGAAGGGAGTGTGGAAGGAGAAACCGGATAGCCCGACCCCATATGACGTGGTTGCTACGAAAGCCGGACAGTTGGTTTTAAGAGTAAAAACAAGAGAGGATACAGAGAAAATGAAGACATTTTTACAAAACGACGAACGTATTAAGGACAAAGTAAAAGTCACGGTTCCAAGGAGAAGACGACAACGTCTTTTGATCTTGAGCGTAGGTTCGGATGTGGTTGAGGAGGGTATAAGGACTTCTCTGGCTAATGTGTTGACTGATGGTGGACTTCCTGCATCTTCGGATGTGGAGGTGGTTCGCCATTACCCGACACGTCGTGGAATGGAGAATTGGATCGTAGATGTAGATATGGAAGGAGCAGATTTTTTGTTGGAGAGGAAGAGAGTGTGTATTGACTTGGATAGATATAGAATTGTTCGTTTCGTCCCTATAGTTCGGTGTTATAGGTGTCAGGCTTACGGTCATGTTAGTCAAAAATGTGCAGATAGTGAAAAATGTCCCAAGTGTGCAGGTGATCATGGATTAAAAGATTGTACAAAAACTGAAGAAAGTTGCATTAATTGTATTAGACGGGATGATGATACGGATAATTCTCATAGAGCTGATAGCATGGTATGCCCTTGCTACCAAGAATATCGTGCTGAACTTCTTTCCAAACGGTTATAACAGTGGATGGGGTTGTTGTGGGTGGTGGCGCAGATAGTCTGGTGATTGTTCAGATCAACTTGCATCACTGCTCGGATGCAAATGATGCTTTGGCATCATATGCGGAGAGTAGTGGTGCTAATTTCTTTTTATGTCAGGATCCTTATACATATAATGGTCTTTTTGCTGGTCTTCCTCCGGGCTGGCTGTGCTTTCCTTCGGCTTCCTTCTCTGCTTGTATTTTATGCACTGATAAGGTTTATGCAATAGTGAAAGGTTTTGAGACAAGTAACTCTGTTTTTATAACTGTAACTTTGGAGAGTGGTCCAGTTATTTTGGGGTCTGTGTATGCTCCGCCCTCTGGAAATTTGGATAATGACATGTCACCCTGGATGGTGTACTATCAACAAGCGACACACATTGTCATTGGAGGTGACTTTAATGTTCCATTAAAGATGCTTGGTTATGCCAGAGAAAATGAAAGAACTGAAATATTTGCGGACTATATTATGTCTTCTGATTTAAGAATTGCTAATGACGTCACAGCTCCGCATACATATGTCCAAAGCGATCATTTAGGAAGACCTGATCTCACCCTGTTGGGCGTAGATATTTTACCACATTTGAAGAACTGGAATGTTGATGATTCAATTTTCTCGTATTTGTATCACCGTTACATAGTGTTTGAATTATGTGTTGTTCCGATACGTCGTACACATGAGCGTTATAAGACAAAGAACAAGTCGATGGCAAGATTTAATAAGGAGTTTGTTAAGAAATATGAAGAAATGTCTTCTACACTTGATCGAGTACGTGATCAGACGTCACTAGAAGAGTGGATTGATGGATTTAGCGATTACTTGCATTATTGCATGGACAGAGTTTTTAAAAAAGGCGAACTTTCTCATAAGCCACCAGTCTCTTGGTATACTCCGGATCTCAGAGTGTTGAGAAATAAAGTGTCAGCATGTTATAAGAGATATAGAGGCAACTTGGAGAACGTACATTATAGAGAATCATATGTCAGTATTAGAAAACAGTATAAAAGAGAGGTAAGAAAAGCGAAGAGAAAGGGTTGGTTAGAATATTGTTCGAAAACAGATGAAGTTTACGGTAACCTTTTCAAATTTGTATCAGGGAAGAAGTTTAGATACGAAGATATGGCTTTCTCAACGCTTGAAAATTCAAACGTTTTTGATTCTTATGATGAGGTAGCACATAATCTGATGTCATAGCACTTTGGTATAGAGGATGTACCTGATCATGTTCACTCTTTTACGAGCACTAAAGATTATCAAATCGACCCTGATTATAATAAGTTTACAAGGAAAGAATTAGCCTTTGCACTGAAGCAGCAACATAATAATAAGGCCCCGGGATATGATGAAGTGGATGCCTTGATCATCAAGAATTTATGTAAAAGATTTATAGTTTTTATGTTACAGCAGTTTAATACCTGTCTACGTTTTGCGCATTTCCCAAGTCGTTGGAAAAAGGGGGTAGTAATCTTCTTTAGAAAAAGAAATAGACCTGAAGGACATTATAAGTCATATAGACCCATTACCTTATTGCCTATAATTGCAAAGATATATGAGCGTATGATCAAGATAAGAATCTTAACTATGCTGGAGGCTACTTATTACTTAGATCATAGACAACACGGCTTCAGGGAAGGGAGAGGCACGGTGACAGCAATGGATACGCTTAAAAAGAAAATTGTTATTGCTCTGAAAGATTTTAAATACTGTGCAGCAGTTTCCTTCGACATAGCAGGTGCATTCGATGTTTTAGATTGGAATATAGCAGCGGAAATAATAAATAATCTTCCATTATATGAATACCTAAAGAACGTTTTAAAAAATTATATCTCGATAAGATTAATTGGTTTTAGATTTATACGTGGTATAAGATGGTTTAGACTGTTTAAGGGTTGTCCGCAAGGATCATGTCTGGGCCCCTTGATTTGGACTTTGGTAGCAGATCGTTTAATTAAAAGAAGCAGCGAACATCAACTTGATTTGATATCCTATGCGGATGATTCCGTGGTAGTGCAAGGTGCCAACACCAGAGCGGCTTTAGAAAACAAAATTAATATCTCAATCAATGTTTTTTCAAATCTGTGCCAAGAGCTTAATTTACATTTAAATTTGACTAAAACAGAGTCTATGCTTTTTGGAAAAAACACTATGAAGAAGAGAAAACCGATTTTTAAATGTCAAGGCACATCAATTCCAGTGAAGGATAACATTACATATCTAGGATTTCTATTGGATAGTACATTTAATTGGTTGGATCACCTTGATATGGTAAGGTGTAAACTTATTTCCTTCACTTGTAATGTAAGAAAGGTGAGAACTCGAGACATCGGAGTGTCGGTGCAGCTTCTAAAGATCTGGTATGAGACAGTGCTTAAAAGACAAATATCCTATGGCCACGAAGTATGGTATAAAGATTTGAAAATTCACGGTTTAAGAAGACTTTCGTCGTGTCAGAGGATTTGTCTATTGACATTAATAAGAAGTTATCGATCAACCTCGACGGAGGCGCTGTGCGTCTTAGCGGGAGTATTGCCAATGGATATTGAGCTTAATAATTCTAGCCATTTACACAACATAATTCATGGTGATATTTCATTGGAAATTGATGGCAACCGGATACACTCCGAAGATGTTTCGAAAAATCTGCCAACATATAACTATCCAAATTTTTACGATAAGCATAACATCAACTTTATTGCACCTGTTATTAAGTATGTTCCTAACAGAAACTTTCCGATTGCCTATACAGATGGTTCTAGGATGCCTGGGGGAGTGGCGGCAGCATTTGTAGTATATTTTCAAAATGTGGAAATTTTTACTAAGAGAATACGATTATGTGAGTATAATACCGTTTTTCAAGCGGAGCTCTACGCCATCCTCGAGGCAATTAGATGGTTCAATGTAGTTTCTTATCGTCAGCTTTATATTTACACAGATAGTTTGTCTTCAGTGTCTGCTCTTCGCAGACTTTTTCCCAGCAACGATATATTATTTGAACTTTTTACTAGTCTTCGTCTTCTGAGGAATAAGATGGTGCATATTGGATGGATAAAATCGCATGTAGGAATTGCGGGAAACGAACGTGCCGACGAACTGGCAAAGTCTGTTATTTTAAATAACACTTTTGATTCAGAAGAAAAGCTTTCGATACCTATCTGCGTATTAAAATCCCATTTTCGTACGAAAAATATGAAACAATGGCAGACTCGTTGGTCTTATTCAGTCAAAGGTCGAGACACATACAAAGTTTTGCCGGACGTTAGCCTAGATTTTTTGTGTGATTCTCAAATCGTAGTATACCTTATCAGTGGCCACGGAGCGTTTCCGACGTATTTACATAAAATTGGTAAGCGGCAGAACGACAGATGTCCATGTGGAAAACGTGGTGATACGCCTCATTACATATTTCAGAGTTGTCGTGTTTCAAGGGACTGTTTTCCTATGATACGCAATAGAACACTTGAGTGGAACTTAAGATGTGTTCTTCTGACGAGATCTAACTATAGAACATTGTGTAGAATCTACAATGATTTAAATAAAAAATTTTCATTCATAAGGTATAAATTCTGAACATTATATGACTTTATGAACTTTGTGGACTGGCTTTTATGGTTTTTGAACATTTTAAAAACTACAAAGTTGTATCAGAATTGCTGATATTTGATCTGTTAAATTCAAGCTTGGATATATTTTTAGTTTTTATATATGATTAGGAATTTATTTTAAAGACAATTGCAATATTGTAAAAAATTGTCTATAAATCCTGTTTGCCTTGTTTTAACAGCTTGAGACATATGTCAAAAATTGTAAATGTCCTAAATTTCTGTATACCATTATGTTTTTCTTTGTAAGTGTCGGGGCACTTACTTTTTTATTATGTATTATATTTATTTTTTCTTTGGCAAATACCTGCTGGTTTTCTGGGTCTGTTGCCCTGGCTGTGGCTTTGGCTGAGTCATGGAAGGGAATTTCCTGCCTAGATTTTTAACACCTATGCCAGATTCTGGTTGGTGCCTAGGTTAGGGTGATCTAGTCCGTGATATAAATTAGAGCTGTTTAAGTTTTGGTGTAAATCGCCCAACGGGCAGCGCTGCTGTGCTGCATTTTTTACGATTTCCGCAAGAGCTGTATCTCAAGAACTATTGCACAGATTTTCATCAAACTTCAGATTTAGTTAGTACTTGACATGAATTGACGTATAAATTAGTGCTGTTTAATGTTTGGTGTAAATCGCTCAACAGGTGGCGCTGCTATGCTGTATTTTTTGCGATTTCCGCAATAGCTTTATCTCAAGAACTAATGCTTGGATTTTCAACAAACTTAAGATTCAGGTATACCTTGATATCATTTAGTTCTGTTTACTTTTGGTGGAAATCGCTCAACAGGTGGTGCTGCTATGCTACATTTTTCTGAATTTCCGCTATAGCTCTATCTCAAGAACTAATGTGCGAATTTTCATCCAACTTCAAATTCAGATATACTTTGATATGAATTGGTGCTAAATCGTTGTTATTTTTTGTACTATTTAAATGATTTAATTGACGTGATTTATATAGAAGAAAGTTTTGTGATGGCCACAACATACTAGTATTTTTTCATACTTTTATAGTTTATGCCCAAGTAAATACTGTTGCATACTACTTTATTTATGAAATAATACTGTGTAAATAATGTATATATTATGTATATATATAACAAATATTGCAGTTTCTGACAAAATTTTGCCTAAGGAACTTACAAATTCGACTTACGCAAAAGTTTACGGAACGCATTACTTACGTAAGTCGGGGGATGCCTGTATAATATATATCTATAATAATAAAGAAAGAAGTTTGTGTGTGAGTGAGTGAGTGAGTGTGTCGACTGCGTTCTGAAGAGACCACTGCACGTAGAGCAACAAAATTTGGGGAAAAGGTACGTCTATATATGAAGTTTTGCACCTCGAAGCCCGATTTTTAATTTTTTGATTAGATTTTTTTTATTTAATTTTTTATGCGATTTTTAGAGCTTTTTTATGTTTCGAGGCGATTTTTCCATATAAGTGAGAAAAATATGGTTTCTTTCTTTTAACCCAATATAGTAAATTTTGTTTTCTTTTCAAAAAAGTTTATTCGGAATTCGTGCAGTGATTTTTGAATTTTTAGCGAAATCTTTATGCAATTATTGAACAGCATTTAATACATTTGCATACCTATAAGGAGGTTGCCGTAGAGGGACATAGTTTTGTCGCCAAATGCAGCTAAGTTTGTCGCCAACTTGGCGGTATATCGCCAAATTTGGCGACCAAAATGAGTCGCCAAAAGTGACGCCAACATGGCGACATCTCTAATATTTCGCCAAATTCCCATAGACTTCCATTGTAAACCAATATGGATTACTTGCTTACAGAAAATCAACAAATTGAAATATTTTAATGCAACAAAAACTAATATTAACTTAAGGGATTATATATTTAAGGGAATCCAAGTAAATTAAATTGTGAATAAAAGTAACATGATACAATGCTTAGATTATTGTATTTTATTGATATTTTCAACGAAAGGGTTGCCAGTGGTCATTTTGCCGAAAATTATAGTTGATAAATGAATTGAAATGGCTATATCCGTTATAAAATAATGTAAACAACTAGCAAATTAAAAGAAAATAACTGTTATTTGTTTAATTAAAAAAAAAAAAGAATCAAAAACCTTTTTAATGTGAGACAAAATTTATAAAATGAAAATATTTAATTTAAATATGAAAGGAATGTTTATAAAACTTAAAAAATAAATTAGTATGAAAGAAGCAATTGATACATTATTTGGCGATTTTTCGCTTCGCCAGGTTAATAAAAATGTGCCTGAAAAAACTTGAAGAAATAAAATTTAAGTAACAGTCTTTTAGTCCTTCTTTTTTTAAAATTCAATTTAATTATCATTCTTATGCAATTTTCCCATCGTATGTCTTACAGCACAAAGGCTTTATTTGTGAGTTACATGCTATTTAATAATACCTTGGTCGCCAAACAATGCAATTTTAAGCCACAAAGGCAGAAGCGTGAAATAAGCCAGGCGAAGGTCGCAATAATTTTTTTTAAGTATAGGAGAACATTTTGGAGTAAATCTTTATATTCAAATGTAAATTATATAAAAAGGATTTAAAATTATAACTATGTAGTCAAGTATTTAAATTTTAATGTAAAAATGTACCATATACACACATATTTTATAATTTTCGATAATCAAGCGACCATCAAATGACATATTTACTATATTATTGAAAGTTTTGTTGGCACAGATGTCATATACGCTCCATGATACATAATGGGCTCCAAAATGGCGTTATTTTGCCTGACATGATAACTCGGCTATTGTTGTTTATTTATTAATAAATTGTTTATTTACTTTTATTTTCTTTTTTACAGTTATATAAACTGTTTTGTTCTATAGATATTAATTAAACTTTTTATTATTTATTGCTATTTCCTTTTAAAACAATAGAAAATAATTTAAATATATATATGTAACTGGTATTCGAAAACGATGCTTTCACCAAATTGGCGTGAAAAATAATCGCGCCAAACCCGGTACGTATCTATGCCTAATAGTTATTTACATTATTGTGATTACTTAGTATCAGGCAAAAGATTGAAGAGTATTTGGTATATTTTTAATATATGGGCTTTTGTGAGTTAGAGAAAATGGCCTTGGCGAGTGAAGTGAATTTTACGTATATTTACTGGCAAACTATTTACTTTTCATATACATATAAGCATTTTTTTTCAATATTTATTTTATTTATTTATATAAAGAAGAGCTATTTATCTACTTTTAAATACGAACAGAAACAATTTGTGGTTCTACCGCATTATCCCATAGACCAAAAAAAAAAAAAAAATATCGCCAAACTATAAGATTAAATGCCAATAATGGGTGATCGTAAATGTCAAATTTACTTGACATTAAACACTTTACACGTGTTTGTTACGTCATCAGGTGATTTTTAATTCGATATTTACGTTTCTTCGCGATCTGCTGCAATTTTTTGACATTCCATTTTTGACGTATAATACTAAAGTAATTTCTACCTTCATTTCAATAAAGTTTATTCGGATTTTGTATAACAATTTTCGAATTTTTCGGGTATTTTGTATGTGATTTTTAGTGTAGTTTAGCGATTTTCTACCATTTTTCCACATTAGTGAAAGACGCTGATAGAAGTTGAATCAACTTTCAATCTTCGAACACAATATATATATATTTTTTTCTCTTTTCGAAATTTGCGCAGCGATTAAAAATTTTTTCGCGATATCTTATTGTGATTTTCAGAGGTTTTTCGCAATTCGTGCTGTCTTTTTACGCACCCGGGCAACGCCGGGCAAGTTAGCTAGTCTGTAATAAATATATATATTTAAAATCTTAAAAGACAACATTATTATCTTAATATAATTTATTACATGATAATTGCATTTAATAATGAAAGTTACGTCATATATTAAAACGATACATTTAAAAGGATTTCAATTCCGTAGAATGTTAATGTGACGTCACCTGATATAGAAGTAGTGCGACTAGCAAATTTGTTTATATATTACAACAATTGATGCAGCGCAAGTACAGATAAATGTATGCGTAAAATACTTTCGTGTTGTTTTGTACGAATTACTATTCGATAAATACATTTTATTAAATTCGTATATTCTTATTAATTAATTTAAACATTATACATGAATTATGCATGACGATGTATTAAAATAAGGACAAGAATTCATGAATAAGCTATACCTGTTCTTAAAAATATCTAAAACTGGATCAAAATTTAAAATATAATCTTAAAATTTTCAAAACACAGTGCTTTTCAATACCGTGGTTCTAAAAGCTATTCCTAAGCAGACATAGTTTTTTAACATCGAAACTAAAGGAAGGATATTGTCCGAAGCGTCGTTATAAAAGTCAGAATGATAACGACATTTTTAAACTAATCATTTTATACAAGCTGATTTTCAAATGTGTAATTGATCTTACTAATCAATATCGAAAACAGCGTTACGACAGCGATGTATGAGACCATGGTAAGCGAAAAATACCCCATTCAAACGGAAAAGCATGACAACCCGATTACAGAAGATAGCCGCAGTTATAGTGATAATATCATTCCATCTTCCATAACCTGGTAATATTTTTTAAACAGTACACATTACTATGTTTTTAGAAGTTGAATGGTGGTTGGCGGACGTACCTTGCAGGGGGCAGATAAATAAATAAATATATATAAGTATAAATAAAAGAAATATAGTTACCAAAAATATTATTTTTACCTCTCTTAAAGAAAGAAAACACACTTGAGATCTTTACAGGTGATACAATTTTTTGCAAGAAAACGTTTTTCAATAAATAATAAAAATATTATGTGGAAAAAAATTTTAAAAAATCATAAACTGTAAATTTTTGTTTCAAAATTTTGTTAAAAATCAGAAATTATCGTTTTTTACAGTTTTAAACGTCTACTTATTTAACGTTTGATTTACTTTGAATTATATGGGAAATTTTTGTATAAATTGTATTGCTTTCAAAAAATTTTTAACTACTGAGTTCTGTCTTTTTTTTTTTAATACAGTAAGCTAAGCATATTGTGATTAGAGTACTTGAAGGTTGTTATCCAAAACCCCATAGCGTGCTATGTATTTGTATACTACATTGTTGAATCATAAATTTACATCATTATCTTTTAAGATTTAGAATTTTACACAATTTTTTCGATTTGAATTTTATTAACTAATTTATATTTTTTAATTACAATTGTAGCCGAGCAGCAAACCCCAGGCACCAAACGCCCGCAGCCGGTTTGACATCACGGCACTCCACGAGATAGATTCAAACTCGATCCCCAGAAAGGTGGATTGGGGAACATCAGGCAAAGAGAAGGCGGCCCCATCAAACGGGGAGGACAGGATTCATAAGTTCCTGCTCCTGTCGGGACCCTGCTCCCGGTCAATTTAGGGACCACAGCGTACGCTGCCTGACTCCGCGTCACCTTTCTTGCTAAAGGGGCCGATTTGGAGACAACCTGGAGGGGCTCTCCCCAGTCATCATGTTACGTTTAGTGGAGAAGATTACTGGAAGGCTGGATCGGTTGCACTTTGGGATGCTTGTTGCTACTCTGAAGGTGACCGGGAGAGATAGCCTCTGGGTGTCCTCTCTCCTTCTTCCCTTGGCCCTCCTGGGAAAGAAGACGTGGATATGGGGTGTCAGGGCAGGTGTTTTCGTACCTGAACAGGAATTCCAGGCAAAGTTTAGCTAAAGGGATTAAGACAGTTCCAAAACTCGAACTCTACCACCTATTATGGGGGCGGGCGGTGGGCGTCTGAGCCTTACTCTATGCTCCAGACTCGGACACTTAAGGGCAGTCGGAATACCTATACCTGCCATGTTAAATTAATGTACCTTTTCTCATAAACTAAAGATATGGACTTGAAAAAAATTTTATGCATAAAATAAACAATTCTTAATAATCTGAAGTTAAATTTATAATTAAATAAAGCTTAGATATTTTTTGAAAAAATCTGAAGTAGAAACCACATTCAAATTTCAAAAAACATGCAATATTTTCAAAGATAATGATAATAATAAAAAAGGTTCTTTTTATGAGTTTAAACAATTCACCTCAGATTAAACAGGGATATGTATAGAATGTTCAAGAAAAATTTCAAAGCATAATGTTTAATAGTTTTATCAAAAAGGTACATCGAAGTTTAAAAAAAAAACATTTTGAGAAAATCAAATTTAAAGTAATAAACGCACTAGTAGTAAAATAGATAAACAAACAGAATTACTAAAAGTTTTCCAACTTCTGGTTGCCGTAGAAACAAAAGTAATATATCAGTAGAAATAGGAGAAATGGTAGATTCAAAATATTAAAAAATCGAAAATTCGATATATTTTAGGTTTTGACCTTCCAACTGCCCTTAGTGTGGAAGTTGACGGGGAGCAGATTGCAGTGTCGTCTCCCGTTGTCAGCTACATGAGTAGTCTGTGCTTTCCGTCAAGGTATACTTCGGTTATTGTGAACGCACTGTGTTTTTCTTTGTGCGTAACGAGAACTTGGTTCACTTTCTCAGAGTCTTCACTGTAGGCGGTCTTTGCTTTGCTGTTTAGGCAATGACTGTGCCTGTTATGGTCATCCAGTGCATTTCTTGTCGTTGAAGAGACTTGTAGCTCGACAATCCCTAGAAGTTTGGAGGTGGTTACTGGTCTTCCTGCGACACTCCATGTGGGGAGATGTCGATGCACGGCGGCGGTTCCCCTATCTGGTAGGATTTACTGTCGGCTCGGCGGTATTCGTCTTGGATAATCAATATGGAATCCCTCAATCCTTTCAACGGTTTTTACTTGGTCTTACACTTGTAGCCTGCCTGGTTTTCTTGTTTGAAAAGAACTTTTTCTAGCGTTCATTTCCTTCAAGTTAAATGTGACAAATGGATGTGTTTACAACGAATACTATAGATAGCTATAATTTCATATATATATATATATATATATATATATATATATATATATATATAAAGTATTTTCTAAGAAATAGAAATAAAAACACTTATTTTTATAATTTGAAATAATTTTTAAGTTTTATTTCGTTTGTCTGTCTGCAACAATCCAAGAACAACAACAAAAAAAGTGAAAATTTCAATACACTTTTTTCATTGAATATTTCAATAAATTCTTTTGACATTAAAATGTAAATTCTTATGTGCCGCATGATTGTTTCTAACAGAGACTTGAAATTTTTGTGTTCTTATATTTTGAACATGTATGGTGATAATAATCCTTATATTTATTTTTTCAGGTCAAACTTGAACAACAGTAAGTCACTCATTTTTTTATCTTCAATTTTTTTTATATATATAGATGTATATATGCATATGTGTGTGTGTGTGCGTTTTGTCAACTAATTCCAAAATATGTCTCTTTGAGAAGATCTTAGTCTGAGTGCAAAGAATCATCTGCTTTTAAAACCTGATATTTTTCAGTCTTCTTGCAGAGAGTTTATGCATCTTTATGCTAATTGGAAAATGAATAGTTGAATTTCGATCAGACTGCTGATTTTTAGAATCTGCCATTTTAAATTAATTACAAAATGGGCATTTTCTTTCAAAAGATTTATTTCATCTAAGCTTATTTCAACAGATCTAATTCAGTGAAGGGTTACCCAGGTCAAAATTCTTGCTAGTATCAGCATAAAAAATAGGCTAGTTATTTCTATGTATTGCTTTGCCTGCTAGATTTTCTTGCTAGTATATGCTTTACAATGCTAGCCAGCATCACATGCTATATAGCTAGCGTACACAGCAATAGCATGACAAGCTATATACAAGCATTTTATGCTTGTTTGCTGTTTAAGCTTCTACCAAAGCATGGAGAGGCTATTAACGTGCTATTATATGCTTTTTAATGCTTGACAGCATAATATGCTATGCAGCCAGCTTAGGAAGAAATAGCATGGCAAGCTATGTACAAGCATTTTATGCTTGTTTGTTGTTTAAGCTTCTTCCAAAGCATGGAGAGGTAGGTAACTTAACGTGCTATTATACGCTTTTTTATGCTTTCCAGCATAATATGCTATGCCGCCAGCTTAGGTAGAAATAGCATGACAAGCTATGTACAAGCATTTTATGTCTGTTTGCTGTTTTTTCCAAAGCATGGAGAGGTAAGTACTTTAACGTGCTATTATATGCTTTTTATGCTTTCCAGCATAATATGCTATGCAGCCAGCTTAGGAAGAAATAGCATGACAATCTATGTACAAGCATGTTATGCTTAATTGCTGTTCAAGTTCTTCTAAAGCATGGAGAGGTATTAATGAGCTTAATGAGCTATTATATGCTTTCTTATGCTTGGAAGCATTATATACTAAGCAGCCAGCTTATTGAGAAATAGCATGACAAGCTATGTACAAGCATGTTATGCTTATTTGCTGTTTAAGCGTTTTTCAAAGCATAGAGAGGTAGGTACCTTAATGTGCTATTATATGCTTTTTTATGCTTGCCCGCATAATATGCCATGCAGCCAGCATGGCAAGAGCAGAGAAATAGCATGACAAGCTATGTACAAGCATTTTATGTGCTTATTTGCTGTTTAAGCTTCTGTCAAAGCATGGAGAGGCTTTTACATGCTATTATATGCTTTTTTATGCTTGCCATCAAAATATGCTATGCAGCCAGCTTTGATAGAAAACAGCATGAAGTACTATGTGCCAGTAACATGTGCTAATTTGCTACACAAGTCTCTTCCCAGTAATGATGGGGTAGGTATTTAAATGAAGCATTGTGTGCTTGTTAATGCTCGGCAGAATCAAATGTTTATTTTTTTATTATTTTTTTTAGTTAATCGAAAAGTATATATTTCACTATGTATTTTTGAAAATAGAAGAAAAGGAAATTTTAATTATAAATTAAATTAATTTTTCAAATCCGGGGCGAGGCAATAGCTCTCTTCCACCTCCGCCCCCCCCCCCCCCAACAGAAAATTCTTACTTTCTCTTTTATTTTCAGCTAAGGGGAAAGATTAAATTTCAATTTGTTTTTCAAAGTCGCAGAAAAAAATTAGTTAAATTTACAATTTGAAGGAGGCTTAATGGATCACCAAAGCCCTCTTCCCTTAACTGAATATTCTGGAGTTTGCGTTATGGAGGTTTCGCTGTACATTGCAATTTTGCAAGATATAAAATATAACTTATATTTATATAATTAACTTCTGTGGGGGTGGATTAAATTCTGTGAGGGATTTAACTTCTATGAGAGTCTTCTAGAGGCGCCCTCCCCTCCCTCCTCTCCCCGCCTATAAAGGAATTTTTTTCTTCTGTTTCTTAGAATTTAAATATTCTAACTTACTCGAAAAAAATGCAGTATGTCTTTAAGAAAATTTTGTTTATTAAAATCTAAAATCCGGGCTGGCCCTCTCCTGAATTCAATACTGTCTTAACCACCCATTTGCGATTAGTTTTTAACATCTAAATATCAAAAGAAACAGAACTAAAAATTAATTTCCAAAGCGGATATAGAAAAGTAACTCCCCCCAACGGAAAATTTTAAACTGATCTTCCTCTTACTGTTAAATTATTTTAGGTTACCTGTAAATTATAAATTTTCTATATCTTTAAAAACGGGAGAAAAATAAAATTTTGTTTATTAAATTTCAAAACCTGGGAGGGGGGTGGGCTGTGCCACCGCCAACTGAATTAAACACTGTCCCTTGAACACGTTTGAGATAATTGTTTAACACATAAACTTAAAAAAATTAACAAATAATTTCCATGGTAGGCTTAAAGGTAAAAAACGCCCCCCTCCCCCTCCCGAATTGGAAGAAAATTCATAACTGCACTTTCTCTTAGTATTTAATTTTTTTTAAGTTTCTCAAAAAGATTAATTTTACTGTGTTTATTAAAATCAGAGTAAAAAATATTAGTTTGTTAAATTTCAAAATCCTGGAGGGTAGATTTCCTTTTCGAACCACTACAACGTAAATTCAATGCTGCCTTCGTCCACCCGTTTTAGATCAAATCTAAATACATAAATCTAAAAAAAAACTGAAAATTAATATCTATAAAGGATTTATTGGAAAAAGCGCCTTCTCCCGGTTTAGATAAAAATTTAACACATAAATATAAAAAAAAAACTGAAAATTAATTTCTATGAAGGATTTTTGGGAAAAAACGCCTCCCCTCCATTTCCCCATCGTAAAATTCTTAACTGTTCATTCTCTTAGTGTTTAATTATTTTAATTAAACAAAAAAAATCCGTGCTTTTCAAAAAGAGAATTTAGTCAGTTAAATTTCAAAATTCAAGGAGCACTGTTTCATTTAAGAAATAAGTTCATAACAATCGAATTGAAAATATGTACAATTGACCCCCCTTCCTCCAATAAGGACTAAAGTGTTAAAATCTTAACCACCACCTGAAATTGATAAATTCTATCCTAAATACACTTCAAAATCTTTTATTTTTCTGTAACAAATAATTATGACTATATTCAAACCATTCATTAAGCAAAGAAAATTCCACTAATGAATTATAATAGTCAAGCCATTTTCTAATTATCCATTAAACATAGAAAAAACCCTTATAATAAATTAACCTTATTAATTGAAACTTGCAGAATAACAGCATCCACAAATTCACGCTCATCTTATAAAAATATCAACACACATCAGAATCAGCTCTACACACATTACTCGCATTTAAAATCGTTTACAAACACGACCCCAATAGCGAAGTAAGTAGAGCATCTTGTTCCCAAACCGGAGGTAGTGAGTTCTGTCCTTCTCCGAAGAAAAGAAAATCCGATATAAGTTTCCCCTTCTAAAAAATGTAGGTAGTTCAGAAATTCTCCAAAGATGGCGCCACCAGCGTCTTTTTTTCTAACTGGGAGAGTTGCAAAAAATAAGAGCAAGTGATGCTAGTAAAGTAATGCTAGCATAACAAAAATTAAAAGCAAGTGATGCTAGAAATGTAATGCCAGCCTAGCAAAAATTAAAAGCAAATGATGCTAGAAAAGCAAAAATTAAAAGCAACTGATGGTAGAAATGTAATGATAGAATAGCAACAAAAAAGTATCTGTTTCTTGTGAATTACTGCTAGAATAGCAGAAATTACAAGCAAGTGGTGATCTTGATTGCTGCTAGGCCAGCAACATATTCAAGCAACACAAGGTGAAGTATGTATGCTGGACAAGCAGTAAAGTGTTCCAATACACACCATGACTTGCTGTTAATTATGGTGGAACCAGCAAATGTGTTATGGTAGTTTATGCTATTTTACTTTGCTGGGATACAGCATTTAATGCTTGTCTAGCAAACAAATACCTGTATGAATTTCGACCTGGGTATGCCAAATTTTAGCCAGGAAAATAGTAGTATGAATTTAAAATGCTTATAAAAAAATTTATACGGAAGCTCTCTTTGTCACAGATTTAGATTTACGTGTCCCAGTATTAGTTTTGTATTATACTTTTGTTATTGTGCATTTTGTGCAGGTCAAATTCTGGCCTTAAATGTGTCGGAGAGACCTCCAATGAACTGAAAATAAAACATATATGTTCAAAGTCATTTTATATATTATTGCGTTTTTCCTCTTTTTATTTTAGACATAGACATTTGGAAGTGACAATTTACCTATCAAATGATGAAGTCAAAGTACTAAGACATTCTTCAAAATATGAGGTATGTTGGTTTGTTATAAAGAGTTATTTTTAAAATATTCAACAAAATATGCTTCAAACTAGTTCCAAGCGCATTGTATGGGAGATCAATGCTCCTCAAAATAAAATTTATATTAAGAATCTTATAGAAATTTCAAATATTATGTGGGTTATATAATTAACATACAGAAAAAAAGACGGATTTTCGTCTTAGCAAAATTAATTTTATGGTAAGTCTTGCGACTGTACGATGAATTTCACAGTTAAAAACACTATACAAATATAGATAGGTTACGTTTTAAAGGTTTAATATATATTTTTTAATCAAAACTATTCTTCAGAAGGTGAATTTATGAAACAAAACGCGTACAGGTGAATGGGTGAAACTAAACTTGTATAGGTGATTCAATAAAACCAAACGAAGATAGCGTAATATTTCCTTTACTTAGAGAGTCTTATTATAACATGCGTTACTGGAGACTTTGCTCATATTAAATCTTCTGTTCCTTATTCGTTGCATCATACATGTAAGCATAAGCAAGAATCAATAACAATTTTTCTGCATTAAAATGTTACGATATTTAATAAAATCAGACATGTTTTAAAAAAAGGAAAACACACTAATTACAGAAATGTAATAAAGATTAATATAAAAAATGTGCAAACCGTGCTAAAAATATTTTCAATTATTCCATTAACCTTTTCGCTCCCTGGGACCCCAAATGGGGACATCAGTTTTGTCCCATTTTATTATTGGTACTCGAACATAATTACAATTTCGATATGACAATGATACGTTTCGAAGATTCGAACTAATGCAAATAAATAAAAATCATGCTCTGAAGTCAAATGGGAGAAGAAATAATTCAGTAATAATTATTAATACTGCATTAATACTCAGTAGCGAAGATGTTAAATATTGTAGAAGCAGATCGTATGTTTTCAACTTTGCCTGGAACAAAAATATGTGGCCGGACAGCAATCTGACAAAATTGACTACTTATTCTGCCTACAGTGCATATTCATAGAGACAGGTTTGTTAAATGATGAATAAGTAAATAAGTGCTATCTAGAAAGTAATTACCGAATTTGAGAATGATGATATTAGGAGTATTAAAGTATCACTTAAACATTAAAGCTTTACTGCACCTTTTTCATTAAGGAGAAGTGTTGTCAATGTGCACTAGAGTGAAATGCATGATTTACACGGAGAATCTTTCAAAAGTGATTTGCAGAGCAGCAATGTGAGAATAGTTTATAAATAAACAAGTGCTGTTTTTATCGCCAACTATACGCTCTCTCTATAAAACTTTTCCTGAATGGTCCATGTGTTTTACACAATTTCTCAGAGTACACACTTACTCCACTCGATTGTAATGTTTTCCGTTTACATTCCGCTTTCAATATATCCGTTTATTTAATTTTAAAAAATAATTTCAATTTCATTATACAAATCCTACGTCAATTTTTACGAAAAAAAAAGTCCCAATTATTGGATGGGGAAGTGGATTTGAAATCGATTATTACTAGATGAGTTATGACTTAATTAAAATTATCTCAGATCAATACATTTATACTGTTAATTTTTATACACTTCCTTCCAAAAGATCTCAAAAACCAAAGCTGGTATCTCTTGCTACGTCTCCAGCTCGTAAATACTATTGTTAATATATGTCAAAGTTTTTTTAAAACAAGGGTCGTACTTATCATGAAATAATAAGACACAAATTTTGTACAAATATTTTCCGAGTTGGCAGTTTTGCGTTCAAGTCTTTTTTACGTAAGAGTAATAAAAGTGAAGTAATTAATTTGTCTTGTTATTCATAATAAGATTAAGAAAATTCAAAAGAAAATATCTGCATTCTAAAAGAACTCCATTATGCACAAAGTGCATCAAAAATTCAGTGGTTAATTATTTTAAATTTAACAAAACGAGATGGTCTACTAGCTATCCCTTTCCCATTTTTTGTACCTGTCCATGTCTTAGGCCTCTGTTTGGTAGTTTAGCTATCCCTAGGATTTTCTCGTTTGCTGTACGTAAGACCTCTCTACAGTCTATAGAACCTTTCCCAGTTACATTATAACATATAAACTGTATATTCATGTTGGGTGTTCTAATGAGAAACAACATTATCACTCATTGTGACAATGTCAATTTTATTTTTTTTTTTAATTAAACATTTCTGTTGAGATATCTTTCCGTAAATTTCGATTAAATGATTTGAGAATTAAATTCTGCTTAAATGTGAAAGAATTCTAGTTGCTTTCCCATAGATAAAAATCAAATAAAAATGAAAATCTTTATATAATGTTTGCATACTTTTCTCTAATATTGAATTAAGGAATTTTGAATTATAATTAATTTTAAATGTCACAATCAAATTACATAATTATGTCACAATTAGTGTCGAGTTTTTGCATATAATGTTTCTAATTTTGTTGTTAAAAAACATTAAAAATAAATTTTAGCACTATTTTAGTTAAATCCTCCAATATCTAGATGGAAATCACCATTTTTTGTTAAATTTTTCCCAAAACATATTTTTTTCCTATGAATGTTACATAAGAACTCTTTTCTGCTTCCCAATTATTTCCCGTTGGTGGTCTATCTATCTCTGTTTTTTTTTCTATTTGTTGCATGCATCCCTGCCTAATCTTTCAGGTTGGTAGTTTCACTATCACTTCGATTTTTCAGTTTATTGTTCGCAAGATCACCTTACTTCTAAAAACATTGTATAAAACTTTCACAATTTGAATTCACTTTTAGTCGCGTACACCTGGCGTTATGCTTGTAGGCGGAATGGACAATTGTCAAGAACAAATGATTTAACAGTCAGCACAATTTCTGTAAACGAGCAGTAGTTGGACACCTCATACGAACTTTCGTGCCAGAAGTCGAATGGCTATTGTTTTCGTAATTCTGGATAATAGATAGTTTAATAAAATAAATATAGAAGCTCTATATTTAAAGTTGAAACGACAAATTCACCTTAATAAACTAAATAAGCAATATGAATATTAAATTCACAATATATATCTTTACTAAATAGGTGCTAATATACATAAATGTTAAAACATTTAAAACAATCATGATGTTAAAACATTGGAGTCAAACGATGTTGAAACCTGAGCGCTTTTGACTAAAATATTAGTCGTCATCAGAAGAAAACTACTGCCGGCTGAAAGACAACTGCTGGTAAAATACAGAGGACGAAACCAAAAACCACAAATAGGAGGGTGGGAAGGAAAAAAATAGAAGTGTAGCTGTAAAAACCTGAAAAAAGCGGGAGAGGGATGGAAGAAGGGGGGAGGAAGGGTTATTCAAAACCAAATTCACCAGTTACACCTAGTATGTTAAACCATATCCTTGGTATATTATAGGACAGAACGTCATCACAGGTACACTTGCCTGTAAATTTATCGACAAGTTAATTTATGAATATGATAATAGTAATAAAATATCTACAAATGTTAGTAAAGATAATGAAAGACCTAATAAATTTTGCAGTATGGAATATATTCCACATCTTTTTCAGCGGATTAAGCATGCTTTGAAGAAATATAATGTAATTCTTATCGCTAAACCACCGACAAAGTTAGAGTATCTGGTACACAGAATGACTGATTCTATAGATAAATATGATAAATCTGGAGTTTATATTATCCTTTTTAAAGTTAATAGCAGTTCAAAAACGTATAATTATGTCGGCACGACCACTCGCAAATTACTTGAAAGGATTAAAAAACATATGACAGGTATCAAAAAAGCTCTATCCCGGTTAAATCAAGATACAGATATTGATATCCTACACTGCTGTCCATCCAAAATGCAACACCAAGAAAGACAAGAGATATTAAAGCCAAATTTATTTTAGAGATTACACATAGTAGCAGTGTTAATTGATTCTAAAGACAACCTTCTTTAAAATGAGGTAGACGGGAAAATCAGTTAGAACTGTTACCTCCACGTCTGTCAATAACCGCTGCTACAGGCCGCGGCATAGAGTGAAAGAGGCTTGGGATGTCTTGTTGGGTAATGGCATTCCACGCTGCCTCCATACGTAACCAAAGTTCATCTGATGTACTCGCGGGTGCGGCATTCTCCAATCATTGATCAGACATGCTCGATGGGTGATAGATCTGGAGAACAGGCAGGCCAGGTTAACAATGAAATATGATGAGCTAAGAAGAAAGCTTGAATATTACGTGCAACATGTGGTCGCGCATTGTCCTGTTGAACCGTGGCTGCAGGCAAGCCCTGAAGGTGAAGGAGGAGAACAGGCTGCAAAACCTTAGAGATATAGCGCTGGCTGGTAAATGTACCGTTAATGCGTACTAGGGGGGTGCGAGAGTCGAATCCAATACTAGCTCAAACCATAACACCGGGTGCAGGACCAGTATGACGATGTATAATGAGCAGTTGAGCAGCCTCTCCCCAAGGTGTCTCCAAACTCTAATTTGACCATCGTGATACTGCTGGCAGAAGCGTGATTCATCCGAAAAACACAATGTTGTACCATTTGGATGTACATCTCTGTCGTTCAGTGCACCATTGTAAACGGAAACACCTGTGGTTTTATGTCAAAAGCATACAAAGCAATGGAAGCCTAGCACACATTCCACTGTACTTCAAACGACGTCAAACTGTTCCTGCGACACCGATTGTTGTGTTAGAGACTGCATTCGTTATGTTATGGTTGCGGATGTGATAGTGCGTTCCATCAGTGCCATGCGCACAACATGCCTGTCTTCCCGTGGAGTGGCGTGATGAGGCGGTTGCAATCGCTCCTGTTGGTTTGTCGTTCTTTCATCATCTACCGATTCCATATTCTCATGACTGTTGTTTGGCTACGTCCGATAGGATGACCAATTTCTCGGAAGGGTAATCCGCAATCTCTGTATGCAATAATTCTGACGAGGTCAAAATCAGAAACGTGCTCGAATGGTGCTAGTGTTTTTATACGAGGCATACTAAATCTGTACACACAAAAAATCGCACGAGAAAACAATTCACGTTTTTCCAAACGAGAATATTTCTTCCCTTTATATACAGATTGTAAGCGGCGTTGCAGTCGCCCACGATGTGCGCGATCACTGAAATCGTAATCATTTGCATTTCCTACCAAAGTATATGCATGGTGTAAATTTCACGCTGTTTGGTTGATCCCTTCATGGTGTTGCATTTTGGATAGCCAGCAGTGTATTTAACCCTATCACCGTCCGAGGGTTTTCGTGTATTTTTATAAGAATGCCTGTAAATCTTAGGATATGTATATTTTTTAATCGCAGTTTAATGCTAGAATAGGTTTAATATAACTTCTTTCTATATATAGTTCAAAATAAGTTTCTGTTTCAAATATTTTCGTCTTTTGCCATTTTACCATACCCAGAAACGGAAAAATCCGGGACAGCCGGTTAAAGGGTTAAAGAAGTAAAAGTCATTGCACATGCTTCACATTATAGTATTTGTATAATCAGAGAATCTTTGGAAATTTTGACAAGAGGCAAGTGTGCCTGTAATGCTGTTCTGTCCATTAATGTACCAATGATATGGTTTAACATACTTGGTGTAACTGGTGAATTTGCTTTTGAATAAACCTTCCCTCCTCCTCCCCTTCCCTCCCCCCTTTTCAGGTTTATATAGCTACTCTTCTATTTTTTTCCTTCCAACCCTCCTGTTTGTGGTTTCGCCCTCTGTATTTAACCAGCAGTTGTCTTTCAGCCGGCAGTAGTTTTCCCCTGATGACGAGTAATCTTTTAGTCGAAAGCGATCGGGTTTTAACATAGTCTGACTCCAATGTTTTAACATCTTGATTGTTTTAAATGTTTTAACATTTATGTACATTAGCACCTATTTAGTAAATATATATATTGTGAATATTCGTATTGCTTATTTAATAGACAGTTTTTCTGGAAGGTAGAAGTGTCAATTGTCATCAACACGTAGCCTCCTTGTCTTTAATATTTGTTGTGAGAAAAGCATTATTTAAAAGGACAAATAAATGCTAAGGCGCTATTTTTAACACTTTCCAACAAAGCTGAAAAGTGTTTATGACTTCGGTTTGTCTGTCCGTCTGTCCGTCTGCCCGCGCTCTAACTCCCGTAAATATACTCGGGTCGGTCTGAAATTTTTGGATATTAGTGACCTCTACCATAGCACAAACTCTATTTCAAATGAAGTTTGTAGCACGTTTAGTTCATTTACAGGGACAGTCAAAAGTTTTCCGTTACATTACGGCCTATGGGAAAAACTAGTTTAAAATGACTTTTAATGATGTTACATGCTTTCAAACATGATAAAATTGATATGCATTTATCAAGTGCACTAAAATATGCATTCTGTAGAACATGCAGGTCAAAAAATAATTATTATTCATTTACAGGGCCACACAAAAGAATTCTGTTACATAATGATATAGGGATGGAGGGAATTTTTCCCGCGTATTTTAATTTAGTTAAATTATTTCATGTATAATGAAATTGATATACGTCGCTGTGGTTCACTAGAAGCTATTTCATGTATAATATGAAGTGCATAGCATTTACAGGGACATACAAAAGATTTGAGATACTATATTGTATCCGAAGTACTGTACGGTAGCGATGATTGCTGGAAATACATGTTTAATTATGTTATGTGCTTTTATGTTTCACTATATATTTATGCATTGTTTATGGTGTGTATAAATGCTGTAATCCATACACAGGGCTACACAAAAGAATTCGTAATGGTCACTGGGCATGATTGCAAATTGCTTAAAGGTGGTTTTTAAAGGAGTTATCCATTTTTACGCTGAACTGCATTTAGTTTACTAAGAAATGTTTATAGAACATAGATATATAATATACAGGGTCACGCAAAGAAATGGATACATGGCCGTCTATAAATAATAATTTTTGAAAATGTGATTCCAAGAGTGTTTTGCTTTGAATTAAACTTTAGCTAAATAGTGGCGTGTAATAAAGGTACTAGGTGAACTACTTGGCTGTAAAAAAGTATACAAGTATGTTTCCATCTATTAGTATAAATTGCTGAAAGGGAAATTTTAACCTGTTATTCGTTTTCTTGCTAAACTAAATTTCCCCATTATATAGTATTTGTATATCAACCTACAGATAAAATACAGGGCTGTTCAAAAGAATTGGAATACATATTACCTACGGACGGTAACCGCTGAAATCAGTTTTTTAATTGTTTTATGCGTTTTCTAAAATGTTTACTTAGTTCCCTTATATACCTTATTTCCCTAAATAACGAAGTTTTGTTAAAGCATTCAGAAGTGTTGGAAAGTGTTTCATAATCTATGCTTAACGCATGATTTTTCTTACATGTTTGTATATTATATCAGGCTTAGGTTTGTATGGCGAACTAGCAAGACCTCGGAATTTTCTGATTATTGTTGCTGTCCTCGTCTTACATTTTCCATTGGCAGTCTGACTGTCCCTTTGTATCCGAATGAAACTGAGTTTTTTAGAAAGTTTTTTAAAAAATATATCATAAGTTTAAAAAGATTTGATTTTACTATTTAATCTTTCTTTCTAATGCCCAAATACTTTTAAATATATTTATTTAATAACATTTGCAGCGTTTGATTACACTAAAAAAATATGTGATGTAAATTTTTGTTACAATTTCTAAATTTATTTTGTAGTTAAGTGAGTAGAGCTTAAATTTTAAACGTCTTATTTATACCTTTTTTAAGGAAAATGTTCATTTTTTTTAACATTTTCCAACAAACTTGAAAAAAGACTTCGGTTTGTTTGTCCGTCTGGCCGTCTGTACGCGCTCTATCTCTCGTCAATATACTCGGATTGCTTTGAAGTTTTTGGATGTTATTGGCGTTTACCATAGCACGAACCCTATTTCAAATGAAGTTTGCGGCATGTTTAGTTCATCTACAGGACAGTCAAACGTATTCCGTTACATTCCGGTCAATGGGAAAAAATCTTTCAAATGCTTTTTAATGATGTTACACGCATCCACACATAACAAAATTTATGTACATTTATGAAGTGCACTAAAATATGCATTCTGTAGAATATGCGATGCAAAGAAAAGTTATTATTTATTTACAGGGCCACACAAATAATTCCGTTACATAATGATATGGGGGGGGGGGGAGTGTGTGCGGCGTATTTTAATTATGTTAAACTATTTCATATATAATGAAATTGATATACGTCGCTGAGGTTTACCATAAGTTATTTCAAGTATAATACGAAGTGCAGAACATTTATAGGGACACACAAAAGATTTCAGATACTATACTGTATCAGAAGTACTGTACTTCAGCGGTGATTGCTGAAAATGCATTTTCAATTATGATATGCGCTTTTTTATTTCGCTATATTTATGCATACTAAATGATATGTATAAATGCTATAATTTATATACAGGGCTACACAAAAGAATTCGTAAGGGTTACTGGGTATGAGCACAAATTGCTTAAAGGTGGTTTTTAAATGAGTTATGCATTTGTACGCTGAACTTCATTTAGTTTATTAAGAAATGTTTGTAGAATATAGATAAAATGATATACAGGGTCACGCAAAGAATTGGATACATGACGTTGTCTATGAATGATAAATTCTGGATATGTGATATCAGTAGTTTTAAGTGTGTTTTAGTTTGAATTAAAATTTAGCTAAATAGTGGCGTGTAATAAAGATACTAGGTAAACTACAGGGCTGTACAAAATTATTTAAGTATGTTTCCATCTATTAGTAAAAACTGCTGAAAGAGAAATTTCAACCTGTTATGCGTTTTCTTGCTAAATTTTCCCATTATATAGTATTTATATCAGCATACAGATCAAATACAGGGCTGTTCAAAAGAATTGGGATATATATTTGGCTATGGACGTAACTGCTGAAATCAATTTTTTAAACGTTTACTTAGTTATCTTATTTACCTCATTTCCCTAAATAACGAAGTTTTGTTCAAGCTTTCAGGGAGTGTTGGAAAGTGTTTCAGAATCTATGTCGCACGCATGATTTTTCTTTCTTGTTAAATAACTGTTGTGATAAATTTTGCATGCTTAACATCTTTTAACAAATCTTTACTTTTTTAAGTATGTACTGCTCTTATTAAAATCATTTTTTTTATTACAGGCAGTTGACGTGATTAGCTCAATCGGTGGTTTTATGGGATGTTGGCTTGGAATTGCACTGATGGACATCTTAGATGTCTTTGGAAGCATAATTTCTGTTTGTGGCTATGCTTTTAGAAAGAAATTGTGAGTGCACAGAAATTAAGTTATAGTCCATGGCTTTCTAAATTTTGTCCTATAAAGCACTGATGGTTTCTAGAATGGAAGATTGTGACACAAGCGATGGAGGCAGCTTCTTAAGTCATTGAAACTAATGCAAAAACAGAACAATGTGCATATCGACGTATTTCTCTAATGAAGTCACTTTTTTATTTTCAAATTTCATTGGCAGACGAAGCTTAACTGCTTGAAAATTTGAGAATAGTCAAACTAAAAAATTATGATGGATCAAATTTCACTGAATTTTTACCTTTAATCTCTTTATCTGACAAAACACTAAACAAAGAGGCGTGCGTTTTGGAATAGTACAGTTTTTATGGCATTATTATATTGCGAGAAATAACCGCGTCATTTATGAGAAACATTTGGTAATAAAACTGTGAGGAATATTAAGGATTTCCGCACTTTACAAATTAATCTCCTGCAAGGATAAATTGAACAGCTGTAACGTTATATGCTATTCAATTTTAAAAGCCGGCAATCCATTTTAGGAAGTCATTACTTTAATGAAAAATTGAGTACTTTAAAAAGCTAAACAGATGCTGGGGAGAGATTCAACTAATTTAATAACCGGTTCTCTACATCAGGGACTTCTAACACATTTTAGCCCCTCTAAGCAGGGAATGTTTTTACTTAAAATCGGAAACTTAGGTGACCATTTATATATTTTTTACTTTCTTCTATCTTCAAAAGAAGAAAGTATTGTAATCGAAATTTTTTTCGTCTTGCGGTTTTCGACTATTTACACGTTTTAGGGGTCAGAGATCCCAAAAAACATGTTTATAGAAAATGTCTGTCTGTCCGTCTGTCCATGTGTCTGTCGCCATTGTATCATCAAAAAGTGCATGAAGTTATGTAAACCAACCAAATTTTTTATTTGGCTATGACAAGCAGGTCCTTCCTTCGTTTGGAAAAAATCCGCCGGAAGGGGGCGCTGTAATAGCGATTTTTATGCGATTTCAGATATTGTACCATCAAAAAGTGTATGAAGTTAATTTTTAGGCTCCTTAATTTTTAAAATATCCGCCAGTAGGGGGCGCTGTAATAGCGAGTTTTGTGCCATTGTGAATATTGCACCATCGAAAATTGTATGAAATTTTGCATAGAATTGAACCAAATTTTTTGTGTATGTTTTTGGCTATAGCAAGCAGGTCCTCCCTTAATTTGGAAAAAATCGGGCGGAAAGGGGCGCTGTAATAGCGACTTTTGTGTGATTTTTGTGCCATTTTGAAAATTGTACCATCAAAAGTTGTATGAAGTTATGCATAGAATTTAACCAAAAAACTTTTTTCAGTTCTTGGCTATAGCAAATAGGTTTTTACTTAATTTGGAATGTTTTTGTGTATGTTTTTGGTCATGGCAAGAAGGTCCTCCCCGAATTTGGAAAAATTCCGCCTGAAGGGGGCGCTGTAATATCGATTTTTGTGCCATTTTAAATATTGTACCATAGAAAAATGTATGAAGTTATGCATAGAATTGAACCAAATTTTTTGTGTATGTTTTTGGCTATTGCAAGCAGGTCCTTCCTTAATTTGTAAAATATCCGCCGGTAGAGGGCGCTGCAATAGCGATTTTTGTGCCACTTTCAATTTTGCACCATCGAAAAGTATATGAAGTTATGCATAGAATTGAACCAAATTTTTTGTGTATATTTTTGGCTAGAGCAAGCAGGTCCTCCCTTAAGTTGGAAAAAATCGGGCTGAAGTGGGCGCTGTAATAACGATTTTTGTGCCATTTTGAATATTTTTCCATCGAAAAGTGTATGAAGTTATGCATAGAATTGAACCAATTTTTTTTTTAAGTTCTTGGCTATGGCAAGCAGGTCCTTACTTAATTTGGAAAACATCCGCCAGTAGGGGGCGCAGTAATAGCGAGTTTTGTCCGATTTTTGTTGCACTTTGAATATTGTACCATCGAAAAGTGTATGAAGTTAAGCATAAAATTAAACCAAATTTTTTGCGTATGTTTTTGGTCATGGCAAGAAGGTCCTCCCTGAATTTGGAAAAATCCGCCGACAGGGGACGCTATAATAGCGATTTTGTGCCATTTTAAATATTGTACCTTCGAAAAGTGTTTAAAGTTATGCATAGAATTGAAGGAAAATTTTTTTTACGTTTTAGGGTATGGCAAACAGGTCCTCCCTTAATTTGGAAAAAATCCGCCTGAAGAGGGCACTGTAACAGCGATTTTTGTGCTATTTTGAATATTATACCATCGAAAAATGTATGAAGTTATGCATAGAATTGAACAAATGTTTTTTTTAATTTTCACGCTATGGCAAGCAGGTCCTTCCTTAATTTGTAAAATTTCTGCCGGTAGGGGGCGCTGTAATAGCGATTTTTGTGCGATTTTGAATTTTGCACCATCGAAAAGTGTATGAAGTTATGCATAGAATTGAACCAAATTTTTTGTGTATATTTTTGGCTAGAGCAAGCAGGTCCTCCCTTAAGTTGGAAAAAATCGGGCTGAAGTGGGCGCTGTAATAACGATTTTTGTGCCATTTTGAATATTTTTCCATCGAAAAGTGTATGAAGTTATGCATAGAATTGAACCAATTTTTTTTTTAAGTTCTTGGCTATGGCAAGCAGGTCCTTACTTAATTTGGAAAACATCCGCCAGTAGGGGGCGCAGTAATAGCGAGTTTTGTCCGATTTTTGTTGCACTTTGAATATTGTACCATCGAAAAGTGTATGAAGTTAAGCATAAAATTAAACCAAATTTTTTGCGTATGTTTTTGGTCATGGCAAGAAGGTCCTCCCTGAATTTGGAAAAATCCGCCGACAGGGGACGCTATAATAGCGATTTTGTGCCATTTTAAATATTGTACCTTCGAAAAGTGTTTAAAGTTATGCATAGAATTGAAGGAAAATTTTTTTTACGTTTTAGGGTATGGCAAACAGGTCCTCCCTTAATTTGGAAAAAATCCGCCTGAAGAGGGCACTGTAACAGCGATTTTTGTGCTATTTTGAATATTATACCATCGAAAAATGTATGAAGTTATGCATAGAATTGAACAAATGTTTTTTTTAATTTTCACGCTATGGCAAGCAGGTCCTTCCTTAATTTGTAAAATTTCTGCCGGTAGGGGGCGCTGTAATAGCGATTTTTGTGCGATTTTGAATTTTGCACCATCGAAAAGTGTATGAAGTTATGCATAGAATTGAACCAAATTTCTTGTGTATGTTTTTGGTCACGGCAAGAAAGTCCTCCCTGAATTTGGAAAAATTCTACCGGAAGGAGGCGCTGTAATAGCGATTTTTGTGTCATTTTCAATATTATTCCTTCGAAAATTGCATGAAGATATGCATAGAATTTAACCAAATTTTTGTGTATGGTTTTGGCCATGGCAAGAAGGTCCTCCCTGAATTTGGAAAAATTCCGCCGGAAGCGGGCGTTGTAATAGCGTTTTTTGTGTAATCTTCTTAATTTTTCGTAGTTCTATTGTTCACCAGTGGCTCGTGAATCGACGGGAACTTCCCGTCCTTATAAGCCAACTATTCGCGTTTTTAATAATTATCATGATCGAGATTAACTCGTTTTAACTCCGATTAATTGACTGAAGCAGACATTTAAGATGAAAGTCAAAGTTAATATAGTATTGAACTAATAAAACTGAAATATTGACATCCGTAACAACATTTTGAAATATTAAAATATATCCCAATAAACACACGACTTCTGGCCGCATGGCGGTTTCGTTGCGGTCAACGTTGCGGTTTCGTAAGGCCATTTGTAGCCAAACAATACTGTACTGTAAGTGACGCGCCGCTAATTACGGCATCTACCGCGGAAAAGATTAGGGATCGGCGGCGAGAAAACTGTTGCGTTTATTTTGTCCGCAAATCGATGAGGGCCGGTTTCTGGCAAACATGTAATGGTCCATCATCATTTAGAAAGTAGAGTGCTAATATTACCTAACTCGCATATTTATTTAAAGAGAGGAAATGTATTTTTTTCTTCATTTATTTTTATTTATTTATTTATTTTTAAGTAAGCTTAATTATTTTAAATGTGGGTTTTAGTAAAAATATAGATACCTTCCGAATCGGAGAAATACAAAATAATTAATTATAGTAAGATGCACTCATTCGGAATGCAGATTATACAAACATCTACTAGCGATTTCCTGATAAATGTGAATTTATTCTTATTTTTTTCAAGTTCCATGAAAAAATATTTGTCATAAATAAAAGAAAAACGTCACTTTGGTTGTTCGAACAAGTACTTATTGTTGAATGTGAGAGACAAAAATAAATGCGAAAAAAGGGGGAGGGGATATTAAGCTGTTTCTAAAGCATAAATTTTTAATACCATTTGAAATATATTTTCATGTAAAATAAAATACTAGAAGATTAAAAGATCTGAATTCAGTGTAAAAGGAAAAAATAGATAAAATTCCTTGCCTCTATTAAATTCTAACGATTTATACATATTTATTTACTTTATTATCATTATTTTATTAAGAATGATAAGCCATAATTAAAGCCATATATTGTTTTTCATATGTATAAAAATAGTTAATTCAATTTCAGACACATGAAACCCAATGTTAAGTAAAACGGAAGAATTACAGAACAATTTAGATTTAAAAAAAAAAAAAATAAAATTTTACATATTTTTAAAATTAACTATTTTCCTTGAACGCATGAAATTAGCAAGAGTTCTTAACCAAAAATATGTAATCGAATTATTTTTCCATTGGTAAAGGCAAAAGATCTGTCAGAAAATGCCGTCGAAGGTGGCGTTTAAACCAAATATCCGGACTCGACAGCACGTAAAAGGGGAAAAAACTAAAATCATAAAATTACAGTCGCTTACAATATGTAATTCATGTATAGTGACAAAAATTTTTTTTTCTATGACAAATCGCTTCTATAATCATTCTTTCCTATATCATATTATACACACACATATATATATATATATATAGAAATAAATCATATGTATACATATATTAAATTAACCAAAATTGCATAAAAGTGGGTTATTAAATTTTGAAAAATATTATTATCAGTAGTATTTAAGTAAGTTTTATTTTTTTCAGTGAATTATATATATACCTTTTAAGAAAATTATTTTATCGATATATACGTATAATACTTAAAGGCTCTTATTTGTTTCAAAAGGATTACATATATGGATTACCTATAATGATTACATAAATTCTACAATTTCAGATATCCACTACATATAATTTTATTTAAAAAAAATTTATCTTTTTTTTTTTTTTTCTTTTGATCGATTAGTAGGTAAAGGATAAAGAGAAAAAAATATCTGAGAAGGAATTTAAATTATTTGAAATTCACAAATGTTATCGTTATATTCGGAAAAGCCTCATTAAAATGGGAATCATAACACACATTCTCTCTACCGCGTCTTTTCGGTGACGGGGGTAGAGACTTGTTTGGGGATTCTTCAAGGGCACGGCCAATGACATATAGGGGTCAAGATTTTTGCAGTGTCATCTGAAATCACTTATTGTTACTGTTTAGTGTTGGAGTTGACTGTTCATTTCGACTTTTGTTCTGAGGCTGTTTGCTGTTTGTGCAAGGATAAATTCTGAGGCAAAGCGAATAAAGGATACTATATAACCACTTTGCTCTGAGGTGGGAATGGACATTTTAAATACTGTAAGTCTGAAAATTTTGTTTGCCTATTCATTAAATCAGTTTAATTCGAAATATTTCTGTACCATTATATTGCGCTCATTTTTATAAAAGAAGTATGAAAAGTTAAATACATATTAACATTATTAGTTGTATTTTTGTTTATGCAAATGTAGAATAATATTTATTTTCTATATATTATTTTTTTTTTGAAAAATTTCATTCGATTATATCATACAATCCATTATCCCAATAAAATCCATTCGGATTTGATTTTATGATTTTTTTTTCCGGTTTTTAAAGTTGTATAAAGTAATTTTAAACATTGTGAATTATTTATATCACTTTCTTCATTTCTCACATTCACATTCTTCTAGTTTATTTAAAATAAATTTATTTAATGTCATAATTATTTTTTTAAATGTGACTTTGAAAAGAAGGATTCCCCCCCCCCCTCTGATATCGATAATAATTTGTCCTCAAAGAAAATATCATTAAATTAAACAAATGAATAATTTTAATACAATATAAGAAAAATTAGTGTGAGAAAAAAATCATTAAAATACTCAATATATTTTGAAATATTTGAAAATAATTTTCAGAAAAAGAAAGTTAGAACACATATTTCAATGTCCCATTTTTTAATTATAATTATCATAATTTTACAATTTGATTATTAAACTTTAGTATGAAATGTACTCTGATGTGTAATCTAATGTAATCTAATGTACTCTGATATTAAACAAAATTTAAAAAAAAATTATGAGAACGATAAAGGATTATAAAAAAATTGTCATTCGGGACATATATCAACATAAAACTGCATTTCTTCTTATTATTATTTTTAAATAATAATTTCGTGAAAATTTGTGTTAATAAAATGAAAATGGTTCAGAAATATTTTACTTGTTTCTTTATTCTGATTTAATAAGGCTTTAATGAATGGGCATCAAATATTGGACTTAAAAGTAAGTGTAAAAAAAAAAAAATCACAACATAAACTCATTCTATTTTTATACAACATACATAACATATCTTATACTATAATGCGAGCAAAAATTGTGTGTGTGTGTAAATTTTATCTTGAAAACGGCTCTAACGATTTTGATTAAATGAAAAGACCATTGGGATGGGTCGCGTGTTCCAGAAAATTCGATTAGTGGGTCATTTTGGGTCATAGTGGGTCAAGGTCAAGCTAATTATATCTAAAGAACGGCTCAATCGATTTTGACTAAATTTTGTATCTAACCATTTTCGAGCACGAAAAGACCAGTGGGATGGGTCACGAGTTCGAGAAAATTTGATTAGTGGGCCATTTTTGGGTCACTGTGGGTCAAGCTATTTTTATCTAAAAAACGGCCCTAACGATTTTCACTAAACTCTATATTATACAGTTTTGGATTACGAGAAGACCATTGGGCTAAGTCACATGTTCGAGAAAATTCGATTAGTGGGTCATTTTTGGGTCACCGTGGGTCAAGCTAAGTTTATCTAGATAACGGCTCGAGCGATTTTGACGAAAGTTCGCACCCTACTATTTTCGGGCACGAAAAGACCATTGGGATGGGTCTCGTGTTCGAGAAAATTCGATTAGTGGGTCATTTTGGGTCATAATGGGTCAGGGTTGAGATAATTATATCCAGAGAACGGCTCAATCGATTTTGACTAAATTTTGTATCTAACCATTTTCGGGCACAAAAAAACTATTGGGATGGGTCTCGTGTTCGAGGAAATTCAATTAGTGGGTCATTTTGGGTCATAATCGGTCAGGGTTAAGCTAATTATATCTAAAGAACGGCTCAATCGATTTTGATTAAATTTTGTATCTAACCATTTTCGGGTACGAAAAGAGCATTGGGGTGGGTCTCGTATTCGAGAAAATTCGATTAGTGGGTCATTTTGGGTCATAATGGGTCAGGGTTAAGCTAATTATATCTAGAGAACGGCTCAATAGATTTTGACTAAATTTTGTATCTAACCATTTTCGGGTACGAAAACACCATTGGGATGGGTCATGTGTTCGAAAAAATTCGATTAGTGGGTCATTTTTGGGTCACTGTGGGTCAAGGTATTTTTATCTATAAAACGGCTCAAACGATTTTTACTAAACTCTATATTCTACAGTTTTGGATTACGAGAAGACCATTAGGCTAAGTCTAATGTTCGAGAAAATTCGATTAGTGGGTCATTTTTGGGTCACAATGGGTCAAGCTAAGTTTTTCTAGATAACGGCTCTAAAGATTTTGACGAAATTTTGCACCCTACTGTTTTCGGGCACAAAAATACCATTGGGATGGGTTTCGTGTCCGAGAAAATTCGATTAGTGGGTCATTTTGGGTCATAATGGGTTAGGATCAATGTAATTATATCTAGAAAACGGCTCAATCGATTTTGACTAAATTTTGTATTTAACCATTTTCGGGCACGAAAAGTTCATTGGGATGGGTAATGTGTTCTAGAAAATTCGATTAGTGGGTCATTTTTGGGTTACCGTGGGTCCAGCTAAGTTTATCTAGATAACGGCTCTACGATTTTGATGAAATTCTGTAATCTATCACTTTCGGGCACGAAAAGACCATTGGGATGGGTCACGTGTTCGAGAAAATTCGATTAGTGGGTCATTATGGGTCAGGGTCAAGCTAATTATATCTGAAAAACGGCTCAAGACATTTTCACAAAATTTTTTAATATACAGTCGTTTCTGGTCATAAGATGACCATTGGGCTAAGTCACATGTTCGGGAAAATTTTATTAGTGGGTCATTTTGGCTCACAATGGGCCATGGCCAAGCTAATTGAATCTAAAAACATGCTCAAAACATTTTGACAAAATTTTATATTATACCGTTTCTGGGCATGAGAAGAGAATTGGGCTAAGTCATATGTTCGAGAAAATTCGATTAGTGGGTCATTTTGGGTCACAATGGGTCAGGGTCCAGATAATTGCATCTAAAAAACGGCTTAAACAATTTTGACTAAATTTTGTATTCTATCGTTTTCGGGCTCGAGATGACCATTGGGCTAGGTGACATGTTCAAGAAAATTCGATTAGTGGGTCATTTTGGGTCACAATGGGTCAGGGTCAAGCTAACTGTGTTTAAAAAGCGCTTCAAAACATTTTGACAAAATTTTGTATAATACCGTTTCTGGGCATGATAAGACCATAGGGCAAGGTGGCATGTTCAAGAAAATTCAATCAATGGATCATTTTGGGTCCTAATGGGTCAAGATCAAGCTAACTGTATCTACAAAACGGCTCAAAATATTTTGACAAAACTTTGTACTACACCGTTTCTGAACAAGATAAAACCATTGGGCTGAGTTGCATGCTCAAGAAAATTCTATTAGTGGGTCATTTTGGTGATAATGGGTCGGGGTCAAGCTAACGGCATCTCAAAAATGTTCAAACAATTTTGACAATTTTTCTTCTTATACCGTTTCACAGTACAAAAAGACCATTGAAATAGCTCACATGTTCGATAAATTTCGGTTAGTGGGTTTTTGAATCAACGTGGGTGAAGCTTATTTTATCTAGAAAACGACTAACGATTTTCACTAAATTTTGTATTCCACCGTTTTCAGGCTCGAGAATAGCATTGTGTTAGGTCGCATGTTCGAAAAAATTCGATTAGTGTGTCGTTTTAGGTCACTATGTCTCAGGGTCAAGCTAATTGTATCTAAAACAGCAAGAATGATTCAGTGGGAATAATATATCGAGATAAACACAAAGCTAATTTTGACCGAGCTTAGCTCGGTCATTCCTGCTAGTGTTAATATTATATACATTATTTATGCATAAATTCAAAATTTGTTCTATAACGAATACTTGTTGGATGATTGTTTAAATGTTAAAGTGTTTTTGCATGAAAAACAATATATTAATAATCATTTGGTTTATTTTTCAAGAAAAATTTTTATTTACACTATCTTGAATTTTGTCGAAAACTTTTCATAGACAATGCTTGACATAGCGAATTAATTAATTAGTTTATTTTTTAAATGAATAATTTTAAAAGTATATGAAAAATTGATCAATTTTTCTTTCTTATCTATAAATATGGTTCTTGCAGCTGTTTAGGAATATCAACATTTTTAAAAGCTAAATCATAACCATAAAAAAGAAATGTTTTTTAGAAGAATGTCTATAAAAATATTTAAGGTCGAATATTGTTGAACGTTCATTTACTACCAAATTTGAAATTTGTTCTGTTCAAAGGTGATTAGCAGATAAGTCTCATTTATGCCTCCGTTGGAATTATTATTTTCTAATTATTTTGATAAAATTTAGGATCTAAATGCATTTCGTTCTATAAAATTTATTATTTTTTTAAATTATTATTATATGACTTTTAATAAAAATTGTTTTTAACTGAAGTATGTTTTAAAGTACAATGTGTATAAGAGTCAGGCTAGTATTATGAGCACTTACCTGTTCCAAATTTTACACAGTATATTTAAACTGTTTTCAGATAAACATTCAAAACCAGTAAATTTAGATTCTAATTTTTATCAAAATATTTTTAAAAAGAAAAATTTTTGGTTCTGCCAAAAAGAAACGAAAAAAAAAATGCCTAATTTACTGAACTGTTCTGGTGTGTGTGTGTGTGTGTGGGGGGGGGGGTGGAAACTTCATCCATGGTAACCAATGGTGGCATGAATGTGTCTAGCTTCCGGCTTGCATTCATTAATGATGCTCATTGATGGCATAAATATGGCTCGCTTTCGGCTTGCATTCATTAATGATGCCCATTGATGGCGTAAGTGTGTCTGACTTGTGGCTAGCTTTTATTTAAAATGACCCTTAATGGCAGAGCTGTGGCAAGCTTTTATTCATGAATGCCATTAAATGTATAATTGTGGTCAGTTTGCGGTTAAATATCAGTTTTAGATGACCGTTAATGGCGCATTTGTGGGTAACTTATTGTACTTGCGGCCAATTTTCTTCCGGCCATATTGTGTCCGGAGTGACACTTTTTTTAAAGAGCCGTTACGACCAATGATAGCGGGCCCATATCAGACACTTTTGGCCAAAGCTAACATTGCCTTCAGTGGCCCACAAGTTGAGTGTTTGTTGGGATGAGATGGAAGAAAGTTTTGGGGATTGACACATCCAACTAGTTTTAAAAAAAGATCTTTTCTACAACAATGCGGCACCAACTTTTCTGAAACAAGCAAATTTTTAAACATTGCCTTAGTAAATATGTTTCTACCTTACATTCCCGATATATGACACCATAAATCAAAGGAAAGAGAATTAAAAAAAGGGCCACAAATTTACAAATTCAGCTTTATATTAGGACAAGCAGAAAGTGAAATTTTACTATATCGCCAGTGTTTCTCGTCCAATGTCATTGTAAAAATACTCCCGAAAATTTTAGAATTTCAGCGTTATATTGAGTCTAGCGATCGTGCGACTAAAAGAGCAAAAGTTTTACAATTTCGATGTTAATTTAAGTCCTACTGAGCAAAAACCTCTACTGGAAAGGAAGAAAAAATGAGGAATTTTTATTATTTCGGCTTTATTTCAAATCCCGCGTACACAGGAGAAATAAGCAGTAATATTTTACCATATCGGCTTTTTCTGGCTCCATTAGACTTCTAAATAAAAAAGCAAAAACTTTATAATTTCAACATTACTTTAGATTGTGATGAAGGAATAAATACGAACAATAGTAATAAAAGTATTTTCTCCACTATTTGGTATTTCCACGGACATGAAAAGTGGAAACGAAAAGGTGAAAATTTTATAAATTTGCTTTATTTATGGTCCCGTGCTCTGGAAAAAATTTCCAAAATTTTACAATTTTGGCAATCGTTCTATATCTCCGATCTTAAAAAACAACGAAACAAAATGAGTTTTGCTGTGCCGGATTGCAAGATCGGTGGTTTAATGTCAAACATATATGCCAGCGAATCGCTTTCAGAGTATAGGATTGAAATGAAAACGATACATTGACTGTATACCAAATTTTATTTTAAAGTAAGATATTCACTGAATATAGAGCCGGCAGCACAGACAATCACCTCATCGAGTTCACGGATGAAATTCTAGCCTTAGTCAAATCTTGATTCGCATATTCAAACGCAATCGGTCTGCCAAATCATATCTTGGTCGAAAACATCGGAAAACCCGATTTTAGCGGCTGACTCATAGATTTTCCATTGCGTTTTACTGCACCAAAAGACATGAAAACATGGAGGACTGGGAGCAGGATTACTTTCTACGACGTGGATTCAGGCCGAAAAACGGCAGAATTTTATTATCGTGACTTTAGATGGAGCTGGCTCGCGAAAATTCTAGAGAAAAGATGGGAATGAAAATTTTACTATTTCTACGTTATTTAGTATCCCGCGGATTTGAGGGGGAAAATAGAATGAGAATTTTTACTTTCTTCTATCTTCAATAGAAGAAAGTATTGTAATCGAAATTTTTTTCGACCCGGTTTTCGACGGATTTACAAGTTTTAGGGGGATAGTCAGATATTCCAAAAAACATGTTTATAGAAAATGTCTGTCTCTCCGTCTATCTGTTGCCATTGTACCATCAAAAGGTGTATGAAGTTATACATAGAATTGAACCAAACTTTTTTTTAAAAAGTTTTTGGGTATGGCAGACAAGACCTTCATTAATTTGGAAAAATCCGCCAAAAGGGGGCGCTGTAATACCGATTTTTGTGCCATTTTGAATATTGTACCATCGGAAAGTGTATGAAGTTATGCATAGAATTGAATCAAATTTTTTGTGTAGGTTTTTGGTCATGGCAAGAAGGTCCTCGCTGAATTTGAAAAAATTCCGCCGGATGGGGGCGCTGTAATACTGATTTTTGTGCTATTTTGAATATTGTACTATCAGAAAGTGTATGAAGTTATGCATAGAATTGAATAAAATTTTTTGTGTAGTTTTTTGTTCATGGCAAGAAGGTCCTCCCTAAATTTGGAAAAATACCGCCGGCAGGGGGCGCTGTAATAGCGATTTTGGTGCAATTTTCAATATTGTACCATCGGAAAGTATATGTAGTTACGCATAGAATTGAACCAATTTTTTTTTGTAGGTTCTTGATCATAGCAAGAAGATCCTCCCTGAATTTAAAAAAATACGACGGTAGGGGCGCTTTAATAGCGATTTTTGTGCCATTTTGAATATTGTACCATCAGAAAATGTATGAAGATAAGCATGGAATTGAATAAACCTTTTTGTGTAGGTTTTTGGTCATGGCAAGAAGGTCCTTCCTGAATTTTGAAAAATTCCGCCGGTAGGGGGCGCCGCAATAGCGATCGGTCGAAGGAAGCACTGTAATAGCGATTTTTGCGCAATTTTGAATATTGAACCATTGGAAAGTGTATAAAGTTATGCATAGAATTGAACCATTTTTTTTTTTTTTTTTTTTTGGCTATGGCAAGCAGGTCCTTCATTAATTTGGAAAAAATCCGCCGAAAGGGTCCTGTAATAGCGATTTTTGTGCCATTTTGAATATTGTACCATCGGAAAGTTTATGAAGTCATGCATAGAATTGAATCAAATTTTTTGTATAGGTTTTTTGGTCATGGAAAGAAAGTCCTCCCTGAATTTCGAAAAATTCCGCCGGTAGTGGGCGCTATAATAGCGATTTTTGTGCAATTTTCAATATTGTACCATTGAAAAGTGTATGGAGTTATGCATAGAATTGAACAATTTTTTTTTTATATATATGCTTTTGGCCATGATAATTAGCTCTCCCTGAATTTGGAAATATTACGTCGAAAGGGGGCACTATAATAGCGACTTTTCTGTAATTTTCTTTATTTTTTGTAGTACTACTGTACACCCCTGGCTGATGAAGTGACGGGAACTTCCCATCTGGATAAGTCGACTATTCGCAAACAGCCGATGTACAACAGAATAACGGAAAACCGTTGATTTTAATAAATATCATGATCGAGATCAACTCGTTTTTACACCGATTAATTGACTGAAGCAGAAATTTAAGATCAAAGTCAAAGTTGATATAGCATTGAGCTAATAAAAATGAAGTATTGACATTTGTAATAACATTTTGAAATATTAAAATACATGAGATTTGGGATTGGCATATCCAACTAATTTTTTTAATTTTTACATTATTTCGGTTTAAACAGACCTAAAACATTTGAGTGAAAGAAAGAGGAAAAAATAGATAAATTTACATTATCGGGACAAGTTAACATGCACACACATGCACATAAAAATAATTTAATTTCATTTGGTATCTCACATATCCCAAAAATAATCCAAAACGGCAGAAAGAGGTGGCAAAATTAGCGTGCAATTTTGCCGTTTTTAAAAAGAGAATTTATTTATATTTTAATGAATAAAATTTTTTTAAACCTTTTTCTTGATGAAAACAGAAGAAAACGCATGAAAAGGATTTGACTTAAAAAAATTAAGTTTAAGGAGAAAAGATTACCATTTGGCAGTCTTGGCCAGAAATCATAATGGTTTTTCAAGCCTAACAATAAAGGACAGTGATGCATCACACAATGATTAGGAAAGCTTTTGCAAATTCAAATAAAATTGTTACAAAATATTGATAATCTTGTAAAGGGAAAACTATCCTTTAACTCAGTATCAGCGAGATTTTGAATCTCGCGCCCTGATAAATTCATAATGTTTTTGTACCCGTCAACCATTAATATGAATTTTTTAAAAAATACATACATTTGTTCAACTATGTTAAAGAACTTCCACTTTATTAATATAAAATATGCATATTTAATATAACAATATTATAAACTCATTTTTAACCCATTAGTGCCTGAATTTTTTTCTACAACTCAATATTATGCTTAATTATAGTAAATTGGGTAAAGTGAACGTAAAAAATATAAAAAAAAGTATCTTTGAAATATATTTATTTAACTTACAAAAATCTAAACGTCCCAATTTTGGGACACTAGTCACCAAAGTGTGGGTGTATTCTCCGTTACTGTCTATGCATTAAATCAATGCTTTATGCCATTTATTTTGTTACAATCAGGTTATATATTATTCGGGTTGTTATTTGACTACAAAAACTTCTTTATTATTACTATTGGGGGGGTGGGGGGGGGGTGGACTTGGCTCAAGAACAAGACTCCCTTCCTCCGCACCCTTAGCCATTGGCATACTAAAAATGTATAACTTACCGTTATGTTTTGTACTAATTTAGTATTTGGCATCCTAAGCTTTTTAATATAAATACTAATATATATATATATATATAAACTATCTTAAATGAGAATAAAATGCATAAGGAGTGTATTTGTTATACCTAATGCTATGACAGTATGGATTTTAATTTGGTAATTCGTTTTTGTTTTTTCCTCTATCCTTTTGAATCTTGTTTCCTTTTGAACTTAATTGGTGTTCAATGGTTTATTTCTCGGTTTTATGTATGTGGTAATCCCAAATTCATATTCTTTAGCTAATTTATGGCCAATAGGAAGATGAAACCACACATTTTATTTGTGGAACTTAAGGCTTTTGGGACCCAATGATTCTGTCTAAGTTCTGCAAATTTCCATCATTCCATTTCTGTTATTCCATTCCTGCTGTTTTTACACGACTGCCAAGAAGGGTTATGTGTTTCACGCGCATCTGGGTATGTGGATTTCTTTATATCCTCGAAACATCTCAACGGCTGGATGGATTTAAATTAATGAGGTCTCTAACGATTCGTCTTAACAGTCCGATGGTTATAGGCTAAGTTTTGTTTTTATAAATTCAAAATGGCGGCTGTAAAATACAAAATGGCTGTAGAGACGAAAAAAATTTTTACGCACAATATTGAGTGACCTATGATTGGATAGGTCTTCCAAAATGCAGACGATGTTTCATTGACTATTTTACAGTCAGAAGCTCCGTTTAAATATTACACAACCTGGAAGATATGTGGATCTCTAGCTTTACTGTAACTCTAACCATAATAGACATCCATGGGCATCATCAAAACGGTGTTTATAGAACTAACAATTAAACTCAACTTAAAAGTCATCAATACAAGTAAATAAAAAAAATAGGTAAGTAATATAAAAAATAGTTTCAAATTGATGAGAAATAATTAATTAGTTCGCTTTTAACGCAGTCGGGTTTTTTGATTTTTTTAAATTAATTTTTACTTGTTTACTATGTTTCTGGAATCTATGTTAAGTGTGTTGGAGGGAACTGTATTTGTTAATGTCACTTTTTTCATAATTTCACAGTTTTTGTTGGTGGTCGGTAATGGTTATTTAATGGTTATATATATATTATATAAGTAATTATTGATTACTAAAAAAAATTTGCAGTATTCAAAGGTTTTTTTTTTTTTTTTGGCTTTTGTAATTGACTCGCGTATAAGTCGACCCCCCAATTTACTTGCAGAAAATTGTTAGAAATTACTCGACTTATACGCGATTATATATGATATATATATTAGTAAATATATCAGTAACCTCAGAGTGTCAAATACTAAACTAATACAAAACATAACGGTATGGTATAAATTTTTACTAAGCCAATAGCAAGGGATGGGGAGGGTGGATGTCTTGTTCTTGAGCCGAGCACAGCCCCCCCCCCCCCTCCCCGGCCTTTATAGTAATAACAAATAAATTTTTATTGCCAGGTAATAATCCGAATGATATGTAACCATTTTGTAACAAAATAAATGGCATAAAAGATAGATTTAATGCATAAACAGTAATGGAGAAAACCACTACCCTTTCGTGTCTAGCGTCCCAAAAATAGGACGGTATATAAAGGTTCAAATTCGAACAAGAATGTAGAAATCTGAAAAAATTAAAAAATACGTATTCTAAAATAATATTTCGTCTTATAAATAATACCACTTATAAAATAATTGATAAAAAAATGAAAGAAATATCTTACATTTTCATACGCACCATTTTATTTCAAGAAAATCCAACTTTGTGCTACAACAAACATTTATTTCACCTTTTTATTCTTAAAAACGCGCTTCCGTATATTAATAAATTAAATAAAAACATAATTTGAAGACCAAATTAAAAAAACAAAATTTATTTCCTACATTGTTTAAGCCCAAGAAGGGACAGATATTAAGTGATCTCATTCAATTAGTTCTACATTTAATGTTAAATTTTTGTAACAAATTAGTTAAGCCAATTTAAGATTAAAAAATAAAAATAAAATTCATACAATATGATACATAAAACACCCTAAAAATTAGATTCCGTTCAAATGAAATCGAAATAAATCTTAGACTTCTTCCATTTTTAATTAAAATATTTGCATTGCAGATTTTGTATTATGTTTATGACAATTGTGCATAAGATGATAAGATGCATGCAAAATACAAAACTTAAAAAGAAGTCTAAGATTTATTTCGATTTCATTTGAACGGAATCTAATTTTTTAGGGTGTTTTAAGTATCATATTGTATGGTTTTTATTTTTATTTTTTAATCTTTAATTGGCTTAACTAATTTGTTACCAAAATTTAACATTAAATGTAGAACTAATTAAATGAAATCCCTTAATGTCCCTTCTCGGGTTTAAGCAAAGTAGGAAATAAATTTTGTTTTTTTAATTTGTTCTTCAAATTAAGTTTTTATTTAATATGTCAAGTTTTTTAATAACTAATGCACTCATACGAACGAATTTCAAAATTAATAAGTATCATTAGGGTTTGATGTATGCGGTATTGCATCACAATGTGGGATGCAGTTTACCAATGTGTAATTCAAAATGTTTCACCACTATTTAGTAATGCAGGTTGCGGTAGTTTGGACAAAAACTTCTAATCTGAACGTAAAAAATCTATAATCAAAACATAAAAAATTCACTTCACTTAAATTTAGATACCCTATTCCTCACTCAGGAACGCTATGAATGTAAATGTAAATTGTGTTGAATCCTTACTGCTAATATTTAACAATATTATAGCTGTGATATAGTAAAAAATAAAACATAAAAGTTTTACTTAAATTTTTAAACCTTATTCTCTCCAAGGGGTGATGTAAACACATCAGAAAATTATTACCTAAGTTTAACTTGGGGTATAAATAGATCTCTGAAAAAAAAAATACATTCTAAATTTTAAGTTATGTAATTCCAAACTAAGTTCGCTACCTGCGTAAAAATAGCTATCCACAAGAAACTTTCCTTCTCTATGTAAAAAAAAGTTTTGATTTGGAAATGGACATCTGCCAAAGAAAATCTGCGTAGATATTCACGGCAAATCGGCATCCAATTTGAATGCTTAAGCATCGGCTTTCTTCGTTAATATTAAAAAAACTGTTGCATACAAAAATATGAAAATCGGTAGTGTTATAGAGAAATGTTTGATAAACACGCTGATGCAGACAGTTTTCAAATCGAAGAATTATTTTAAGAGATATTTAATGCCAAAGTTGGACAAAGTCGTTCCATTAAAAAGTTTTATAAGAGCAAAAACTGTACATAGGAATTTAATCATTTTTAGATCACTTTATGCGTCAGAAGTTCCCGGTGTGCAGAATACATTTATTTTTTAATTTGACTCATTTTTTGAGGTTGTATTTCTATTTTAAATTCAATTTTCAGCATTTCGAGAGATATTTTTTACTTATTTTAGAAAATTGTACTAATTTAACTTGTTGCCAACTGTATAAATAGCGCAAACAATAATGTTTGCTTCAAATTAAAAATTTATTTGCACGTGACTATTATAAACAGAGCTTTCAAATTAGAATTAAATAATTGAGTATAAAATCAGGAACTTATTGAAAATTACTTCATAAAAACTATATTTACACGTGAATTTTAACAGAGAAAGGATATTGTAAAATAATAAATCCATTAACATGCTGTTAGAAGTCTTAAATACGAGAAATTGCGTCAAATTTACGTCACATTACACTTATTACGTAAAATGAACAAAAAATAATATTGCAGAACAGTTTAAATTTAAAAATTGCGCGAGACATTTATTTGATATTTTAAGATGATCATAATATTTCATTTCTAACAAAAGTATTTTTGCGTGAATATTAAAAAGAGAAAGAAAAGTTTAGTGAAAATTACGTCAGATTATAATTGTCAGATTCAAATTATAATTCAATCTTCCGAAATCTTTTTAAAGCCGATCAAATTAGCGTGCTGTTAGAGTCTGCAGTGTCTGAACGGGGGTTGACGAGCGTAGCTTGTAGGGGGCAAAGCCCCCTAGTTTACTAAAATATAAACTTGACCAAAGCAAAAACTTATTCTGAAAATATCCTTTTTATTTCCACTATGACGCCATAGTCACCTTTTTAATTTTTGAAAAAAAAAACTAGCTCAATTTAATATTTCACGTGAAAATCTTTCAACTAAAAAGAAATAAATTATTATTACGGCTTTTGAAATTTTTGCAACAATGAAGTAAAAATGTTACATTTTCTAAGAAAAATGTCCGTTGATTTTCAATGAAAAAAGCGAAAATTGGAATTATTAAGAAAAATATTTAATAATGTAAAAACAAATTGGCCCATGTTTCTCTCTGGGTTATAATTCACCCATATGTAAAGGCATTTTACCATTCGTTTAGACCCTGACGTCAGGCAAACGTTTTTACACTTTAAATTTATAATATCATTAGAATTAGTAAAGAATTAAAAATGAGTGGCATCAGGGACAAAAAGGTGGGACGAAAAAATGAAAAAGTTATGATCTCCATAGGCTTTTCCATGTTAAATTAACATTGAGAAGTGACACTGGAAATAAATAAGTATTGCGTTGCCGCGCAATACTTAAATATTAAAAACAAATACTAAGGATATATTTTACAAAGTTTTAATAAGATATCATAATTCAATTTTTAATGGGATTTTTTTAAAGAAAGCGTCCCAAAATTACGACGCCAGGCACAAATAGGTTAACTACAAGGAATTCGTGAATGCTTATTTAACCACAAGAAAGATCTTTAAATATTGCCCAACTTCAGCAAAATTTTTATGGCAAGTTTAATTGATACAAAATAATTGAGGCTTACTTATGTATCGCATTTTTTAGTGTGATGATTGTTCTTATTTTTGTGGAATAAGTTCATGTGTGGGCTCAAATGACATCACGGAATAATGGAAAGTCATGGTTAATTCAAGTCAACATCAGTATGATGTTTTCATTGCTGTGACAAATGAAAACATCTCTTTGCATAAATATTTTGCTGAAAACAAAATGACAATTTTCGTTGCTTTTCATTTAGCAATTCATATTACACTTTTATAAAAAGCAAAACGTAAAAAAATAGTATATTTTTAAAATAAATAAAAAATAACGTTTATTACCATAATCATTAATGTCTATTACAAGTTAACCTTTGAAGAATAAAAATAATAAGAATTTTGAAAAATATTCTTTTACATACAAATACTGCCCAGATTTTTTTGCTGCCTTCGAAACTTCTATCGGTGTTCAATAGCTAGCGGTTGGCAGCCGTTGCTTTTGTATGTTGTTTCTACCTTAAGAAAAGGAAGAGAAAAGGCAGTTTTTAAAGGAAATATTCAACAATCTTGAATCACAGATAGTTTCAAGTAGTTATATGTTATCAATTCAAAGAATGCAGAAATAACAAAATATATATTTTTAATATTATGAGAATATTAACTCATTCACTGCCAAAGACTCTTATTTATATCCTTGGTTTGGCTATAAATATAACTTCTTTAATGTAAATTTCAAATCTTTGTAAATCAACTGTTCGATCAGTCGCAAATGCAATGATTCACCAATTTTGGATTTTATGAGATACATAAGTTTTTTTTCTTTTTTTTAAAAAACCAATTCAGCAATATCGTTGTCAATGTCCACTTCTAATGTTGATTACAAATGCCTGTAAAAATATTTATTTTGGAACAATGTGCATGGATGATAAAGAGCTGGTACCAAAAGTCAAATTTAGCACAATTTTTAAATTTGTAACTGTCCTTAAAATTAATGATTAGTTGAGAAAATTTTGGGGAAAATAATGAGGCGATAACATTTGGCCTGATACAAAAACTTCGAATCTGAACACCTGTCTTTGTGCGTATGTGACTATTATCTCATAAAGGTATACATGAACAACAGCGAATTAAACTTTAAGGAATCTTAGACGTAACACAAAAATGAAATGAATGAGAAAATTTTATTCTTAGAATGCGATATTGAGCAAATGGACATTTTAAGGAATGCAGATTTGTGATTTTAACATTAAAAATGCACTCTGTAACAACCAGTTCAACGAACTCAACTAAATATAACCTACGTTTATACTGAACTGGCGCGAACCGGCTGAATCACGCCACTGAATATATGTATGGTATATAAGAATTTAATAAACTGCAAAATATACACTATGTTTTTCACAGAACAATTCCTATTTTTTTCTAGATGTGGAGAACACATTTTTGCCATGATTTTTAACAGATCTAATAATATTTGTTGGTTTCGAAAATCAAAACTATTACACAATGTAGATAGGTGAAATATTTTTCTGTAAGTTTAAAGTTTACAAGATTGGAAATGGCATTGAAAAAGAGAATTATTTACAATAATTCAGGATATATTTTTTATTTAATTTTCAAGAGCTAAATTTTATGTCTTAAATGTAAATTGCAGAAAACATTAATTGCTTTACAAAGAACTTTCTCAGTAAGCTATTTACTGTCCGTAGTAAACTTTAATGACATTATTGTATGCAGTTATAAATCGTTTCCAACAAGAAAATCTTGAAAATGAAAATATTGCAATAATTTTTTTGAAAGAGATTTGAATCTACATTTACAAACGTGTTTCCCATATTTTAATATTTAAAAATACTATAGGCCGAAAGGTTTCATGATAAACATTAAATATCTGAGCAATTAAAATTTGATTTTTAGTTTCTGCAAGTGACTTTTTTTTTTTTTTTATTCAGAAAACAAATTATTTGTTTTTATTTTATCTAAATATACTTAACTTAAAAGATGAGAGACTTAGATTAAATTAGGAGAAAGGATTCATAGCTGCCAACTTTTACGCTTTCTTTTTACCAGTAAAATTTTATAATAAATGTTGTCTTACTTAATAAAAGAAATCTCACGATTAAACTAGACGAAAATCTCTATTAAATTTTAGTGGTAGCAAAAAGGCGTAAAAGTTGGCAGCTATGGAAATAAAAGAGTACAAATTTATTTTGAATAAATACTTTTATGTAATCTTATATATTTTTTGCGCAACATAATATTTGATTTTAAGTATTGTTTAATTTTTTTTCAGACCTAAGAAAATTAAAAGACATCAATCCACGTGAGGTAAAATTCATGCATGCTTAGGTGTACCCTTGGTATTGCTGCCATGGAGAAAACTACGGAGTAACAAACATACAGACTTAATGAACTTTAATATCTTCGTTTATATAAATCTGCATCTTTCATTTCTCGCTTAACATGTTTGATAAATGCATTTTAGTTATTACCTTTTGTGCAGTTTATAATGCTTAAGAATTCTGATTTCTTGCAACTTAGAATGCATAGAGATGCAAAAATTTATCTATCCAATATCTCGCCAATAACACCTTAAAAAATGACATCGCCATCTTCAGGCAATCACAGGCTTGTACAGCAAATCTCCAACACACAAGATTCCACTCACCTGCGTGAGAAGGCATCGGGATATTTCCTGAGATTCGCTTATTTTAAAGAGATGATTTCCATCTTGGCGTCTCTGGTATGCACTTTAATCCATAAAAATGTCAAATGTACAATGGCAAAATGATGCGTCTATTCCCTTTTCGATTTTAATGTATTTCATTTCATATTTACGCAGTTTTTCAACATCCATGCATTATTATCCTGTGAAAAATACATTGAATTCATAAAAATTGAAATGCTATAAAATAAATTACATATTTATCTCTGAGTTTTTAGTTGTGTACTTCTTCTCTGTCTGTTTTTGTAAACTTTGCTTAGACACCGAATACTATTTAAAATTTTAAAAGAAATGCCCCAATCAGTGGCGTCCGGACCCCCCAGCCCCCCGGACGAAGAACTTGTTCAATGAATCATGGATACAACAGTAAAAACGGCTAAGACGGTAACAGAAAGAATCTATGAAAAATTCCGCTTTAAACAGGTGTTCGTCTTAGAAGGTATAATTCAAAGGTATCTCTTTCGCCGGGACTATGAACTTTTCCGTTTTAGACAAGTTTCCGTTATAAACACTTTCCGTTTTTACAGTATCCATTAAAACTACTAAAACGTACTCACTGCCCAACCTTTTTTCTTTCACGTACCCCTTTCTTAGGCTTCTCATTTTGGAGTACCCCCATTTCTCATAAACACGCCCCCTTCCCCCTCTCCATTCAACGAGATAACGTAAACACGCTTTTTAGGTGCGTTCGTAATTATATAAATACGTAGCACCTATAGTCGTCGTTCAGTCCGTCCGTCCGTCCGTCCGTCTGTCCGCATGTAACAGAGCAAAAACTACCCAACCGAATGGTCTGAAATTTCAAATATATGATTGTTGCAAAATTTTGTCGAGCCATTTCAAATTTTATGAAAATCGGATGTATAGTTTAATTACAGGGACAGTCAAAAGTTTTTCTTTACATTACGGCCAATGGGAAAAATTACTGCAAGTGCATTTTAATGATATTAGAGCCTTCCGAATGATCTGAATTTTAAAGATATAACTGTTGCAAAATTTTGTCAAGCCATTTCAAATTTTAGGAAAATCGGATGTATAGTTTAATTACAGGGACAGTCAAAAGTTTTTCTTTACATTACGGCCAATGGGAAAAATTATTGCAAGTGCATTTCAATGATATTACAGCCTTCCGAATGATCTGAAATTTTAAAGATATAACTGTTGCAAAATTTTGTCGAGCCATTTCAAATTTTAGGAAAATCGGATGTATAGTTTAATTACAGGGACAGTCAAAAGTTTTTCTTTACATTACGGCCAATGGGAAAAATTATTGCAAGTGCATTTTAATGATATTAGAGCCTTCCGAATGATCTGAAATTTTAAAGATATAACTGTTGCAAAATTTTGTCGAGCCATTTCAAATTTTAGGAAAATCGGATGCATAGTTTAATTACAGGGACAGTCAAAAGTTTTTCTTTACATTACGGCCAATGGGAAAAATTATTGCAAGTGCATTTTAATGATATTACAGCCTTCCGAATGGTCTGAAATTTTAAAGATATAATTGTTGCAAAGTTTTGTTGAGCTATTTCAAATTTTAGGAAAATCGGATGTATAGTTTAATTACAGGGACAGTCGAAAGTGTTCTGTTACATTACGGGGAATGGGAAAAATTATTGCAAGTGCATTTTAATGATATTACAGCCTTCCGAATGGTCTGAAATTTTAAAGATATAATTGTTGCAAAGTTTTGTTGAGCTATTTCAAATTTTAGGAAAATCGGATGTATAGTTTAATTACAGGGACAGTCAAAAGTGTTCCGTTACATTACGGGGAATGGGAAAAAATTATTGGAAGTGCATTTTAATGATGTATCAGACTATGCGCTTTATGAAGTGCAAAAAAGTATACATTCAGTACAATATGGGGTGCAAAAAATAATTATAAAACTAGTTATAGTACGAACGCACCTCATTTGCCACGTTTGACGAGCAATTTCCAACTTGTTTACGTTATCTTTACTTTTTTATTAGTAATCTTCTTATCACAACCATATAATTGTGGAATATTTCACAACTGTCTTGTGTGGGCTTCTTTCGACCAGACGAGAGGCACCCGTGATCACGTGACCTACCAGAAAATATATATTAAAAACATGTTTTATCTCTTGTTCTTTAGTTTTGTAGTAGAATGTGAAATTCGATAGCAGCTTGCACACTGTATAGTTTTATTTCTTGATCTTCTAAAAGAGGAAAAAAAAAACGTTCCTGATTATAAAAATATTAGTTTGGGTTCCCAGAGAGGAACAAGTGATTTTCAAATGTTAATGAAATATTTATTTGTAAATATGATGTATAAATGTAAGTTATGTATATAGGCGGAGTATCAATAATAATCTACAAAAAGTTCTTGTGATGATGATTATTTATAAATGATGAGCACAAAACTTCAGAAAATAATACGTGAAAGTAACTCCTTTTAATGTGATTTAAAAAGAAACAAGAATTCTTCAAAATTTGCTCTCCCACTATTTTCTATATCAATTGTGATATAACGTAAAAATTCGTGGACTACCTGAATATCTTCATTATTTTGGTGCCTGAAGAACCCGACAAAAGGTAAGAAATACTTTTATTATTCTGCAAGACTGTTGATTTCTTGAAAATAAACATTTTTCATCATAATATTTTTTGAAAATTTAATTGAAATTTAAACATGGATAAGCCGGAAAAGCTTAAAAATAAAAGAGCTACTGTTCGCGCAGTTGTTACAGAATTAATCACAAAATGTGAGACATTGTTATCAGTTAATATTGATAAGACTGATTGCGATTCTTTAATGGAATCATTAGAACTCATTAATGAAAAGGAAGCTCTACTCAAGGAATTAGATTCCGAAATAGATGAGCTAATTCAGGAAAAAAACTGGATATGAAAAAGAACTAAAATCGGTAGAAGAATATTCTGAAAAAATATCAAGTTTGAAATTTAAAATTAAGATAAGGCTTAAAAAATGTAAAATCGAAACTGAACCAAAGGTTTTACTAGAAACAAGTAACGGTTCAAAAATCGGTAGTAAACCAGTTTCGGCAGTGAAGCTGCCTAAACTAAACATAGAAAAAATTTCTGGTGATGCAAGCCAGTTCCTAGAATTTTTCAATTTATTTACTAGTGCGATAGATTCAAATGAATCGTTATAGAAAATTGAAAAATACCAGTATCTTAAATCTTTGTTGTCTGGACCTGCATATATGCAGGTCCAGACATGCAGGTAATTTTGTAGCTAGTTTTGAACTGACATATCAAAATTATTCTACATGTTTAAAGTTGTTAGAAGAAAGGTATGGGAAGCGGGAAAACATAATAAACTGTTATATGAAAAAAACTTCTAAATCAGTAAAATTCAATAACAATAAACTATTATTTTAACACAATCAAACTGATTGGTAAAGTTATCATACGAATTGAATATTTCCAAGTGAGCGAAAAAATGCCCAGGCTGGGAATCGAACCCAGATCCTTGGCTTACAAGGCCAATGCTTTTCCATTTAAGCTAACTGGGCCGACAACCAGCCAGCATGTTCCAGCCAGTTCTGTTGAGCTGTCTACATGACAGACCAGATGTTATTACCAATAAGGTTTTCTGAGCGAAATATGCTGGCTGGTTGTCGGCCCAGTTAGCTTAAATGGAAAAGCATTGGCCTTGTAAGCCAAGGATCTGGGTTCGATTCCCAGCCTGGGCATTTTTTCGCTCACTTGGAAATATTCAATTCAATAACAATGTCACTTCTTTAAGAAACTTGTACGATAATATTAAAACAAGCGTTAGAAACCTTGATGCGTTAGGAGTGACATCAGGCTCCTACGGTCATTTGTTACTACCCATATTATTAAGGTTATTACCAGAAAATTTGATACTATATATTCATCGAAAACGTGACCCCGATAAAGATTGTGAAGTAACTGACTTAATAAATTTTATTAAAACTGAGTTAAGATGCCGTGAAGCTAATAATTTAGTAAATAATTCCCAAAGCAAGGCTTATGAAAATTCTAAAAACAAATATGAAAAAGTTTTCCTCAATAGAAAAATATACCTTCAGCTGCTGCTTTAAATACATCTACAAAACAGTTTTCCATATTTTGCAAGTATTCTGATCATGTAGGACTAAATTGTTCGAAATTCACGGATGAACAAAAACGATATAAATTAAAGAAAGAAGGCCGTTGTTACAAATGCTTTTATAAATCGCATTTATCAGTTGATTGTAGAACAAAAATTAACCCTCTTTCCAAATGTGGTAACAACACCCATAGTTATTTGTTTTGTTTTAAAGAAACAACAAAAGAAAATCTTGTAAATGAAACGAAAAGTGTAATTGTATCTATGATGTCAGAACAAAAATATAAACAAAATAAAGCTACATTGTTGCAGACTTGTACAGTTTCTGTGTCTACTGGTAAACAATGCTTGTTGGCTCGCGTTTTATGTGATAGTGATTCTGAAAAATGTTTTGTGAAGAGATCTCTAGTACAAAAATTAAAATTGAAGCTATAGTGAAGAAAAAATTTATTAGTTTATCTCTTTGGGCGGAGACGCCCGTATGAATCATGTTACGAAGTTGTTGCTCTTGAATTATTCATTGTTGAGCAACCTATCAACGCGATAAAGATCGAAGCTCTTGTGGTTGATAATATAGCTGGGGCTTCTGTAAAAACCCTAGAACCGGAACTTCTAGAAATAACTAGAACAAGAGGCAATAAGCCTGCTGATACAAGAAATACATATTTTGCTAGGGTCTTACTTTTTGTGGAAAATATCAAAGGGAATCGAGGGAAAATTGACAAAACAGCTATACGTTGCAGAAACTATTTTCGGTCATACGGTGCAAGGGAAGATAGAGTCGAATAAAAAAGAAGTAGCTTGTTTGCGTGTTTTAGTTGAAAATATAAATACTCAGCTGAAAGCATTTTGGGATCTCGAAGCAATTGGCATTGATGAAAGCAATGAAAAGAATATTACCGATCTTGAGGTAATAAAAGAATTTAAAGAAAATTTAAAATTCGTAAGTGGGCGTTATGAACAAAATTATTGTGGAAAAATTCTTGTGAATTGCTTAGAAATAATCTTGATGTAGCAAAGAAGCGGTTTTCCAGGTTCTGTTCACGCACGGATATAGGCATTTTATTATTTTTTTTTTTTTATTTTAGACCATGAGTGAACGATTTAAGTGCAACGAAAAACAAGATAAAAATGTCATCTTGAATGCTATATTCCAAGTAAATATGATATAAATGGATTTAAAGCTACATAAAGCATTGGTGTAAAATAAAAATATACAAAATATTGCATTCTACAAGTCCCATAAAATTTCATAAATATTCCCATTTGGTAGGAAAATTTTTATAGCCGATGTTTATTAATTTATAAAGTTTAACGTATTAAAAAATTGTTACAATAATCTTATAAAATTTACGCTTGTTCACTTTCTTATAGATAAAATAAAAATAGTGTTTTTAATGTAAATAATGTACAACTAATTCAATAATATTAACATATAAGAAATAATGATAAAATTACAGATGGGGAAAAAATCCTTTCGACAAATTTTTAGAATTATATAAATCTAAAAGTTAAAAATAAATAGAGGTACTGATATTACACTAAATAAAATTTCATTCGATATGAATAACTTAACACAATACCTGAATTTTATTTTTTACAATTTAATCTTATAAACTTAGATATTTCCGTTCTTAACAAATTTTCTAGGGTTTTTCTTTTATATTATTACTCTAATTATCATTTTGTAAGTTAAAGGTGAACAATACAAGTACGATAAAAAAAACAGCTAAATAAATAAAGCATACATACAATATCGTCTGCCTCTACTTAATTTTAGGAAAGAATAGACATTCAAAATATAGAGCATAAACATATTTCTTCAACATAAGTAAATTTGGGAGGCTTGATAATACTTCCCCTTTGTCGGTAGTGACGCTAGTATTGTTGCCATTATAGATTTTCCTCTAAATGTCCCATCTTGTATGTTAATTTATGGTAAGTCCTGAACTCAATAATTCTACGATTTGTCTATCCACTTCTTTTTTAAGTACCTCGAGAATTTTTTAATGCTTCGTGCGTTTTGGTTGGCTGCCCGATTTTAATTTAACGCGATGTTCGCCGGCACTTGCAATTTTTGGGAATCCAGATTGGAGTTTGGAATGTGCTGCATTAAACATTAATAAGTTGTTTCTTCTGTCTAGGTGATAAATGGTCTCTGTGTAACTCTTGATCGAGTTTGCTGGGGTCGCCTCTAGTAATCTGATGCTCGTATTCACCATCTTACCTCGACCTAGAAAACCTCGGTCGGACGCTCAAATGAAATTCACGATAACATTTGATTGGACATTATCAAGGAGACGTCCAATCAGGATTAAAGATGCACACCGTTTGAGCGTTCGACCGAGGTTATCGGTATAACTCGGGGTCGAAGTAGTTGGTGAATACGAGCGTTAGGGTCATTTTCAATTTCAGCGAAATCAACATCAGCATCACATATCACTCTTACATGTGTCGTCTGAGCTGTTAATTGTCAGATTTTGTGTGCATGCCTTTTTTTTACTGTTGTCCGGCAGATATACACTCTAAAAAAAAAATGTGTAAATTTACACATAAAAACAGGTATATCGATGATACAAAAACGATTTGTCTATATGTGTAAAGTGGTGTGTAAATTGCCAAAATACACGCCTAATGTGTAAATTTAAAAATACACATTAAAATGTGTAATTTGATGATAACACTAAGTGTGTAAAAATTATCTTTTCGCTCTTGAAATACGCACTTTAATGTGTATATTGCACAAGTATACACATATTTCTGTGTAATAGTCTTTAATTCTGTAACATAATTCTGTGTAAACACATATATCTGTGTAATATTCTGTAATTACACATATTTTTGTGTATTATGCAAAATATGCACATTTTTGTGTAATATGTAAAATACACATCTTTTCGTGTAATATGTAACACACACATTTTTGAGTAATATGAAAAATAAAAATTTTCGTGTAATATTCTGTTCTTACACATATTTCTGCATGATACGCAAAACACAGATTTATATAATATTCAAAATACATAAAATTTCTTGTAATAATCAAAATAGACATGTTTTTGGCTACATAGCTTTATCTTTATACTTTAGTATGTGTGAATTGTGAACTAAATGTTTTTTATGATCGGAAAAAAATAAGAAGAACAAGCTCATACGCTTGATGTGTTTTTTTTTCTTTTTAGTATGTTTAAGATCACAAACAGTGTACTCCAGTGTATTTAGGTAATTAACACATCACATATAGACAAACGGTTTTCCTATCATCGATATACCTGATTTTTACATAAAACAGGATCATTTAAAATCACAATTACTACAAGTCATCTTTCTGTTTGATTTGGTTTAGTCTTAAGTCACAATTTATGCATAGAACCTGTATAATCTGAATAAATATCCACTTAAAGTGTGGAGACTGTCTTCAAATTAAAGTTAAAAAGTTCCTTCATGCAGCCTTACAACTATAACCTCTCTTGTTTGTTTTTTTGTTATTTTAAAAAACATTTTCTTTCAAAAAATATTTATACATTCTTCCCCCACCCTCCCACCCCTCCACCCCCTCACACTGAAAATTACCTAGCTTCAACTGCATTTATAACTGACACAAAATGTTATTTAGGAATAGAATTTTTTTTTAATGTATTCAGAAATTTTTCTGCATTTTATAGAAATGATTCAGAAATTCAGACTAAATTATTTTAATTTATTATTTTTGTTTGATGCTAAAATAAATATTACTTAATCTGAAATATTTCTAGCAAAACAAATCTATTAAAAATTTTTTGTCTGCAGCATACCTAATTTAAGGTTTTTCAGAGAACGAAAAGAAATATGCAAGCTGCTTATATATGATATCGTAATATGAAGTATTTTGTGACAGGTGGTGTAACTTTGTGACACCCGGTCTAGTTTCGTATTTCGAATCTCCATGGCTGACGTTACTGTTACTGTCGGCTATGCGAATCTCCCGCTCCGTCCGGTATGGTAGAAAAGCAAACAGCGTCGTAGTCTCCTAGTACGGTGTGCCACATCACCTAACGACCGTTTCCCGAAGCTATAACACGAAATACGCGAACTAGACCAGGTGTCACAAATTTACCCCACCTGTCCAAAGTACGGTATTTATTATACTTGGATACAGAACCGCAACAAGAATGGGCGGACGGTGCCACTGCATCAGGCATCCCCAATTAAAATAGCAGGCTTCATCGGCGCCATCAGTTATCTTTAATGATGCGTCAATCATCAACGTAAAAGTTAATGAAGTTTTTGCTCCAGTCCTCAGTCCTAGTATTGCTGCGGCTCTGCTTAGATATTACAGCTTGAAATTAAATTATTTCTAAAGCCCCTTAAAACTAGTATGTTGTGGCCATCACAAAACTTTCTTCTATATAAATCACGTCAATTAAATCATTTAAATAGTACAAGAAATTACTTCAATTTAGCACCATATCATATTAAAGTATATCTGAATTTGAAGTTTGATGAAAATTCGTGCATTAGTTCTTGAGATAGAGCTATAGCAGAAATTTAAAAGAAAGTGCCACCTGTTGAGCGATTTACATCAAAACATAAACAGCACTAATTCATATTCAGGTATACCTGAATTTCAAGTTTGTTGAAAATTCGTGCACTAGTTCTTGAGACAGAGCAATTGCGGAAATCGCAAAAAATGTAGCATAGCAGCGCCACCTGTTGAGCGATTTACACCAAAATTCATGAAACGTCAATTGATGTCAAAGAGTAACTTGATCTGAAGTTTGATGAAAATCCGTGCATTAGTTTTTGAAATTGAGCTATTGTGGATATCGTGAAAAGGGCTGCATAGCAGCGCCACCTATTGAGCGTTTTTCACCTGAAACTAAACAGTCCTAATTCATATCAAGGTATATCTGAATCTCAAGTTTGTTAAAAATTCAAGCATTAGTTCTTGAGATAGAGCAATTGCAGAAATCGTAAAAAATGCAGCATAGCAGCGCCACCTGTTGCGCGATTTGCACCAAGATGTAAACGCCAATTCATGTCAAGGACTGATTGAATCTGAAGTTTGATGAAAATCCGTGCATGGAGATTCTGGCATGGAGTTCTGGAGATTGAGGAATGGAGATTGTGGAAATTGTGAAAAAGGCTGCATAGCAGCGCCACATGTCACATACATACAGACAGACGGATACAGTCAAGAATCACAGACAGACATTTCGTAAACACATATTTTTCGGAATCTCTGACCCCAAAAGCGTGTAAATCTGTAAAGCGCGAAAACCGAAAGTCGAAAATTTTCACGAATCCAATACTTTCTTCATGTAAAGATAAAAGAAAGTAAAAATTAATTTTAATAAAATAGGCTCTATCACAAAATTACTTTTAACAAAACAGGTCCCTTCACAAAATTTCTCTTAGTAAAAATCGGCCCCTTCACAAAATTCCTCCTCATAAAATAGGCCCCATAACAAAATTTAATTTCATAAAAACATACTCTTCAATAATTATTTTTTATTTTGTTAGATTTAAAAACGTATATTTTGTTAATAAAACAAGTTTATCAGAAAGCAAAACATTAGGAGAAGGGCTTGAAAAGTTCATTGTTAATTAACATTTGGTTCGAATTTGAGTAACTGGATTTCATCTTTCGTTATTTTTTACAGAAATATAAAAAAAAAAAAAAATCACAAAAATAAATTTTACTTTACACAAAATAGGTCCTTAGAAAAAATAAAACCTGCATAGACCCATGTACCGTTTAAAAATAATACAAAACCGAAAATAATGCAGAATTGCTATCATAAAAAAAGGAATCAGAAAGTAATTAAGACCAAGATTATTGATACACCATACAGAGTAGGTGTGCCAGTAATGGACACCCTTAAGGAATTTGTTTAAGAATTATTTTTTTTTATTAATAGTTATAATTATTATATTCTAGTTCTTTCAATATTATATTAATCTATCAACAATATTTAATCATTCATCTGTTAGTCGCATTTCCCAATGTGAACCTAAATTTAATTGTAAATAATAGAAATAACTTGGACACTCATTGTTTCAATAATGGCCAGTCTCTGTGCCAGAAATGACACCTTGCAAAATAATAGTTATATAGGTTATTTTGATTGTATTCTGAACAAGAAATTAATGAAAGCATATTAAGAAAACAAAATAGTTATTTTCAAAGATTATTTCCAAATAAATTTAACAACTAAGTTCAAGATAGAAAAATAAATCTAAGTTAAACACGCAACATTTCGCCTTATTTAAAAAGAGATTTTCCATAAGAAAATATTGGTACCGAAGAATTTTCTGGTCTTGAAATCTCAGGACAAGTACGACACCTGCTAAATTTTTATTGTTTATTTTTTTATAAAGAAAAAACTTTGAAGGACGTACATTACTGATACATCTACCCTATATATTCACATAGAAAAAGCACCCAGTTTTATAAAACTATAAATTATATCTAAAAAGTAATATACTTTTTAACAATAAAAACTTTAATACTTAACACCATTTTTTTTCCATTAGATCCAAATATTAACATACCTTTGTAATGGTTATCCATTTTTTTCCCGGCGATAAACGGCAAAGAATGTAAAAATACAATTAAAAATACACAATGAGAATATGATTATTAGCACACTACACTGTTATAAAAACATTTCATCATGATAATCCAGTAAACTTTTATTATTATCACCTTAATATATATATTTTTTAGAATTTTGACTGATAAAGACTTGTCTTCCAGCATCTCCTTAAAAATGGCAGCCTTTTGAGAAGCAGATGTTTTTTTTTTTCATTGTTCGCCAGTTTATTTGTGGTCAGAGTCAAAGCAGACGATTTTTCTACATTTACACACTTATGTGAGTTTATCAACCGATAAAAACTGACAGACTTGATTAATACACATTAAAACAGGTAAATTTTTGACACAAAATGTGTAATTTTTATGAACAGTGGGTGATTTTAGAAATTTACACACTTATCTGTGTATATGTAATTATGTGGAAATTACAATAACACATCCATTCGTGTAAATTTAGGGATTTTTTTACATTTACACATTTATTTGTGCTTTTCAAGTGATAACAAATTAGACACTTCAGAGGCTAAATACACATAAAAAACAGGTAAATTTTTGAAACAAATGTATAAATTTTGTGACAAGTGTGTAATCTTAGAAAATTACACACATATATGTGTAAAATTACCTAATTTACACATTTATTTTTTAGAGTGCATTAAATAACTATAAGGGGAATTCTTTCGAGTATCATAGCTTGCGCCGTCCATCTAGCGTAAATTTTGTGATAGCTGTCAGGTATTAATATGATAATTTGATCGTTTGGTTTAAATTTTTTGTGACTAGCTCTTCCGTTATGGTAATATGAGTAAGCCTGCTGCTCTTCTGTGCTAGCAATTCTGGCATGCTCGGCTGTCTTTTCTAACTTTATTTTCAGGTCATTACAATAATTGTTAATGAAATCTAGTTGACAACATCGTTGTTTCATTGGTCCATAATAACTTTAATATGGAGAGAGGACCAGTCGGACACCTACCATATAGGATCTGGAATGGACTAACATAGGTCGTGGCATTTGGCACCTTTCTGTATACCAACAGAAGAAGTGTGTGTGTTTAGGCCAATTTCCGGCATATTCTCTCACAATCTATCTATATCATAAAGGACAAACATGTCCGTCCGTAATGCACGTCATTTTACGAATAAAAACACTTCACAATGAAATTTCGGTTTTCCAGTTTTCGCTATTGCAAATTATTAAACTTCTAAACATTGCATATTATCAATTTTTACATTGTAGAGTTGAAAAAAAAATGCACTTTCAACTGCAATTTGTTTGAAAACTGTATCTTAATTTACTCATGTATTGCGACTTTTAAAAGTATTTTCAAGCCTGAATTTTTTAAACCTACTCCATCGCGTGCAAGTCCTATTATGGAAGAATAAATAATTTTCAATTAAACAATTATAAAATGGGAAGTATTTGGCTCGGCTACTTTTACATTAAAAATTAAAATTTTATTCTTTAACCTCTTGACCTCTATGACGTACGAAGAGTACGTCAAGTTATTTTGGTCATTTCCGACAATGACGTACGCAGCGTTCATCATGATATCTGTCTGATTGAGTCTGGCTCTGATGAGAATTAGATATTCCGAATACTCATCAGGAAGTTAGTTTTATCCCTTAATTTTGCTTTACAAGATGATTGATTTTCCATAAATAAAGTAATAGAAAATTGCCAATTAAATTTTTCTGTGTGAATTCAAAATTTCTAAAGAAAAATCTGTCTCATGCGGCAACACTGGTGGCTAGTGACATACACTACACAGGGCTGCCACAGCGATTATTTTTCATTCTAACTAGCACTAAATTCTCAAAACAGAAATCCTTAACAGACACTTTGACAACATTTGAAAGAGAAATATGCTTCAAAATTTATATCAGAAAAACACTGGTGCAAACTGAAAATAAAAATAGCCGCCTGTGGCAGCCCTGCATACATCCACTAACAGCGCCAGAGCGCAAGGGATTAATAAATAAGTGCAATGCAATTAAATAAAATGGTACTTTAATGTTAGTTGCGCATAGGCGATATATCGCCTTTGAATACATTATTGATAGTTTTGATATAAGAACGTTTTTTGGTGTTATTAATGGGCAACTTAGAGAAATATAATAAATATTTAAAATCTATTAGATTTAGAAAAAAAAATTGTGTTCTCCATTGTTTTAGTCCCGGTTGAATATTCTAGTATATTTAAAACACAAGCCCAGGGCTTTTTACTGAACCAATTTTGATAATTATTTTTTTTTTTAATGAAACATCTTTATTTGTACATATGCTTGCACTAGCTATTTTAAAAATTATTCCCATTTTTATATTTTTATTTTTATTTTAAATTTTTTTTATGAAATTTTCTCTCAGTCTTGGCAATTTGCTTACTTACATTTTTAGAGAGAAAAGGGAAATAATGGAAATTAATATATCTTTACTGATGCCAATTCCGAATTACAAATGAAACTATATAATTTTTTTTAATGTGAACGAAAATAACAGTAGGTTTAAAAAACAAACATTTTACCTCATAAAGGTGTTATATCTGAATATTTATTCATTCCACTGAAACTGAGTTTGAGACGCTAATGTCAGAGGGACAGAAATGCTTTACGGAATTAAAATGACATCATAGTGAAAAGGAAACTAATATTTTCTTTCATCAAACTAAATATTTTACTACGGATGTACTAAAAATATAAATTTCTGAATTTCGCAGATATCGAGATTAGAACGTGATGGCCACATTGCGAATGTTCACATGTAAATTTGTAGTTTGGAAATATATTTGTTAATAGCCTATTGCACATTAAGTTATTTTTAAAATAGTGAATATGAATATGGAAAGTACACATGTAAATTTTGCGACGATGAAAATGACGTTAGGTTTAAATTTCGTTGTAAGAAAATTATGATTGTGTCAAAAAGGCGCAGTCTTTGCTGGTTTCTGATTCCGTTATACAAAAGTAAAAGCCTCAATTGATAAGTTCATAATTAATCATCTTGATTACATGCTACATATTATTTATAGAAATAGTGTTTAATTTTTAAATAAAACTTGAAAAATTGAAGTTCATGGAAACAGCAGTTTGTTAAATTTTGTTTAAAATAATGTTTCTTTTAAGAATTAGGCCAGCCAATGTAGATTGATTTTTTATTGTAATTAGTTTTACAATTCTTTATGAATTCAGTCTAACAGTTTTTTTAAACATTTTCATCCGTCGAATTCGGCGAGATCCAACCCGTCCTTTTCTAAAAGCGTATCTGCAAACAGAAATTATGCTTCCAAAAACATCTATGATGTCCATCATTGCGATTCCAAGCCAACATCCCATAAAACCACCGACTGAGCTGAACACTTCAACTGTCTGGAAAGGAAATTAAGAAGTAAGAACAATTGACAGTTAAATAAAAATAACATTCTTTTTTTAAAAAATCTCTTTAAAAAAAATTAAGATTACATTTTTTTCTTTTTAAATATTAGCTTAGCATTTGCAAAAAAATTTATAAGGATTAGATTTTAAAATTGAAATTCATCTATCTCACTTAAATGCAATATAAATTTAAAAATTTTAGCAAAAGTTTATATCCCCAAATTTTAGAGTATAATAAAACACTTTTAAAAATTACATTTCTAAGCAGGAAATTTTATTGACCAAGAAAACAAACAAAGTAATGAATTATATATTTTTTTAATTTATGCTATTTTTTTATTTATTTCTTTTTTAATTCAATTTCATTCAGATGCTAAGGGATAGACAGATTGCCAACGTAAAAACGTAAGACGATGATAATTACAATAAGCAGAAAATTCCGACGGCTTGCTGTACCGTCAAATAAAACTGAGCCAGCTATTTTATACAGCCAAGACCTCCTTACCATCTACATGACCCATCCAATAACGAATTGTCTATAAAATGATATTAAAGGCAATAAAGCTATGCGTTGTTGACAGGCACGTAGCCAGGGAGGGGCCTAAGGGGGCTTAAGCCCCTCCCGAAAGATTAAAAAGATTTTGCAAGGTGAGGTCTAATAATAATAAAAATTGTGAATTTTTTTTTGTTGTTGTTGTTGTTTTTAACATCCATTATATTAGAACTACGCATATTTTTAGTTGTAAAATTATAAATTTATTCAATTACAGTTATAGCAATTCCTCATTATATCGCTCATTCGGATATATTATTCTTTATTCGTATCTACCACTAAATATATCAGTTTTTCTTAAAACTCCATTTTAACCCTCTAATTCCCATGATAAAAGTACGTTCTACGTAATTCAGAGAATCTGAATTCATACCAGAAAACTGCTGTTTTAAATTTCAGGTATGAATTTGGGAATCTGAATTAAAAATTCCACTAAATTGGAAACAGTAATGGTAGCATAAATGCTACCATGGGCATTAAAGCATAAACTTTATGCACAGTAAAATTCGATAAGTGTAATTCATATTATCAATTTCACAAAGAAAAAGTAATTTTAATACGTGCATGGCGTATAATTTAACTTTAGGAGTCAAATATAAAACATTTACTTGTATGTTACGATCTTCCTTAATTTCCTCTATCATCATTATATCACGATATAATGAAAACTTAAAGTGGTCAGTGTAAAAATGTTTTGTAGAGAAAGGAGTCAAAAACTTTAATAGCCCCTTGTAATGTAAAATTATGTGAAAAATACTAATTTTCAAGAAAGCATCTATGAAAATTATGCTATAACTGTAAAAGACTTTTTATTAAGGCTGTTCTCAACTGCTCAGCTCAACAAGCGCAAAACGTTTTGACACATTTACATTTTGATCACGTGACGCAGAATTTTTCTCCCCTAACTGACTGGATTTTCTTCTTTCGTTCGGAAGCTCGATTCAAAATGCCAACTTTGACAGTATTTTCTGAAAGATCTATTGCGTTTACAAGAAAATGGAAAAACAGTTCGATGTCATAGTTTCTGAAGAACAACACCTTTTAGTTTCATGCATTTCCGAACAAAAATGAATTAAAACTTATGTCAGAAAGTTGACCCTTTGGATTTGAGAACAGTCTTAAAAAAAATAGTAGCAGGAAATTCAGAAAAGGAATGGTGCAAAGAAAGACGATAGGGTATCGATAAACTTTCAAAGGCGCCATCGCGGTCAGCCTTTCCCGGCTCTTCATTGAATAACTTTGGTTTAAATTGATTGCATATGAATCTCTAATAGAAAGAAAATGTGCACAGAGCAGTCTGCTTGCGTGGGAATGTTTCTTTGCCTTTTGTAGAATTATCAACTTTAGGAATAGATATGCCTGTGTAGGGATTTTTTGACAGTTTTTCACAGAAAGAGTCACTCTTAAAGAGTTTTCTAGAAGGTGAACTCTAACATTCTAACAATCTTATTTTGTGCAGAACAAGAAATGCTACTTAGTGGGGATCATAATAGTGGTCTTTTAGTCATCTAACGTTAGAGGACCGATATAAAAGATGGTAAACTAAGAGCTCTTTTATGATTTAGAGCAAAGTCTGGAGATGATGAATTGAAACGTTATAAATAGCCATAGAAAGGCTATTTACTTCAGCCCAGACATTCAGAATGAAATCGTTCAAATATGCTCGGATACAGTTACCGAAGAGCTGATTACCAAACTAAATAACGTGATCTGTTTTAGGTTGATTTCTGATGAAACTATGGACATTTTAAGCACAGAACAGCTTCCCCTTCGAGTTAGATATGTGGACTATTTATAAAATTCACAAACCCCAATAATTCGGCAAAATATTTTCGGTTTCATATAAGTAAATGACTTGTCCGCCGAAAATATAACAGAAGAAATAGTACAACGTTTTGATGAACTATGTATTGATATGTCTAAATGCATTACACAGGTGCTTGATGGAGCGGCTAATATGGCTGGTTATGGTAGTGGGTTCGAATCTAGAATCGGTCAGAAGTATTTCAAAATTTTATATGTCCATTGCGCAAGCCACCAGTTAAACCTTGGATTATCCAACCGCATGATGATTCTTGCCATCTGAAACTGTCTTGGAACTGTTGATGAAGTGACAATTGTTTTTAGAAATCACTACCAGGCAAGTTTAGCCATTAAAGAAGCAATTTATCATATGCCATAGTAAACAGGCGAGAACGACTTCTCCGCCTTTGCGGCACAAGATTCATCGAGAGGCATGGAAGCATATTAACTTTCATTGAGCTGTTTAAATGCATTTGCATTAGCATAAAAAATATTTCGGAAAACACATGGAAGGTTTCTTCAACAGCTAGAGCTTTATTGGCAGTCATAGAGATTAGGCATTTTCTCATAAGCCTGTTTGTTCGTAATAATCTTTCCAGTCTGACAAACTATTGTCAATTTTTTTTCAAGAAAATCTTATGATATGACATCAGTTGTAACTCATATTAAGGATGTCCTAATTATCATACAAACACATACAGTAAATGCACTGGAAATCTTTCACGAGATGTTTAATTCTCATAGTTGTCAACCTCCCAATTATTTTAATACCTATATATTTATGCAGATATAGTTGTTTTATAAAGTCGCACGAGATCTGCAATTAAATAAAGCGAACAATTTTGTAAGAATTTACTGGTATTTAAAAAATCGGGAGATTAGCAACTATGGATTCTGCATCAAAACTTGGAAAAGATGTGTTCTAAATTGAAATAAAGATCCCAATTAACATTTAGACAGACAACACGTATAAACCCTCAAATTACATCCGCTGAAGGGTAGTGCAGAGTTGTGGTCTTTATTCCCTGTGTAGAAACTCTTATTCAAAATTTGAATAATAGATTCATTTCGAATTAAGGCATTGAAACAGATTTCCATGTACTTCTAGGATTTGCTTATTCGGAAAACAGAAAAATTAGAGAATCGCTCAATATTTTGACGATAAAGTGTTCATGTCAGAAATGAAAGCTGAATATGGTGAGAGAGAATTGGTAATGTTAAAACAAACGCAGAGGTCCTGACAGTTTTAAAGTACTGTAATTCAACGTAGTACATATAATACGATCAAATACTTGCTAACAAACAGTCTTGGCTACAAGCCCGGTAACAACAACAAGTGAAAAGTCTTTTTCGACATCGAAAAGAATTAAATTTTTTCCTTGGAGCGTTATGGCCAATGAGCGAAGGGGTAACTTTACAATGGTTTACATTCATTGGGACATTCCAGTAGATCCTTATAATGTAATCAGCCTCATGGCTGAGAAGAAGTCACGGAAATTGCTTCAGCAGCACTAGTAAATTTATTGTACCACGAGTACTGTATTTATAATTAATGTAATCAGAGAATGTGAAATAAAAATATAATTTTTATTGTTATATATATCTGTAGCAATTAATTTTTTCTTTTGAAAAATAATACGTGTAATTAACTTCATATATTGCTTAATCATTTTAAGACCCTGCCCTCGTAATTCGAGAAACGCGCACGCTAATATTAATCCTGTGTTTTACATCTATTCAAATTACTTGTTTGCATTTCAATATTTATTAACGTTTTTCTCATAGGATACATGAGGCCCTTCTCAAACATTGCTAGTTTGAGCTATTTTATTTTTGTTGCATTTTTTCCTCTAAAAACACGCCTAGTTTCCGAACTGCTTTAGAAACTAGAACTGCTCTTGCAAACATAAATTGTAACAGAACTCTAAAAAATATGAACTAACAATTTTTTACATGGATATCACGTATCCTATACAAGAACATACCTTAAGTTATGCATTGTTTACTTTTTAAATTATGCAAATTATTGCTGTCAGATCAGAAAAAATTCCAAGCTTCAGCCCCCTCCGAAGGGAAATCCTGACTACGGGCCTGGTTGTTGATGATTGACTGCTCTGTCTTCCATAAAAATTACCAGATTACGCAGACAATGCTGATTCGCAGTTCGAAATATTGTATAACGTGCTTACCGTATATACCATAGATGCCAACATCTCTTAATTATTCCGGAGTTTGATCCAAAATTTGCATGTTCAAACCGGAAAATATATATAAGAAAATGTGCCTTCTTTCTATGAGGTACAATTTTAATTTCATTTCGAAATTTTTTGTTAAATAAAATTCCCGGTTGAAAACGTGTTCATCTTGGATCAGACTCCGGAATAATTAAGAGATGTTGGCATCTATGGTATATACCCGCGTATAAGCTCTTTCGCATGTAAGCCGACACCCCTAGTTTGACGGACAAAATATTGGTAAAATTCTTGACCCGCGTATTAGCCGACCATAAAAATTCCAATATGTTTTCAGACAAAATCACATTTTTAATGAAATACTAAACATTCAAAAATAATTACATAAGAAATTAAGAAACATCAAACGAATTCCCCAAATTTGGAATCAGTATATGAATCCCCAGAAAGTTATATAAAATCCCGTTCCGTTACTTCCTCTTCATAAAAATGGAACTTATCACTAAAAATACAAGGAATTTTACTCAAGTTTTATAAAAATATTTGTCACCAGAATTTTTATTTAAATCTGTTTTACTAATTTATCTAACATTTGTCTTCTTATTTGTCTTTTAAACGTATTTTATAAAGAAATTTCTGGTTTGCTTCGAAATATATTCACTTGCTAGGGGTCAAATGACCCTTCAAGGCCCTTTCAGAGTTCAGATCTGATGAATTTTCGTCATAACTTTTGTAAATAAAATCGTACTCTGTGCCATTAATGACAATGCTAATACAGCACTTTTTTAAATGATTTCACAATAATCTCCCTTTGAATTGATAACCACGCCTCTTTAGCACAAGAGACGATAACACCGATTCCCATTTTTTTTAAATTGTCGTTCCATAATTTGTGCACATCCGGCAAACACATCTACTCAATCCAAATTTTTCGCAATCTATATTTAAAACATTTGGCGGTGCAAACATCAATTCACCTACGCCAGTCAGAAAGCTCTGTGGCTTAGAACATTTCTCCTAAAATCTGGCCCGTTTATAAGCCGACGCCACATTTTTAAAAGACAATGGACTTTACCCATGTGACGTCAACCGAGGGTAAACAGAAGAAAAATACTAATAGGCGTAAAGAACATTTTAACACTGCTCCCCCTTGGTCCAATAAACAGACTTTTTCGGAGAGTTTTTACCCGCAGAGGCGTGGCTGTTGCCATTCGTGAGTAAAGTCCATTTTAGGTCAAGCATTGTCGGCTTATACACGAGTATATATGGTAACTGCTTTTCGTGTACTGAAATCCTGTTATATGTTATTTGTTCTCGACAATTTCCAATTACATCTACCAGCACAAATAGAGAGAGACTATGAACAGCGAATTCCGTTTAGGAAGGTCTTATAGATGATAAAATCTAAGAGATCGCTAAATTAAAAACCAAAAACTTTGGACAGGGACAGATACAACAAATGGAAAAATCCCAGCGATAGATAAACCACCAACTGGAAATAATTGGGAACCACATAAAACTTCTTATGGTATTCATAGGTAGAAGAATCTTTTAGAAAACACAATGTCACTTTTAACAAAACAATGTTAATTATTTATTGCATTTACATATTGGAAGATGTAATTAAAATACTGCCAAAAATGGTATTCTTGCTATATTTTAAATACATTTTTACTACAAAATTACAATTGTGACATGCACAAAACCCGACACTAATGGTGACAGTTAGTATTAATTGTATCTAAAAATACTTTAATGAAATATTCGAGGAAAATAGATGGATATAATATACAGAATTTTATCTATAACAAAATAAATAGCATACTTTCACCTTTAAGCAGAGTTTTACTCGCTAATTTAAAGTGAACTTTATATAAGTATTTCAACAGATATGTTTAAATAAAAACATATATGTGAGAATTTCTCGCAATGACTTATGATGTTGTTTTTCTTAATAAAACACAACAGTGTAATGTTTATTTGTCGTATGAGGTGAGTTAATTGCAAATAATATACTAATGAATGATTTACAATATGAAACCTAAAATGCATAATATTTTATGGGATGCAGGCAAAGAGATCTGCTTCGGTATGTCTTGCAAAAGTTGTGTCAGGTGCTTATGATTTCCCATTATGCCTCAGCACTCATAAACTTGTACATAAAGGATTTTTTTTTTATAATGCGGAGTATTTTGTTTTGAATTCTATTAATTTTATTTGGAATAAAAAGACATAATTAATCTTTCTAACTTTTATAACCTTGCGTAAATAACGAATTAAATTTAAAAAATCAAAAAACCCGACTGCGTAAAAAACGAACTAATTAATTATTTCTCATCAATGTGAAACTATTTTTTATATTACTTACCTTTTTTATTTACTTGTATTGATGACTTTTAAGTTGTGTTTAATTGTTAGTTTCTATCTACACTCGCCTCCAAAAGTTAAGGTACAGGGACTGGATGCTTTCGATTGCACATGTTTTGTCGAATATCTACCAACATTATTGGTGAATTGTTCTTGAATTTCTAGGATGTAAGAAACATGTTTGATTTTATATTTCTCGGTGAAGATTTATCGGGAGTATAATTAGGGGGCTAATAATAAATTTAATAATAAAATAATATTTTCGATCGCCTATGTAACAAAAAAGGCTGGAAATGGTTTGTCACTGTGGTAAATGACTATTTGGGTCCTGTTCAACATTTGTATGCATTTGTGCAAGATTAGCACTCATATTCGTGAAGGTGTTAACGTTTTTGTGAAAAATTCAAAAGTTTTTTGTTTATAGCATACAGAGTTTCAACCAAATTTAACACAACTTCCCGAAAATTTGCCAAAGAATAGTGGCAACAGTATACTGAAATAAAACATGAATAAATTGAATATCTGATGAGATGTGGGCCTTTTTATGAAATAATTTTTAACTGCGCATGCGCAGAAGATTTCAAAATTTTCATTTCATACTTTGGTAGTCAGTATTTTGGGGCAACTTCTATAAAAGTACAGTAAAATGTTGTGAAAACTTAGAAAGATATAGTGAGCTGATTGAAAAGTTGTGGAAAATCCCTTATAATAAAGCTATTTTTAGGAAGCAACTCACTATATCGACCCTATCTTTGTGAATTTTCGCGATATTTGACTGGACTTGTTATATAAGTTGCCCTAAACAGCTGACTGCCAAATTATATATTAAAAATTTTAGGATCTTCCACGCATGCGCAGTTAAAAATTGTTTCATACAAATGCCCATACCTCATCCAATATTCAATATATTCATGTTTTAATTGCAGTATACTGTTGCTACTGTTCTTTGTCAGGTTTTTGGAAAGTTGTTTTTAATTTGGTTGAAACCCCTGAATGCTATAAACAAAAAACTTTTGAATTTTTCACAAAAACGTTAACACCTTCACGAATATGAGTGCTATTCTTACACAAATGCATACAAACGTTGAACAGGACCCAAATAGTCATTTACTACGGTGACAAACCATTTCCAGTCTTTTCTGTTACATAGGAGATCGCAAATATTATTTTATTATTAAATTTATTATTAGCCCCCTAACTGTACCCCCCCCGATAAATCTTCACCGAGAAATATAAAATCAAACATGTTCTTTACATCCTAGAAGTTCAAGAACAATTTGCCAATAATGTTGGTAGATATTTGACAAAACGTGTGCAATCGAAAGCATCCAGTCCCTGTACCTTAACTTTTGGAGGCCAGTGTATAAACACTGTTTTGATGAGGCCTATAGATATCTATGATGATTAGAGTTCCAGTAAAGCTAGAGATCCTACCTACATAACTTCCAGGTTGTGTAATATTTAAACGGATCTTCTGACTGTAAAATAGTTAATGAAACATCGTCTTCATTTTGAAAGATATGTCACTCAATGATGTATCACTCAGTATGGTGCGTAAATTTTTTTTCGTCTCTACCGCCATTTTGAGTTTATAAAAACAAAACCTAGCCTAAGCATCGAACGGTTAAGACGAATCGATCGAGACCTCATTCATTAAAATCCATCCAGCCGTTGGGATGTTTCGAGGGTATAAAAATTCCACATACCCAGATACGAATGAAACACATAACGCTTCTTGGCAGCCGGGTAAAAAGACCTTTAAAGAAAAATTATCTACTAGGAAAAAGTAACTTAATAAAACATTCGAGCAAAATTAGTGTCTTATTATTTCATGGTAAGTATAAGATTTTTATTGGAAAACTTCGCCAATGTATTAACAATAGTATGCACTAGATGAAGACGTAACCAGAGCCATCAGCTTCAGTTGTTTTGAGATATTTTGGATGGATGTGTATAAAAACTAACAGTATAAATATATCTGATCTGATTCGATTTTAATGCAAATATTAATAATCTAGCAATAGAGTTATCGATTTAAAATACTTTTAGAAATCCACTCTCCTATCCCAGAGCTGGGCATTTTAGGTAGCTTTCATTACAAAAAGTAAAAAGCTACCTACTGCAGCCTTCCGGAGGAAAGCAACTACCAAATATTTCACTATATTTTCCCCGATCACGAGACCAGACCCTCAAATCAACTTCTGTTAAAATGTTGATTATGTCACCTTCATAGTGAAAAACCATAAAAAAGATTTTAAACATTACCCGTAGCACGGAAATTGCCGTCTCTAGATACACTATGAAGAAACGAGAAAAAAACTGTGACTGTCACGAGAGCACGATTTTCTTTTTTAATGACATTAGTCCAGGCAATAGAGACCGTATAGGGGCTCTACCAAGCAAAATTCATGGTAGTACTGGAAAAATGCTTACTATATTTTTTTGGGGTCGCTGAATCCCAATTTTTAACTTCCCACCAAAATTTCCCCCGGCATCCCCCACCCCCAAATTTTGGTAAAATACCCCCCAAAAAAGGTTTTTATTAAAAAAATAAATTTTTTTATTGTTTTAGGGAAAAAGTATCTAGAAATTCAGAAAGTAGACAACATTTGCAACAAATTAGATATATGACATTATGACTTAGGATGAAGGGGGAGGGGGGATCTGCCTCGGAACATGCGCGCGGTGCTGCGTGAACTAAGTTGCGCAATTCCACTTAACGACTCACACTTTTACATTCGCCCTCTCATCTCACCTCGGAACTTTCTCTATAAGGTTTACTTTAAGTTTTCTGGGTCGCTGAATCTGAATTTTTAACTTCCCCCCCCCGACCCCCTTCCCCCAAATAGTTGTTTTTAACTTATATTTCTTATTGTTTTAGGGGAAAAGCATTACGAAATTCAGAAACTAGACAAAATTTGCAACAAATACAATATA